>WPIO01000060.1:137500-317500 GCA_009760855.2 Cristatella mucedo | reverse complement strand
ATGCTTGACCTGGTGGGGGAGTAGATCTGAGAGATAGGCTGGAGCCAAAGAATGAAGGGACCTAAAAGTGAGCGACAAACCTTAAAGTCGATGCATTGCTTGACTGGTAGCCAGTGCAGGTCGGCGAGAAGTGATGTGATGTGGCACCTTCGACGTTCACGACAGACGAGCCTGGCTGCAGAGTTTTGCTCCAGCTGTAATCGCCGGATCGCACATGCCGGTAGGCCAGCAAGCAGTGAGTTGCAGAAGTCGAGACCGGATAGAATCCTGTGTTATATCATATAGTGCTGCTACGAGTGTATAGCAATGTGTGTCTAAAGGGGGGATAATTTGCAAATCTGAATAAGTAGGTCAAACGTGTACTCTCTGCTTTAGCCCTTTTCCTGTAGCCGAACTAACGATTGGCGATTCTCAGCTTCCCCAGCTGAGATGACGCATTGGCAAGCAGCCAGGGTAAGCATTTTTGACCGAGCGGAAGTCGTGCTACTCTTGCCCTTCTTGATCGATGGACGTGCATAAATACTATCAGCCCTTGATTCTTCACAGGGAGGGGCCATCCAAACCCACATCAAAGTTCGTGTCTTACTTGAGTTTTCGTGGGTGCAAGCAGATATAAAACCTGTGATTTACCCCCCCCCCCATTGTGGACCAGCAAATTTTCACAGCAATGAATTGGGCACAAAAAAAAGAGCAAAGCGAACGGACTCTTAATAGTATCCATCGCAGACAGCAGCGAGACAAACAAGCAGCGACAGAAGCAACAAAGGAAGCCGCTCGCTGTGCCACATAACAGTTCTGCTGAGTTTCTGTTGAGTGACGAAACTCAACAGAAACGTCGCATACGAAACACTACAATATCAAGAGACTGAAGAAGGAGCCCGGGAGCATCGTGCTGCCCAAGTTTAGAGTGAATGCCTCACTTGTGACGAGATCAAAAACAGCAAGAGGCTGAAGATTCGGGTACTGGACGACCCCGGGTCACGTGGCATGGAGTCCTTGCCAGACAGTAGGCCGGGCTCACCAGCTAGGCTGGGCTTACCGCTTGGTCAGCGGACACTCAGGCTTGCATTGTAAATTCTCCGTGATTTTTCAGGTGCTTAAGATAGTTTCCTCATATTAGGATGCCATAGTTGTACTTCTCATTGAGACTATTGTGACCATTCCTGTGACCCCTTTAGCATGATTGGTGGGCATTTCCATGCAAAATAGGTAATGCTCAGTGGGATAACAGGCAATACCGGCTCCTGATTAACCTTGTGGCTTCGGCATGAGCGAATAAAGAGGTCGTTTCTCAAGACTTCGTGCTGGCGAGAAGCTCCATTTTTAAATCTTGTTTGGCTATTTGGGGCATATAATCCACAATTTATAATCCTTAAACCAATATAATTAGAAGACAGAACCTACATACCTTCCTCCAGTTGGGTTTAGGAAAAGCTGCTAATCAAGAAAATCCAGAGTGGCCAAATGCTTTTGTTTTTTACTGTGTATGTATATATATATATATGTGTGCAATTTTAGACCAGTCTATATATACAGTAGGCTCCGCTCATAAGAATACGCTCAGGCCAGCAAATGGCCATTCTTCTAGGTGGAGTATGTCCATATGCTGAGTGAAACTATAGCTAGAGTAAATTTTGGATGCAGAACTGATATTTATATACGCTGAGTATTCCTATATCTGATATTGTTATACACGGATTCGACCGTAGACAGTACACACACACACACACACACACACACACACACACACACACACACACACACACACACACACACACACACACACACACACACACACACACGAGCAGCTCACTAGCTCGCTGCCTGTGGACTCGCTTTGCTGAGCCATAGTCGACTTACATTACACGTCTATTACTCTTAGTCGACTTACATTACACTCTCTCCCGGAAGTACCGGTCACAGACGACACCGCTGCACCCATCTTTCGGCGTGACGGTGGTAAGGACAGACTTTCTCACTCGAATTGGTAGTATATATATATATATATATATATATATATATATATATATATGTATGTATGTATATATATACAAATATGTATGCATATATAACCATATAAATATTACAGTTTCTACTTGTGTGCTTTGTTGCTTTCGTTGGCTGTTTAGTGAGTTAGTTATCATTGTTGCATGCGTCTTGTGGTGGTGATCTTCAGTCACGAGATATCGCACTACATTATTCTTATGACTGGCGTATGCCCGAGAAAATCACGGGAAATTTGCATGTTGCATTTGCATTCGGGTGAGTGTCTGCTGACCTAGTGGTAAGGTCAGCCTAGCTGGTTAGCCCGGCCTACTGTATCAGATAAGGACTCCATATTCGCGACCTGGATCGTCAAGTGCTCAAATCCTACATTCAGTCTCTTACTGTTTTTGACCTTATCATGAGTGCGGCATTCTTGATGAGAGTGACAGCACAAAGCATCTCTGTTTCTTCTGTCTCTTCCTGCGGTTGTTTTTCAAGGTGTGATTAGGATGCTTATATATACTGCTCCTCCCTTTAGTTCCCAATTCTGTGAAAATTTGTCAGTCCACAGTGGCAGGCAGAAACCGCAGCCCCTTGAATAATCACTGCTGATTCTATTTATGGATGTCCATTACTTACTAGAGGCAGGCAGGCAAAACACCACTTCCGGTCGATCATGCTTACTCTGGCAGCTTTCCAGAGTCTGCCTGCCTGTGACAAGACTAGGCTCTGAGTCTCTCTGGCTGTCGGTGGCTGCCCGTGACCTCTGTCTGCTCCGAGGGCAGCGCTTGTGCTGTTTCATCTGGCTGCCGACTTTGAATTTTTCTTGTCGAATTTATTTACCATTCATTGAACTGGTGCATTGTTGCAGGGCATACCGGCTGATGTGGCAGCTGCACTCGGTCTTCCAGACGCAGCTCGTAAGACAGCGATTCCTGTGCATCTGCATCGGTCGGAGCTTCAACTGCCGGCACTGCACTGTGCGGCAAGCCGGCGGCCCACGCTGGCCATGGTTGTCAAGGCTCCGCTGCCGAGATACTTCCACGATGCGCTAAAGCTGCTTCGACTGGCAGCTCGGTGAAAAAGCGTGAGGGCGCCGCCTGGCCCCGTGTGTCGGAGTTGAGTGTGGCATCCGCAGGAATGGAGCTGACACGGCCTGTACGACCGAGGCCGTATTCACCATTGCAAGCATCGAAGCGCTGTGGCCTCGTGTTGAGCTAAAGTGGCTCTACTTAGAGAACTGCTGACACTTGCAAGGAATGGCGGCGTGTGCACACACAAAAACTGATGGTGCTCTTGAGGACTGGTGGTGCGAGGGGGAAACTTACATGCAAAAATTAAGGACTTTATGAAAGCGCGGAACATTGTATTTGCAGCAGCAGCAGCAGCGTGGTCAGCCGTTTTTTAGTGTGCAGATTAGCTCATCGAGCTCCGTCTATGAGTCTCTTTGCTTGCCATTCCTTTGAGACTGCAAACTTGTAACTCGCTTCACGCCTGTAAATCGTGGAATTTTGGAAATTGCAAGCTCCAGCGTTTGTAGATATCCTGAAATGTATTGATCACTCTCGCAATAGGACAAATGTTTAAGTTGTGTTGATTGCCTACCTTAGTGTACCAGCAATACGACGCAGAGAGCTATGCACAAACGAGGAAACTCGTATAGTATTCCCTCTTCACCACCTAGCTGTCAGTTGCGATAACGCTTAGGAATGCAACGCCAGGATCTTGCCGATTCTGTGGCATTACAAACCTTGGTATAAAAAAAAACGGGGATGGCTGGATCAGTAGTGAGTGGTAGCCCAGTTGCATTTGGATACGGTTTCTCATAGGAATATATTATTAGACCATTATTATTATTACAATTATTATAATTAATAAATAAACAATATTAACAAACAGTTGACAAAAAACGTTGACCAATATTATTAGACCATTATTATAATAATAATATTATTAATTATTATCATTAGACCGTTATTGTTATTATAGTTTATAGTTGATTATGGTCATTAAAAACCAATTTCTCAAGTGCTTTCCCCTTCATCAAAAGTATTTGAGTCTGTCGATGCTCTTTTGGATGCCTCAGCCCAGTGGACCCCTACAGAGAACAGTCGTTCGTCATTGGCATAAGCTTTGTGGGCAGCCGGCTGAATTTTCAATGTCTAGGGGTTGCCACTAACTATTCGATCCTGCTTCCTTTGCAGCAAATGTAAAGTGCCTAGAGGGAGATACAGCTCTGTGAGGGTGCTTTAAAAATGTATCTTTATTATCATTAATGTTGTTATTATCATTTAATATAATCAAATCTGGAGGCGACACGAGGCCGGTTAATACTGATTTTCAAGCACTGGGGAGGCAATGTACTTAAGGCACTGTCTGCTATGGATTTCAAATGTCTGAGGTACAACCATTATCGGGGCGAGAAGAGCTGGTAGCCTACGACGTAAGGCCTGATTAGGAACTGTTTTGAATAGGTAGGCGGGAGCAGAGAATGAACTGATCTAAAAGTGAGCGACACAGTCCGAAGTCGTTTCGCTGGTTGACGGTTTATACTCTGCCTCTTGCTGATGTGATTGCCAATACAATCTAGGCTTTCACTTCTATGTGGATGACACTCAGCTGTACCTTTGCTTTGATCCCTCCCAGCCTTCGAGCACCTCAAATTCTTTTGCTCAAACTCACTTGCTGCATGCATTGATGACATCCGCACATGGATGGCAGCTAATTTTCTAAAACTAAACGATGATAAAACTAACATACTAGTTATGGGCAAACCCAGTGTGATTCAGAGATTGGGAAGGCTGACTCTCAAAATTGGCTCTGCCAGCATATCTCCAGCTGAATCAGCTCGAAATCTAGGTGTCATGTTCCAAAGCGACCTCTCGTTAGACGACCATATCAGCTCCACAGTCAAATCCGCCTATTTTCAGCTTCATAACATTGCTCAAATTTGGGCTTGTTTAGATAAGGATACCACGTCCAAGTTGGTCCATGCATTCGTGACATCCCGTCTCGACTTCTGCAACTCACTGCTTACTGGCCTACCAGCATGTGCGATCAGGCGATTGCAGCTGGTGCAAAACTCTGCAGCTAGGCTTGTCTGTCGTGAGCGTCGCAGTTGCCACATTACTCCACTTCTCGCCGACCTGCACTGGCTACCAGTCAAGCAACGGATTGACTTCAAGGTTTTGTCGCTCACTTTTAGGTCCCTTCATTCTTTGGCTCCAGTCTATCTCTCAGATCTACTCTCCCATCAGGCCAAGCATCGTACCACCTGCTTTTCGGAATCCGACAGTCTACAAATACCCCGTACAAACCTCAAATTCTTTGGAGACCGTGCATTTAGTTCATATGCTCCCAAAGCCTGGAACTCCCTCCCGACCTGCGTCAGAACATCCCCTGACCTGACCACATTTAAAAGGAGCTTAAAAACACCTATTTAGGACAGCATTTAGTGGGCCCCTGTGATTCGTCCTTGATGTGCTTTTTCGTGCTGACACTGTGCTTGCTGCCACTAACCACATTTGCATGCTGACCCTGTGCATGTCACCCCTAACCATATTATTCATTTTCTTTGTTTTTCAAGCATGATTTTACTTACTATTCAATTGCATTTCACTTTGCAGCAAATGTAAAGCGCCTAGAAAGAGATTAAGTTCTCTGAGGGCGCTTTATCAAGTGCATTATTATTGTTTTTATGGGAGCAGGTGCAAATTGCTGAGAAGTGGCATAATGTTGCAGTTTCGAGGGAACGCATAAATACGACTGACTTACTGACACAGCACCAATTCCGACAGGTCGTTGCACGAGTCTAGCTAAACTTCACGATCGGGCATTCGCGAGTCGTCGTGAATCTCGTGGGTGCGAGTGAGTCGGCTACAGCACTCTTACGGCTCGCTTTCGCTCCGAAAAAGCCGACGCTAGGAATTACCCACGTCAGGACCGTTCGAAGGTTAAAGGTAATGGTCAGCCGAATCGTAGCGGCCTCGTTAGTAGCGAGGCAGAAGAACCTTAGTGGCGGTGCCCCCCCCCCCCAGGCTCCACACCACACTTTTGGCGCCGGAGCTGAGTAGGCTCCGCTCCGCAAGCTGGGCGGCGGCCTACTCAGGTCGAGCGTAGCCGCCGGCGATGCAAGCAGCCGTCTGGTCGCCTCGATCGAAGCCTTCGTGGCGATCGAGGCGACTGTCCGACGAGCGACGCAAGGACGGGCGCCGGCCTCAGCACGCCGCCCAGATGAGATCGCTCGAGCGCGTTCAGCCACGCCCCGGCGATCGCTAGTGGAAGCCTTTCCCCACCGCGACCTCGAGACGCTCCCGTAACCTCGGCGGCGCTGGCGGGCGGTGGTCCTTTATCTCTCGGCCGGCGGTCCTTTATCTCGGCCGCCGCGGGATTAACGGGTCAGCCGGGCCTGAATCAGGTAGCCCCCACCAGCGGCCGCCGTAGCCTCGAGCGCTGGCGGGCGCTCAAGCGGAGTGCCCTACGACGAGTTGAAGCTCGCTGTCGCCATCCGAGTGATGAGACTGCGGCGTCAGGCAGGTGCGTCGATTCACCCCATCCATCACCCTGCCGACGCCTCTGGTCTCCTCTGCTGTCTCGATCCGACACGCCCGCGCCAGCCCGCGATCGCCGGGAACGTCCGCGACGACGCAAGCCTCGGGCAGCCTCTCGAGGCTCACCCTCGCGGCTTTCCGTCGGCCATTCTAGCCGTTTGAGATGAGTGAGTACAATTGACCGGCGCATCTCCTTCGAGGGCGCTCGCTAGGCGACGCTGGCCAGCGACCGATCGCTGCCCCGAGCGGGAAGTGCAGATCCCCCACCAACTCAGACTGCCTCTAGTGAGCATGTGTACCGCTGTGGTACGAATTTAACCAGCGAAATGCCGTGTAGACGTGCGATGAGGTGACGCCGGGTCGTGAGCGAGCGACTGCCGCACCGGCAGCTCAGCAGGTTCCGCTGCTTCAGCAGGTTATGCTGGGCGAAGGCGCTGCTAGCAACGCGGCCGGTCGGCGCACCGGTGGAGCATTCCGGCGCATAGTGGCGTGAGTATTCGAGTGGTGAGGGAGCTTTCACGGTTTCGATACCCCACGCGAACGTGCTTGGGTACTTTCACCGCCTCAAATGAGTCGGCCACGAGCTCGGCTGCAGACGGGATTGGCTTCTCGGTCACAGCTTCTCTTGTCGCGAAATTCGCAGCGCCTGGATAGATTCTCGCAGGGCTCATCAGAAATGCGAATCATAGTGATTCACGAGCGCCTGCAGAAATACTGTGCCGTCTCTGCTATCGCACCCGTCGTCCCGGAAGCCGGGCTGAAACGTAGGGCAGGCATCGGTGGTAGTTAACGTGTGCTGCGCGATTGCGTTTGGGCGGAGGCAGCTGTGCTTGCTTGCTATTGACCTCGACACCTAAGAGCAGCCACGGCTTAACTTACTACCTGCCGGTAACTGGCGGAGTGGGTGTGAGCTTGCTTGCAGCTTTAACCGGCGTCGTCGAGCTTCTATGTAGCTGATCCATGGCTCCTCTGTTATTGGCTGGAGCAGCAGCCTAGTATAACATAGTCTCTTTCTAGGCACTTTACTTATGCTGGAAAGGAAGTATGCCGATTGGTTAGTGATGACATGCACAGTGTCGGCATGATAAGCACTCAAAAGGACGATACACACTAATGGCTAACCACTAATACTACTACTACTACTACTGCACAAAATAATAATAAAAGTAGGCTGAACCAATATCCGGTTTATTCGGGTTGAACACCCCAAAAGGAGATCTTAGGATACTTTCACTTAAACACCCCCCCCCCCATCAGCCTTAGCCTCTTCAAAGTGATGCACTAGGCTGTGATGTCAGTTATGACTTATCAATCAATGACTGACGCGATAACAGCAGTGTCAATGGTAGATCTGCATACGGTCGGTAGTGAGCGTAGGTGAGGTGAGCTGAAAGCTTTAACTGCTTGAAGCAGTAGTCGTTGCATTGTTTCCTTCAGTGCTGAAAGAAGTCCGAACAGCTAGCTGCGCCGACCTAGACTCATTTGACGCCCAGACTAATCATCGCCCTCCACATTGCCTGATTGCTTTATTGGTCGTCATGCCGGGACAAAGAATCGGCCGTACCGTTGATTGGCAGCAATGCATCTGTTCACTTGCCTGCAGCTGCTATAGTCAGATATGTCTATATATGTACATCTATGTATATATATGTACATATATATATACATATATATATATATATATATATATATATATATATATAAGATTAGTGTCAAAGAAGTAGACATCGTGAGAAATTCTGAAGCCCGAGTTGTTTATGAGAGCCTTAACCAGCAAGTCATAGGTGTGTGCCTTTCGATTGCCCAACAGTCGGAAAACACTGCAACGAAGCCGCATGTTAAGCCACTTTCTCCGTCATGTTCAACTTCTGGCGTATTCCCCCCACTCTTCTTTTCAGTGGTCGACTAAAATTTTAACTGGCTATATCTATTTTTCGTGCGTCTTGGAAGCAGCACAGATCGGAAGTTTGCAGGGTGGCACATAGGACTAGCGGCTGGGTGGGAGTAGGAGGGATGGGAGGTTGAGAGGCCGATCTGTCCTCCTCACCTCCAGCAATGTTGGCCTGCTCGGGCTTGAGTTAGTCATGGCTCGAAGCTGAATACTGGCGTTCAAACCGAACGGAGGGCACGTAAGCAAGTTTCGTCTAGCCTGAGCATCAAACGAAGCCAAATGCCGAAACAACGCTCCAGGCAAGCTAAGGCTAGCCAGTAGCAGACCACGTGACTACAGCTTTCCGATTGCCGGGGCAAGCTAGCGGCACCAAAGAATGAGCAAGCTTGAGCTTTGGAGAAGGCTCGAGTGTGGCACCATTCTGGCATCATTCGCTTGTGACACCGGGTTTCCCCTTCAAGCTGGTTGCTTTTCCTATGTGCTTAGTCGGGGGGGGGGGGCACGACTTTCAGGCGCTAGGCTATTTAGTGTTCAAGTGGCTGACTTGGCTGCCATCATCGACAAGGCAAACAAGTCCCTGGCATGATAGCACGCACCGGGCCAAATAAGAGCCAGCTGCACTGAAGCCGTGATGGGCAAGTAGGATTTTCATAACCGGAAAGGCTTGTATCGGCTGCAGGGCTGGCTCATGTTCTACCTCCTGTTGATAAGAGTGACTACAGAGGCCGGAGTCCGATTTGCTTGACTGCCCGAAGAAGCTACAGATAAGTTTGAATTGTATCCTGCTGCTGTCTCCTCCATTGCTGCTGCTGACTCCTACCTCAGCTGCCGTCATGGTTGATGCTGCAGCTGCTGCTGCCACCCTTGCTGCACACTCCCTCCCCAGCCCCTGCTGATGCTGCTGCTGCTGCTGCCGCTGAAGCAGACTGTAGACTGGGACTTGCAGACTGGTAGGAAGGGGCTCATCGTCGAGCCAGCAAGCATGACCGAAGCTATGACCTGCTGCTTTCATTAGGCTGGTGAGCATTCACTTTCAGTGGGGCTTGTTGGAATACCTGCAATTATAATAATATCAGTAATAGTAATAGTAATAAGACATTTGTATATTATCGTGAGAGAACGAAATATTTTTCCAGACACAAAGGGAGTGCTGGAAAGGAAGTATGTAAATTGGTTTTGAGATAGTATGCACAGTGTCACCATGCATGAGCACATACAGGACTATTCAAGTACAGCAAACTCGGGTGGGGGGGGGAGGTAATCTCTTCTGTTCATCATTAAATTGCTGAATTCTGGCATAGCTGTGTCTCTGTTGCAATTAGGTCCAAGACCCATGCAAAATATATAGATGCCTTCATATACATAGATACAGCTGTTGGCAAGCCGCGATGGCACACAATGTAAGGCGGTTGCTTTTCATGACATCAGCCCCGAGGTCGTGGGTTCGAATCCTGGTTGGAGGGCAAGGGACCCTTGCCCCCAACCTGAGCCCTTAGCCTATAAATCCTGGCTTCGCCTGTTCGGGATGTCAGAGTAGCGTGCCTCGTGCCGGCTAACCAAAAATGAGGAAGGAATTGTTTTAGAAGAAACTCCCTTCCCCTCACTGACTCAATTGCATCGATTTTCACCAAGGAAAGCATAGTGGGTGGGCTTCTTGACTTAAGGTATTTTCCTGTCCAGAATAAGTTAGTTCTCCGAGAGCTGGTTTCTAGTTGCCAAGCCAGATGAATTTTGCTGTCACGTATGGTGTGGCAAAGACTTGGTAATGTCTCCGACAGCCGTGTCTCCGACTGCCGGCCGACTCTCTGTGTCTCTCTCTCTCTCTGTCTCTCTGTCTCTGTCTCTCTCTCTCTCTCTCTCTCTCTCTGTCTCTCTCTGTCTCTCTGTGTCTCTCTCTCTGTCTCTCTCTGTGTGTGTGTGTGTCTCTCTCTCTCTCTCTCTCTCTCTCTCTCTCTCTCTCTCTCTCTCTCTCTCTCTCTCTCTCTCTCTCTCTCTCTCTCTCTCTCTCTCTCTCTCTCTCTCTCTCTCTCTCTCTCTCTCTCTCTCTCTCTCTCTCTGTCGGTGTCACTGGCTTTCTCCTGCATCTCTATATGTCGCTCTGCCTCTTTCTTAGTTTTCTTCTTTCTGTCTCCCTCTTGTAGACACACTTTTGTAACTCAGCTATTTATTCTTAAAGACGTGTTGTATGCCGTGTTGAGCTTTCCCCGGTGCTCTAAACGGCTTCTGGTGTGCATACAGCCAAGGAATTAAAAGCAATGCTACGTTTACAGACAGTTAATAGAGTAAGTGCAGTGAATAATAATAATAATAAATTGTGACATTGCTTCTTTTGGTTGCAGTTAAGAATTAGCGAGGATAGGCAAGGGAAGTTCTCACTCTCAGGTTTTTCTCAGCTTGGATTGGTATGTCATGGCACAAGCCCTGACCGATCTTTTGACGGTAAATAAAATTTATTTAAATATAATTCATTTGAATAGCACCCTAAAAGAACTTAGTCTCTAATCAGGTGCTTCACAAATGCCACGGTGCTTGAGCCCACGGCCTCGGCCATCAAATACAGTCACCTTGACCTTGGTTCGAGGTGAGCACCTTAACCACTGCGCCAAGCAAGTGCAGTACTGCTGTACGCCCCTCTGCGGTTGCTTTTCACGACCTCGGTCCGAGGTCGTGGGTTCAAATCCTGTAGTGGGCGATCCTGTATCGCCAATGCAAGTGGTGGTGATAGCCATAAAGGCTTTTCTATTGCTATGCAAAGGAGACTGTTAAATCAGCGAGTATTTTTTATGCAGAGCTGTCGTCTCTCTGCCACCAGTCATCACTGCTTGCTTCCTGCTTCAGTGTTCCTAGACCCCAACCAGCAAGTGGCTGCAATGCACAAAATCTAATGCTGCTCGTCGCCTAGCTGCACCTCTGCCTAAACCCACGGCCTTGCTTTTGCACTAGCCAGTGACTGAAGGTGGCTGACGGTATCGGTGCTATGGCAGGTGGCCGGGTCGGCAGTCAGTCTTACTGAGGCCATGCAGATGTCAGTTTGCCACCTGCACCCGGTCTGCACCGGCCACGCGGTTGCCGCTGCAGAGAGCCGCTGCCACACACTCTCTCTCTCTCTCTCTCTCTCTCTCTGCTTTCAGCATGCTACCTGCAGCTTCGCCCAAACGGTCGCTGATCCGACTGAAGGATCCGTTCGAGAGGTTCCAGGAGAGCACGCGAGACGCCTGGAGCGCCGATGACGACGAGCTGACCGCCAAGGCGACCGTGGTTTTTGCCACGAGCGCGGCAGCGGCGGTGGTTGCAGGCGCAGCCGTGCCACCCAATGGCGCCGAGCTGCTGCCGCTGCAGCGCCACCGCACCTCGGTCGGTGCGCCGGTACCGGCTGCCGGCAGTCCGCCGGTGCATGGGGACGGCGTGGCGGCAGCGCCGCCGGTCCCAGTGAGAGACCGGGACAGCGGCTTCACCAACAAGCAAGGTTTGAATACTGTTTGATAGCTGGGACATCTGCTGCTGGCAGTTGGTTTTGCAGGGGGGGGGGGGGCAGCGCCTGATGCGGATGTGTGTGTGCATGCTGCGACCCTGATCGCCTCAGTGTGGTGGTCTATTGGCGTAGGGTGGCATGTCTCATTGAGGGCTATTGGGGGGTGAGGGCTACCGGACGGACGTAAGCCGACCGGCATGGGGCGTGTCTCCAGGCATGTCTCTTTGGCCTCCCATCCGACTGGCAACCGTTGCTAAGGTCAAGGCTTCAACCCCCCCCCCCACTCATAATTTGCTTCCTAAGCCCCTGCACCTCGAGGTGTCATAAACTAATTGGCTAGAGTGTTCTGCAGCAATCCAGTCGTGTAGACTTCTACTCTATGTGCTACTTGAGCAGGTTTTTGCTTTCTTAACAGCCTCGTAGTCAGTGCTTTTACAGTGGTGGTTGAAAATGGAAAAAAAAAACATTTAGCTTCTAATTTGAAGCTCCGACCACAGACTTCTTCGGGACATATTGGTAAAGTGGAAATAAAGAAAAGTGACGGGTAATCAATGATGTGGAGTGCAAAGAGGTGCACTCAAACGTAAAATATTATCGTGTAGAAAACATCAAATATCGGATTTTATGCAATAGTCGGCTCCTACTTCCTGGGGGGGGAATCTCCGGTGGCAAATAGCCGTCCAAGTAAGTGGTGTGTAATGCACCACGTGAATACTTTTGTGGAGGAGTATAGCAGCAGCATACATATAGCAGCAAACGTCGGAGAAGTAAGAGTATGTACAATTTAGAGTGCACACGAATTTGGCAGTTGCCTATAATCTCCGACACGTTGAGAGAGAGAGAGAGAGAGAGAGAGAGAGAGAGAGAGAGAGAGAGAGAGAGAGTGCATGAGTCGCTTGACCGGTAATATAATAATAATGAAATTTAAGAAACTGGTAGCAAAGCATTTAATTACTCCTCAATAGAACCTCATTTCTTTATAGTGTTTTTCTCACAGGATGGAAAGCATCTACATTAACTTGGATAGTT
The DNA here is from genome assembly GCA_009760855.2 of Cristatella mucedo. Lineage (NCBI taxonomy): Eukaryota > Metazoa > Bryozoa > Phylactolaemata > Cristatellidae > Cristatella > Cristatella mucedo. The sequence continues at coordinate 304,572 of WPIO01000060.1, read as the reverse complement.
ATTTATTTTGAACATGTGTGCTAAAAAATGTTGCCTCGAGCCCAGAGCAATCCAAGCAACCACCTGGGTCACTCTCTCCTTGGTCTTGTTGCCTGGGAAACAAGATGCTTACAAACGGTACCAAACTCGCCAGCTAGGTTCGTTTGTGGTGACTATGGGTGCAGCCGGCAATACCCCAAGAAGAAGCCAGACCTTGACCTTTCTAAAGCCAGCTCCTCGTAGAAAGGGCAAAGGCATGCCGGCCGGCCGAGCTGCCCGAATGGATGCATCAACTGGGTCAAAGTGGGCTCTGGCCGGCTGGCCCTTCGAGTGAGCCAATGGCCGTTGAGATAAATGTCACGACTGCCACATCGGCTCTGCTAGCACATGCTGCCTCAGAGTCCTATGCTGAATTTTGTTTTTTATAAGAGTCTATGCCAGTCACTCGTCGATCCGAACTCCTGAGTTTGATGGCGGTGCGCTGCTTCTAGACCAGTGCTCTGCCGTGCAGTGTGTACGAATCTGCGTGCCGGCGGTTGTAGTGTGCCTGCACGTGTCCGAGTGCTGCTACAGCCGCTGAGCGAATCGTCGCATGAGTGCTCTTTTAGTAGCTGATGAGGCGCCAAGGATAGCGTGCACATACAGCTCATCCAGCATCCGCGGCGCACACAGCTGCATTGCAGTCAGCCTTTGCTGTACCTCGCAGGTGTTTTTCTTTTTGCCTTGAAAGTATGCGGCCCTGTGATTGTGCCAAGTCAGGGAAGTTTCTGCTTTTATTTGTAGCATGCCGACGTCTGGGGTAAAGTGTTGCCTTGCTTGCACATGTTTGTAGCCTACCATCACCATTATCTGGTGCCTATGCCTTACATGCCTTGGCTGTACGCACTGCGCGTTCACACGTCCATCCGTAGCTTCGTTCGATAGCACTGCAGCTGCTGCCGCTCTTATGACTTCCTTGCGAGTGAGTGCAGATGCAGATATGCTGTAGTTAACCATGACTGTTTGCTGCAACTGCATAGTGCTTAGGCATAGTAGTGTGTGTATGTGTGTGTGCATGCCTTAGTGTGTGTGTGTGTGTGTGTGTGTGTGTGTGTGTGTGTGTGTGTGTGTGCATGCGTATGTTTATGTGTTAGAGAGTGCTTAGGCGTCTGTGTCTGTAGGTTCTTTATGGCTGTGCTCAGTTGCTTGTGCACTTGTGCATACGTTGACTCATGCATGCTTGCACTCGGCTTTTGCAATCCGGAGATTGGATTGCATGCCAGCACTATTGTCGGGCCCAGTCTTTGTTGCTCTTGTGCCGCCGTGCATTAGAACGTTGAACAGCTTAACATAGTGGATGACCTTGCCCAGCGTACAGTAGCAGTGCTCGCGCTATGCTTGGTCACTTTGCCACCGCATCTGACCTGCACGTGCCAGTGCTATCAGTTTGGCCAGCGCTCAACGCTGCTGCTGCTACTGCTCCCGCTGTCGCCGTTCGTGTGGCATGCCTCTGACGAGTCGATGTGCAAAGCTTGCTTGACCGCTGTCTTGCAGTAGCCGATGCAGCAGTAGCCACTGCTCTCAAGGAAGATGGCAGAGCGGCTGCAGAGCAGAGCAGCTCGCCCACGACTTTGTCCGGCGGCGGCACGCCGCCTACAGTGTCGACTACTGCGACCAATAATCCTGCAGGCGCGCGGAGGCCGTCTGGGCCTCCAGCAGCCCCCGTGTCACTGCCCGCATCGCCGACCGGGCTGCTAGCGGCTCCGCCTGCTGCCGGCGCATCACCCCGCATCGCCGGCGAGCAGGAGCTGGCGACTGCTTCGAGCAAGCAGCGTGCCGAGAACGCGCGAGTTGCCAAGCTTACGTCATTGCTGAATGGCAGCAGCAGCAGTAATGCAGTGGATCTCAGTGAGTAGGCGCCGAGTGGGGCCCATCACCGGCGTCCCGGCCACACTGTGCTCCACAGTCAAGCCAGCATCGATGCGCCCATGTGACCTCTGACCTCGTGCCTCCCTCCACCCCATCCCCCAGCAGTGCCGAAGTGCTGACCTCAGCGCGTGTGTCGGCCAGCAGCCACGTTTCACGTGCACTACTTGCAGCAGCATTAGCAGCGCAAGCGCATTGACGCCATCTGTGGCATGCCTCAATTTCAGGTGAGCTGAGGCAGACCAGCTGGTCGGGAGTGCCAGCGCGAATGAGGCCGCTCGTGTGGAAGCTGCTATCGGTGAGTGCCCGGTGAGGTTCCCCTTGTCTTTCTCCTTCTTTCTCCTTCTCTCTCTCTCTCTCTCTCTCTCTCTCTCTCTCTCTCTCTCTCCTCTCTCTCTCTCTCTCTCTCTCTCTCTCTCTCTCTCTCTCTCTCTCTCTCTCTCGATGGCACTGAGAATAAACACCCCAAATCATGTAGATTAAGGGGGAGGAAGTGATCAAGCCAAAGCTATTATGCCACTACAGTGGACTATGAATATGGCTGCAAGGCTGGTCTTCAAGTCCCAGCGGTTTGGGCACGTGTCTCCTTTGCTGAAAGAGCTAGGGTGGTTGCCGGTTGAGCAAAGGATACAGAGCAAAGTTCTTATGCTGACCCACAAGGCCCGCCACGGCTTGGCTCCTTCATACCTAGCTGAACTGCTGCATCAGTTTCAGCCTGCTCGCGCCCTCAGGTCCTGTGTGGACAATAAATTAGTTGTCCTATTCCTCCGCTCAAAGACAGTTGGCGACAGAAGCTTTAGCTCTGCAGGTCCTAGACTGTGGAACTTGCTTCCACAATTCTTACACAACGACAACTACTCTCCTACTGCCGACTATGGCACATCCTTTTTAGCGGTCCTGAGCTGCTACTTCTATACTACTCACTACCCCAACTGCTCTCCTGACTCTGCTATGCTTCCCACTTTCTCTTTGTTGCATGAGATGAATTCTGTTGGGTACCGAATGCGTACTGAAAGCCGCTTAGGCTGTGAGTGCACTATACAAAACTCTCCTGTGTAACACCCACGTGGTCTTTATGACTTTTTGGAGTTACAAACAGAGATACATTACATTACATGGCAGGCATCACTTGCTCTCAGTTATGGTGCCCTGTACAAAAGCTTATCATTCTTGTCATTAGTCACGATGTGCACAGCATCTAAACACACAAGCACGCATAGGACAATTGGCTCCGATGGGGCTACGGCTGTGAGAAACAAGTTGGTTTCAACTTCGTGTGTAAACGTCGTTGAGTCTAGGGATGTCGCTATGTCAGCCGATAGAGAGCTCTAGGCTTTAGATGCATAGGTAGGGAAGACGCCTTCTCCAAAAGGTTTCTGGTCTGTTAGAGGCACCGGCAAATGGCCTGAGTAAAAGAGTGGGTGCTATAAGCGGCAAGGTCTGTGGGACATCAGAGTGTAAAATTTAAAATTTAAATTTACCGATTGGTAAATCGGCACAAGAGAAAGAAAGGGAGACTTAAAAAAAAAGGTGTGTGACATGACGTAGAGCTCGGTGCGCTTATTGCCGCAGAGCCTGTGCTGCTTGGAAAGAAGTGATAAAATGTGGCAGCTACGACGTTCACGCCTGGCAAGCCTAACTGCCGAGTTTTGCACCAATTGTAAGCATCTTGATGCACAGAGGTACAGACGTCTACCCGGGATATGGCAAATGCATGCACCGGCTCGGCTGTCGTGTTCTTATCTATGCAACGCCGAATTTTTTACCAATCCTATGTGGGCAAAAGTAGGCAGGCTTGATGACTGTGTAGCTGAAGTGCTCGTCTAGTAATGAAAAGTCATTTCAGAAGAAGACGCTCAGATTCCGTGCAGAGGCTAGAGGTGATGTGACGATCGAGCTGATTTGAAGGCTTAGGCGTTCCAGTTTATAAGTAGAGCTTCTTCCATTCATCCAGCCTTGCCCTTCGAGGTGCTAGCTCAGCCTGCCTCGGTCGAGCCTCTGCGAGAGGTCTAGCATCCGTTGGCCGAGTGCTTGACCCGTGCACAAAGAGCACAAGAGGTCCTATCGGCGATGCACCATGCATGTGTGCGTACCAAAGCGCCACGCTTGCCATCGCCGTCAGCACCCGAAGCTCTGGCTGCCTTCGGATGTCTCGTGCCGCTGCTGCTGCGCCTTATGGGTGCATGCTATTCGGTGCCACTCTCAGCTGTGACCAGTAGCTGCCAGAGCTAGCTTTCTGTCGGCCGTTCAGATTTACGGTGCACTTTCTTTGGGGCGGCACCAAGAGATTCGTCGTGGATGCCTGGCAAGTCTCTATATCTTTCGCTCGAAGAAGTTTCGAGGAACCTGCCTGAGGTCCCCTTGCAGGCCTTTGGTGTTCAGCCTTACCCCTCTGGTCTGTTCTCGACCCCGTGGGGGTCGTGGGGTTAACGAGGCACTCACTGTTCGGCCAACCGACGCAGGTAGTGCGCACCGCTCGCCCGCACGCGGTCAGGCTCTCTGGTGCGCGCGCAGGCGCACGTGCACGCGCCTGCGCGCGCCTGGGTCCGCCGTGCACGCGCCTTCCGACTGCCTCCTTTCCCTTTTCTTCGTGGTCGCATCGAGTGGGTCGTGCCGTTTGAGTCCGACTAGACGCAACCGACCGAGTCTCTTGTCTCTCGCACCTCGAATTTTGAGGGGCCGTGACAGACCCGCTCCTTGCCTGGGCCGCCGGCGACTAGAGGGGACCTTGCGAGCTGTGTCCGCTCTGCCATTGTGTCTGGCCGGTCTGCTTTTTATCTGGACTGCACGCCGATGCTGCCACCTGCTGGCAGCCTGCGCTCTGGAGCTCCGGCCGCCTCGGCCGCCACCGCTGTTGCTGTCGTTGCTTCCCTCCCCTCCCCCCAGCCGCCGCCGAAGCTGCTAACCCCACGCCCACCACCCTGCTGTTGCATCGTCGCGGGCGACGCTTGCCCAGGGCTACCTGCCGGCCGTCGCGGAGCGGCGGGCGACCACTCTGGAGAGGAAGCGTCGCGAGTACTTTGGCTTCGTCGAGCAGTATTACGACACGAGACACGATGCGGAGCATCAGGACACGTTCAGACAGGTTCGTCGAGCCCGGCAGCAGCAGCGGCGGCTGGCCGCACGCAGCCCTAGGCTGGCAGCAGCCGCCGGCATCGCCGCCTAACCGTTCAAAGCGGTTTTGATTAAGACGTCATGTTCGACAAAGTCTCGATTAAGATGTCGTGACATCCCCTGACTGACTTTCTACGAATCGCGCGAGGTTTTTGGCGGGACGTGAGTTCCGTTGGCCCCGTGTGCGCTGCTCGCGGGAAACGCGGCCGCTGCTGTGCAGTGGAGTCGCAAGCTCAGAAGCAGCTACTTCCTCCCCTCGCCCCCATCTTTGAGCGCTGCCATGCTGTGCTGCCCGAAAGTGCTGTGCGTGCCTCGTCAGCCGCAGACGGAGGTGGGCGCCGCCTGAAGCCTTCTCGCAGAGGCATCTGTGCATGCTGCTTGGTCAGACCCACGAATGGGCCGATAGTGGCAGAATAATAATAATAATAATGCACTTGATAAAGCGCCCCCAGAGAACTCAATATCTCTCTAGGTGCTTTACATTTGCTGCAAAGGGATGCTCGGTGAAAACTTGGTCACGTGCTGAATGCGCCGTCGCACGAACGGCTGTGTGATGCCTGCTGCCGAGAAGGACTGCTGCTTTGCAGAGGCTGAGAGAGCTGCTGTTTGGCTTGCTGTGCCACTGGCATAATCTCAGCTGTCCGTCAGCCAAGCTCAGGGCAGGCACTTACGTCGTGGCTGATGCTTTATAGCCAGACTGATGTGCACTCCGTGTGTGGCAACACTTTTTTGTCACAAGCTGTCCTATAAAGTTATAGACATAAAAAAGCTGCTTGAGTACATGCATGCATGTGCATGGATATATTTTAGAAAGCTGCTCGAATCGCTGACGCTGCGCAGGGCCTCCTGCTTTTGTGCCCAACGTGCTCTTCTTTCTAGATCAACATTGACATTCCTCGCATGAGTCCATCACTACCTTTCCTGCAGGATCCCGCTGTACAGGAGGCAAGTACACGCCACAACCTCAGCATCCCCGGTGGTCAGTGGGGAGGTGACCGTGGCAGGCATTGCCACTGCCGTCTTTGAACTGAGCTGGCCATCATGATGAGCCTTATCTTCTGACTTGCGTTTATCTGTGGCCCATTGCAGTGCTGCTCGTTTGCAAATCAGATATTGATTCTTGGTCGTGCCACTTCTGCTAGTCTGCCGACTCTCACGCTGCCCGAAGCTTGATGGTGACGTCACTGCCGGCCTTCGCATGTGTGCTAGCAATGCTGCTGGGCAAGAGATTGCCAAGTTTTATGACTTGCTGGCCTGCTGATACCTTTGACAGATGCATCGTGCCGCCAATGACTGAGTCTGCTGCCTCTTCCACGTCGTGACCAGCATGCCCAGACTTGCCAATGCCTGCATGTGATCGTGCAACGAGTCCATCAGATCTGTGTTGTTGAATAGCATTAAGGTGCACTCAACCGGACCTAATCATGAGCATGGGCACCGGTCTTCATCCTGGCGAAGCAGTTGCCCCAAAGCTTTGCCGACTAAAAGTATGCTTCTACTTGTGCGGCATCGCTCAGCTGTGTACTGAACCTCGGCTCCCTTTAGACATCAAAAATTAAATTGTGTTTTGAATCCAAAAAAACCAAAAGTCTCATGACATTGACCCTGTCCCCGGCAGGCTTGTATCGTCTGCTCTTCTACCTAACCCTCCCATCGACCTTCCTTCCCTGATGCAATGCTAAAAGTCGGCACGAGCCAACCGTGATGAGCTGGCATCTAAACGACAGGTCTGTCCCTGCCGAGACGCCCTTTGGTTTACGGCTGAAGTAAAAAAATAAAATAATGGGCACTTAACCTAGACTGCAGAAGACTGTCACAAAGTTGGCACTCACCGACCACCACTTGGCATTTAAAGATTATTGTAGGTTGTGTAAATTCATTTTAGCTAGGGCTAGGTTCAATTGGATAGTGCAACAATTAAATAACAGGTCGATGGTCTAAAAATGTTAATGCCCACTATCTACCACCTTTTCAATTGCTCCCAAGCAAGATTACTGACCAGCGATCCCAATGGTGACTTGGGCAGAGCGTTTATCTTAATTCATTGTAGGTAACAATAATAATAATAATAATAGTGATATATTTGTATAGCACTCTCCGAGAACTGAATCTCTTTCTAGGCACTTTACAGAGGCTGTATATAAAGTAGGTAAACAGTTGGATTCCGAAAAGCGGGTGGCACGATGCTTAGCCTGGTGGGGCAGTAGATCTGATAGGTAGGCTGGAGCCAAAGAATGGAGGGACCTAAAAGTGAGTGACAAAACCTTGAAGTCGATGCATTGCTTGACTGAGAGCCAGTGCAGGTCGGCGAGAAGTGGTGAGATGTGGCAACTTCGACGCTCATGACAGACAAGCCTAGCTGCAGAGTTTTGCACCAGCTGCAATCGCCTGATTGCACATGACAGTAGGTCAGCAAGCAGTGAGTTACAGAATTCAAGACAGAATGTTTAAAATGCATGGACCAATTTAGATGTGGTATTCCTCTCTAAACAAGCCCGAGTTTTAGCAATGTTATGTAGCTGAAAGTAGGCACACTTAATTATGGAGCTGATGCGTATGGAAGGTCTAAAGAAAGGTCCCTTTGGAACATGACACCTAGATTTCGTGCAGATTCAACAGGAAATATGCTGGCAGAGCCGATTTTAAGCGGTAACCTTTCCAATTACTGAATGCCAATTGATTTGCCCATAATCAGTAATTTAGTTTTTATCATCTCTCAGTTTAATAAAGTTTGCTGCCATTCATATGTGGATGTCATCAATACATGCAGCAAGGGAGTTGAGAGAATTCGACGTGCTAGAGCGCTGGGAGGGATCAAAGCAGAGGTACGACTGAGTTTCATCTGCATAGAAGTGAAAGCCTAGATTGTGCTTGGCAATCACATCGGCAAGAGGGAGAGTATAAACCGTGAAAAGAACTGGACCTAGCATGGAGCTCTGAGGTACGCCATATTTCAGAGGTTCCTAGCATGATCTTTGTCCATTCACGTCCATACTCTTGAGTCTCCCACTGAGATAGGACCTGAGCCATTGCAATGCAGTGCCTGTGATGCCCAGGCGAGATGAGAGGTGCTCAAGAAGGGCTTGGTGATCGATGGTATCAAAAGCTGCCGAAAGATCAATCAAAACAAGCAGAGACACTCTACCTTAGTCTGAATTCCTAAGTAGGTCGTTATACACCTGAAGCAGCATAGGTTCCTATCAGCAGCTCCCTTGTCACGGCTCAACCCAAGTGGAGAGGCACCGTACGACTTGTGCCTTCCATTAAGTCGCTTGTTTCCTTAGTTATACATTTTCAGTTTCAAGACCCTTTTGACTATTACCTCGACACGTGCTTCGAGCCGGCCCGCTGCACTTTTAATGTGCCGTGCAACAGGTGCACTTGTGGCCGGCCGCTGCTCACTGTTACCCATGAGGCTGTGCAAGCGAGCGTGCCCATTGGTCGCTTGTGGCAGTACTAGACTGGACTGAGAGAGCAAACTCTAGGTTGCGGCTGGTTTCGTTTTGCGTGAAGAGGGGATGTAATTAATTGGCTGTAGGCCACGTTAGCAGCTATGCATCACGGTGGCACATCACCGTGTGACTTCTCAAATTTTTTTTTATTTCCACTTGCCTTGACAATTTGAGGCTGCAAGAAGTGATGTCATTTCAGATCTTCGAACGTATCCTCTACATTTGGGCCATTCGTCATCCGGCCAGTGGATATGTGCAGGGTATGAACGACCTCGTAACACCATTCTTCGTTGCCTTCATGTGCGAGTACACAGACACTTGTAAGCGTGCTTGCTTGCGCTGGCATTTTTTTGTTCCCGCTGGCAGCGCTATCCAAAGCCATTACCAGGGCTTCTGCTGCCGAAGGTGCGATCGCGTGGCTGGAGCCGGAGCAGCAGCAGCTGGTGCTGCTGCTGCTCCGCCTCTCCTCTTCGTGTCGGCCTCGGCTTCGGCTTGCTCAGATTCCGCGTCCTCGTTTTATTTGCGCCGGGGCCAGGCATCGACGGTGACACGTCGCTGCTGCCGTCGCTGTGCGTCCTGCTGTCTACCGAGCAGCAGCGCGCGCTCGAGGCGGACTGCTTCTGGTGCGTCTCGAAGCTGCTGGGCGGCGTGCAGGACAACTACGTGTTCGCTCAGCCTGGCATTCAGAAGAAGGTGCTCGTGCTCAAGGAACTGGTGTCCAGGGCCGACGGTGAGCAGCAGCAGCATGCAGCATGCACGCCGCGCGCCCTCAGATGTAAAAGTTTGCCGTAACTATCTGGTCGTTTATACGTCTCAGATGTAAAAGTTTGCCGTAACTATCTGGTCGTTTATACGTCTGGGCAGGCGCCGCAGTTGGACACTTCTGGAGTAGTGGGCACGATCTTGTTTTCTTAAGTGCTGCTGCATGTGGAGATGCTTCAGAAATGGTATTTCCGTAGAACCTTATTAGGAAGGCATCAAGAGGCTTTTTTTATGAGGCATAATGCATGATCGTACTTGTCTCGCCCGCAGACGCTAAAATATCCACTGCAGCCCGCTGCACTAGACCAGGTCTGCGAGGCTGCGAGTTCTTCTTGTCATTATGATCAGCATGGCGACTGCAGATGACGCTCACATTTTAGTTTTTATTCGAGAATGCCCTCCCCGAAGGTCGCCGTGAGGAGGTGGACAGTGCCCCCTCTTAATTTAGTGCGCTTCGCTCGTGGATACAGAAGCGTTCAAAAACTCATCCGTTTTGCTCTTTGAGGAAAAAGATACGCCTTTCACTATTTTTTATGCATTGAGACATAAAGTTAGCCTACCTGTACTAATTTAGTAGTAATAATACAATTATAGTAATAATAAAATAGTAAGAATTATAAGGAGTGCACGCGCATGCATGGGGGGACTGCTCTCGCTGTATGCCAGTACTCATTGCAGCATTGGCATAGTGACTTTCCTGCTTCCTTCCTAGGTGGCATGCTAAGCAAGCACTTCGAGCAGGTCGGCGTCGAGTTTCTGCAGTTCTCGTTTCGTTGGATGAACAACCTGCTTCTGCGCGAGCTGCCACTTCGCTGCGGCCTGCAGCTTTGGGACACGTACCACGTAGGTGTTGCATCTGTTTGTCAGTCGCGTTCTAGCTTGCTTGCTGTCAAGTAGCTTGATCCATAACAACTCCTGCTTGCCACATTTCAGCAATCATGATGTCTTGGTCTTACTTTGGTATGCCATCAACATGTTTTGTGCATTTTGTTTTATGTAACCGTGTAGTTAGTAGCAAAGGTGAAGTGCTGCAATATATCTATGCATCTGTAGATCGCCCTGTAAATAAATAAATGTATATAATAAAAAGATATTTGTGTTTAAATAAATACATTTATATATAATCAAAAAATATGTGTGTATACATACCTGTAAATGTCGGTATGCATATGCATACATTATATACAGGTGTACTGTATATGCATAGAAAAATCCATGCACCCTTGGAGTGCAGGTATAATTTCAAACATTTCAGGATTTTATAAACTCCTTGCCGATAGAAATTTACCAGGACATAGAATTGACATTACTTACCCATATTGGTAGCATATTGTTAGTGCATGCTTATGTCTCAGTGGTTTGCTCACCTGGTGCAAAGGAAACACATGAAGTGAGTAGCATTCTCATGCAGTTTCCGGAGCAACTTGCGGCACACTAGCTAGAGAATTCATCTTTTCCCCTTCGATGCCTAGTTTCAAGAGCCTCTGCCCCCTATGCTCGATTTCCTTTTCCTTGATGCTCGAACGAGCCGGCCTGCACCACTTCCTGCTTGTGCTTCAGTGTTGGGATGGCAGTTCAGTCCCTCCCGTGTGTGCTGTGCCTGTGGTACGTCTGCTGCCACTGCACCGAGGCAGCATCATTTAAACGATGCGAAACATCGATGGAGCTGCAGAAAAGTGAAAAACCGCCCAACGTGGTTTTCTGATGAGCACGGACGCAAAGAATTCTTTTAACTTTTAACTAGGTCTTGATTTTCTCGGCGTGCCAAATGGAGGTGCATATATTGTGCAACCGGCTTGCACTCTTGATATTGACTCTAATTAATACCTGAAGATCACCATAGTTTTGGCATCTGATATGTCTCTGCCAAGAATTATTATTTCAATCGATTCCACAGTTCAGTGTTTATCAGAAAACTTAGTTCCACGATTTCTAGCTCTAACTTCATAACGCCAACGCTAACGCCATTCGTTTTGCACATATTATCGAATCATGTTACACAGCTGCTCATGCTGAAAACCGGTCGTCTCAAGCCTTGAACATTCCTAAAGAATCCCCCAACGAGGTCGAAAAGATGCATTTTGTAAGAAAAGGAAATTGGTACATCTGCTAAATCTGACTTTGCTGTTTTTATCCTGCTGCCTAAAACCATCTTCGTAAATTACAACTGTTTCCGAGCCAGCTTTAAACCGTCAAAGTGGTTCACTGTGCATGCTTTGTGCAGCAATTAAGCAAATGGAGGCTGCATAGTGGATAACTTGATACAAATATGGCTTCTTCGTGTATATCCTACCATAGGGAAGCATAATATTTGCATTGATTTAAGAAAACTTGTGCTTTTTTGAGGTTTTCTCTTTATTCTCAAGAGTGTGTGTGGACACTTTTTTTAGCCATTACTGTATATACATACCGGTATATACAGTAGCATACAAATACACACCTATATATATATTTTTATACACATAATTTTTTATGTGTACATAATTATCATGTCATGTCATGACATGACATGATAGCTATGTACACATAAAAAATTATGTGTATATATATATATATATATATATATATATATGCAGGTATGCATAAATCCCAGTGAATGTATCTCACTGACCTACACTTGGTCCTCATCAAGCAGCTTACTTTAAGCTTTGAGTTGCCTCGATTCTATTCGTGCTGGTTACCCACCTGACATACTTATTTCCCAGGCTTTCCATCGTACTGCATGCCCCCTCTGAATTGGGCGTTTAGCTGTGTCTCGAAGCAATCCCAATTCAAACGGCTTCGATGTCTATGTTCCTCAAAGCCGACATCGCGAATTTTCTGACTTGACGACAATTTGGAAGGAAGCAAAAGTCCACATGCTGTTCCTGGCAGCACTCACTCAAAGAGCTAGTGATTAAATGACTCAGTCTGTTTGTGGTGGCCTTTACGTGCTTACGAAGCTGAAGTTGTGCATGTCATATTACAAATCGCTCGATCTGCCTCTTTTCCAGCATTTGCAAATTGCCTAGAAGGAGATTTAGCTCTCCTATACACAGCACTCAGCCACTGCCGGCAGTGAGCGAGCGAGAGAGCGAGCAGCTTGCGCAGGAGTGGGTGTGACGTTGAGCACTCGCTTTGCTTGGTTGTTCACCGGATCTTAGGCTGAAGCCGACGGATTTGCAAGCTTCCACCTGTACGTGTGCGCCGCATTCCTGCTGACGTTTGCCGGCCAGCTGCTGAAGCAAGCAGATTTCCAGGTACACCTCTCTAGCCCTGCGCTGCTGCTGCGGCAGCTGGAAGCCTTGCGCCCTCGCAGCAGCAGCGACAGGGGGGGGCCGGCAGCAGCACGGCGGCACTTTCTGCCAAGCTGCTGCAATCAGACGGGACGGCTGCTCGTCGAAGCTGCATGTCGTCACGTGCAACTTCATGAAAAGCCTCCGCCCCGCCCCAAACAAAGCCCGCGATAGGGTGTCTCTGTAAAGATTAGCTCGGCTGTACTCGCTCCCGCGCAATCACACTCGTGCCTGTGAGTTTCGAGATGTCGAATCTCGGTGAGCGCCTCACTCAAGACTAGGACAAAGACAGAATGCACGTGAGCTGCCTATCCGTGTGGATACCGCACGTACAGTGGCAGTTTTATTCTGTGGCGTTCCCACCGTGTTTGGCCTCAGTCGCAGCGTGTCTGCCTGCAAGATTTCCAAATTGTTAGCTGATTCTTGCCTTACTTGGCAGCTGATTTGCTTGCACTTTAACAGCAGTGTTTGCGTGAGTGATACGTGCCGGGGGGGGAGGGAAGGTGACTCGGAGAGCTTCACTTCGGAACCGGACAGCCATAAGGGCTGAACCTTCGTGTAATGCGCTCGACCGGATGGACAGCGATCGTCAACCTAAGGTCGCCGTATCGCAAACCGAGTTCGAGCGAGCACGGATTCGCATTCCAAGCCTGAGCAAGCATCCAAGCATTCTCATTTTCGCATTTCTCATTCTCAAACTCGCAATTCTCAATCTCATTCAAGCAACCTCTGCGCCCAATGTGCCCAATGGGGGAGGTGCGCTTGGAATGCGAAGCTGCGCTAGCACGTGCGGTCAGCTGCCCGAGAATGCTGCAGCCCCAGGCCGTCCTTGCACTGTTCAACGCTGAAAGGCTTGCATGGAGTCCAGCATGGCGCCGGGGGGCGTGGGCGGCTGTCTGTGCGCGTCCGCGATTGGGTGGGGAAAATTCAGCTCTTGTCGTTAGCGATTTGATGCTCACTTGTTGCTGTGCGTGTGTGCTCACGAGCGTCACATCGGCGACAAAGTCATGTAGCCATACGAATGACGAGAAAGTCGCGTTCGTTGGGCTCTCAAAACCCGAGTCGCTTGTCAAGGTTGTGACCTTGCCCGCCCGGTTTTGCAGCACCAGCTCCCTCCTCTCCCCACACACAAAACAAAGTCACTACTCGGTTGCAGCTGGATTCAGTTGAGCCTCCCTCTTGCTTCTGGAACGTCAATCGCTGTCAGATACGACCTGCAGGGGTGGGGGTGGGGTGGCTTGTACCATTCGTTATACCCGCAGGCACGGAATTAGCAGCAAGCGACCTTTCAAAACGTATGGCATTCCACTTGTACTGTATGCAAGTTTTTAAGTCTAATTTTTCTTATCGAGCAACTCTGGTGCTCTCTGCAGACGACGCGGCACACACTTTGGAGCAGCGCGTACGGGCACCACACCTTTCTTCATAAGCTTCATCGGCTTCCAAGGCCAAATGCTGCCACGTCCGCTGCCGGCATTCTCTCTAAAGGTCTTTGGCCAAAATGATCGTTCTATCGACCGACCGCGCTGCCCAGCACCTCGTGCCAACCACACTCTATCTCTCTCTTCGTGCGCGGCGTTGTCACGTGTCTGCGGCTCATGCAAGCAAGCTCATGCAAGCCGATCCTTCCTTCTGTTCTGTCTTTTTTCCCCGTTTTTCCCGAAGCCTTGCTGAACGTTTGGGGGAGGGGGCGGGGTTCTACTTAGTTGTTGGAAGGCGCTGAAGTTTTCGTCTGCTGTCGATCGTGTGACTCTTAAACGAATTCGTGAAATGGTAATGTACAGAATGTAGTGTATTGTAATGTATCCCCGTCCGTAACTCCATATAGCCACAAAGGCTATGTGGCTAATACGCATGGGAGTTTTGTTTGGCGCACTCAAAACCTAAGGGGCTTTCGGTATACGCATGGTGGCCAACAGACTTAATCTCTCGAAACAAAGAGAACGCGAGAAGCGTAGCTGAGCCAGGAGACCGGTTGGGGCAGTGCGTATCATGGAAATAGCAGGTCAGGACGGCTAGAAAGGATGTGCCACAGTCGGCAGCAGCAGAGTAGATGTCGTTGCGTGCTTCTTCCAGCAAGCGCATACATATGGTCTGTCTGCAAAATGCCTCTTCGCTTCAGGTCTTCTACAGATGATAAATTAGCTGCACTATTTCTGCATTTAAAAATCGTTGGCAAGAAAGAAGCTTCAGCTCTGCAGATCCTATGCTGTGGAACTCACTTTCAAAATTCTCAGGCAACAGCATCTACTCTCGTGCTGCCGATCGTGGCACACTCTTTCCAGCCGCCCTGAGCTGCCACCTCCACGCCACTCACTTCCTTGAGTGCCTTCCTTATGCGTCTCACTTGCTCTTTGCTGCTCGAGTCTGTTGGCTGCCGTGTGAAAACCGAAAGCGGCTTCTGCTTCTCCAAGTGGGCTAAAAAAAAACTCTTCGGTGTAGCACCCACTTTATCCGGTGTAGATTTGCTGATTTACAGGCGGAGAGGCGTTGAGTTACATTGGCGAGTGCCCATGGCAGCAGCAAGGGTCTTGCATCAGAAGCGGATGGTTGCTCGAGGCCTCGTTTGTGTGCATAACTGTCGGCGATTATAGGCAGCTCGACGGCCATGCTCAAAACTGCTGCCCGTGTGTCAACGAATATTTGCATGCATTACATTATGTGCGCTCTGTCAGGATTGCCTGCGCCGTGCTTCGCCTCGTGTCCGCCACATTGGCTCGTTCCTGTTCTTTAGAGTCTGATGACCTTGCTCCAGAACTTGCCAACCGAGCAGTGGGGCGAGAGTGAGATGCGTGAGCTGGTCGCCAGAGCGTATCAACTGAAATGCTCCCTTGCGACAGAAGCGCTGTCATCGCCGCCGCCGCAGCAGCAGCAAGCCAAGGCGCCGCCGGTCGCCTCGTTATGAGCACTCCTCCCACGTGCGTCTGCTACACGCCGCCGTTCTGCCACTCACTCCTGCGCTGTGGCTGCCAAGGTGCCTCTGCAGAGCATCAAGACGTGGAGCCGGCGCACCTGCTGCGCGGTGCCGGGAGCTTTCACCCGACTTTGCTGACGGCATCCAGTCGATTCGTGCCTGTGCGGCCGCGAAAGCAGCATCGAGTGCAGCTCGGAAGCTGCAGGAGCGCTGCTGCGGTGGCCGTCTCAGCGGGAGCGCAGACGACGAGAGCGAAGACGTTGCTTCTTCTCTGTTCTCTCTGTCCCTGTCTCTCTGTCCCTGTCTTTCTGTCTCTTGTCTCTGTCTCTCTCTCTGTCTCTGTCTGTCTGTCTGTCTGTCTGTCTGTCTGTCTGTCTGTCTGTCTGTCTGTCTGTCTGTCTGTCTGTCTGTCTGTCTCTCTCTCTCTCTCTCTCTCTCTCTCTCTCTCTCTCTCTCTCTCTCTCTCTCTCTCTCTCTCTCTCTCATGAAGGCTGCACTCTTGCTTGGCCGCTTGGCTGAAGCAGCCGCGCATGCATAGCCGTCTGGTACCGGTGCACCAGCGCACCTTCACTTTTGGCGGACCTCTTGCGCGTCTGCTTTCTGTTTCCCTTTTTCTCTCGTCGCTCTCTGCCGCCACATTCGCTCGAGGCGGTGGCTGCGCGGCGACTGCGTCGTCTATCTGCGGTGGCCCGGCCCCTGGTCGCGTGCCTTCTAGTCGCTCGCGTCGCGGCTTGCTTTGCTGCTGCTGATTCTTCTTCTTTGGCGATTGCCTCCCTCGCCTCCCCCTGCCTCCCTCCCTCAGTCCGTCGGTCTTTTCTCGACATCGCTTGCATTGTCTGGCCGCAGGTCGGCGTTGCGGCGCCCAGCCGAGACAGCGCAGCGGCGGCGGAGCTGCTTTGAATGGCACGCGCCCTGCTGCCGAGCCGCGCCGTCTTTTCACACCGCTGCGAGAGCGCTGCCGAGCCGGCGCCAGGCTGCGGCGCCGGCTCGGCGGCGATTCAAAGCGGCTCTCTAGTCGGACGGACGGCGGAGTGCACTAATGGCATCGTCGGCTGGCGCTGCTGCGGCTGTTGCGTCCGCCGCTGGTGGGAATGACCGGAGCGAGGGGCTACCTGCGTCGACGACCGGAACTGCTTTTGTCATTTTCGCCCATCTGTTGCCACTTGAAAATCGATATGGACATTCGCTTTGTTGTCTGCCTCGCCTGGTTCTCGGAAGCTGAGACGAGAGCTGGCGGACCCAAGAGTGCTCTGCTGCTGCGTGACAATAGCTGTAAGGTGAACAGGAGCTGTTGAGCAGAGCCGCTCAAACAGAGAGGAGCAGAGCCACTCAAGTCAGGCCATAGCCACGATTAAGCCAAGGTATTCAACCTTGATTTTACCATCAGCAGCCAATAGATAAACGCTCGGTGAAGCCTGTCAGCCGATCTGCCTGTCTAATTGAGAGCCAGGGCACGTGTTAACTGCTGCCGCCCCGCGTCGCCCCGAGTCTTGAGGCCTGGGAACAGCATGTCAAAAAGGCACGTGGCTGCAGAGGTGGCGATCCGATCGTGCCCTGCATTGCTGTGCTGCTGTTTCCTGACATGATCTCTGTGAAAAGTGCCGGCGTGACTTTGCTCCGCCATGCAGTTGGTCCGTGTATTTGTGACAACCCGTCTCGACTTCTGTGCTAAATTGCTTGCAGGTGTTCTAGCCTGTGCAATGAGGCGCCCACATTTACTGCTTAACTCTGCAGCCTGTTTTGTCTGTCCTGAGTCGAGCAGTTGCCACCTAGTTTTGCCGACCTGCACTGGCTCCCCGTCAAGTGGCACATCGACCTCTAGGTTTCGTCACTCTCTTTTAGGTCCCTTCATTCTCTAGCTTAAGCTTACCCACCAGAACTACTCCCCAAGCAGGCTATGCAGCGTACCACCTACTCTTCTGACTTACGTCGTTTAGATGTCGTCCTCGAACCACCTTGAACCAACCAATCCTTTGGAGACCATGTCTTTAGTTTGTATGCTCCCAAACTCACTCTCAACTAGCATCATGACATCCCCTGACTTGTGATTTAAAATGAAGATTAAAGCACGTCTCCACATATAATTTGCTGGGTGGGTAGGATATTTCCTTAGCATGTTTATGCATAAGGACACTGAGCATGCTCTTACTAAACAAATGACATGCTTGCTCTGCAGCACATATAAAGTGCCAGAGGCAGAGATTTGGTTCTCTTTGGGTATATATACTATAAAAATGCCTTTTTACTAGTATTATCGTTGTTTTCCTGAATAACTCGGGACTCGGCCCTAGACTTATAATCCCCGAATGGTTGTTTACCAATATATTGTCTATGGTGTTCTGCAATCCGGCTTGCATCGGTGCGATAACCACCTGGCTATAATTGGGTGGGGGGGGGAAACAAGTAAACAATGCCAAACAAAGGCCGCCGCCGAGTTCGAATAGCCAGAGCGAAATCTCGTGGCTTTGGCCACAGAGAAACCCGAAAAAGTTCGCGAACACATGTCTGTAGGTCTCGGCCTGTTAAGCCAGGTCCTTTGCCTAGGGAAAGGGCTGCATCGCTATGACCTAAAGCAAAGGAGAAATTCTAACTTGAGATATATTCCCTACCGTCAATTTAGGTTAGCTGATCAACCTGCCCACTCCCCCATGACGGAGACCGGCATAGGACGTGAGTCGTCCGAGAAATCGCACAAAGAGGTGAAGCTGTCGATTGCTTGTGCTCATGAACCACTAAAGGCATTTTCGTGTACATCCGCTGGATGAGTTGTTCCACATCACCTTAATCTCAAGGGCAGAGACCTTTGCCATCACGGCTGGGTCTTTTTCTTGCCTACCGCCAAGCATGTCCTTCGAGTGGTGGAAGCTATCAATGGCGAAAGCACGTCACTCGTTTAGCACTGCTGCTTCAATGGTGTCGATCAACAAGCGGTAGTTAATTTGCCGACCAAGCTACACGTGCAACAGCGAGATGATTGTCACACCGCTGACTTTCTCTGCACTCGTGTCATTGGAAGCACTGAAAGAAATCTGTGATTATATAGGATAAAAAGAATTAGTTTATTTGTATAACGCCCTAAGATAACTTAATCTTAAATCGGGTGCTTCACCAAATGCCACGGGCTCGAGCCCAATACCTCAGATCATAGTGACACGTAATGGCACAGTAGGTAAGGCGGTTGCTTTCACGACCTCAGGTCGTGGGTTCGATTCTTGCGGTGGGCGATCCTTTATCGCCACTGCAAGCGGTGGTGATAGCCGTAAAAGGCTCTTCTGTCGCTCTACAAGAAGAGGGCGCTTAAGCAGCTAGGATCATAGGAATTCACCTTGACCCTGGTCGGAGGGGGCTGCTAGCCAAACCAGCCCGACAAGGATAAAAGATAAGCCTGGCTTATGGCAGTAGCGATTCGTTCATCGACGAGTTTACTTGTACACATATCTTTTTTTAATTTAATGCATCTCTGTCTGTAAATCCACAAAGACTAAGTGGGCGTTAAGTAGGAAAATCTCCGGTAGCGAACCTAAGGAAGAGGCGGCTTTCGGTAGGAATAATACGGTACCCAGCAGACTTCATCTCACACAACAATGGGAAAGTGTAAAGCCATTGGCCATTAAGGGAATGTGAGAAGCATTTAGTTCCTATACTCCCAAAGCCCGGACCTCATTTCCGACTTGCGTCACGACTTCCCCTGACTTGACCACGTTTAAAAAGAAATTATAAACGCACCGATTTAGAACAGCGTGTAGTCGGACCCTGTGATTCGACCTTTATGTGTGCAGACACTGTGCATGCTACCACTAGCCATAATTGCATACGGACCCTGTGCATGTCACTCCTAACCATGTTATTCTTGCTGTTTATTGAGCATGCTACCACTAACTATTCGATCATGTTTCCATTGCGGTAAATGTAAAGCGCCTAGAAAGAGATTGAGTTCTCTGAGGGCGCTTTATCAAGTTATGCGTTATTATTATCACTGTAGTGGAATCTGAATTTGAGTGTCAAAGGCTGCCGAGCTGGTTTGGTCCAGCGGTTAAGGTGCTCGCCCCGACAATGGTCTGGCTGAGGTCGTGGGCTCGAGCCCCGAGGCATATGTGAAGCGCCTGAATAGAGATTAAGTTCTCTTGGGGCGCTATATAAATGAATTGTATTTGTTTATTTATATTTACACCCCTAAAATAGATTATTGGCCACCTGAAGGTAAGCTTCGTTACATTACTTTGGAAGAACTCGAAGCTCCGCCCATTCAGCGAGTCACCGACAGCATTACTAGACCCTGTAGGCGAATAAATTAGTACCGTCGTCAAAATAATCTCTCTTCTGATATTAATATTATGCCCTGATGACTTTCAAGCTAACACCAGGACTCAGCCCAATCTAATAGTTGCACGTTACCTTCCTGCCGGAGCATTAGGTCGTGGGAGCCGCTACGATGTTCGGCGGCTGCCGAAAGCGAGTGCAGAGTGCACTGAACGCTGGGTCACAGTGAACTCGTCGTCGGAGCTGGGTGCACCGCCGAGCTCAAAGTCGGCGGGGGCGGGGAGACAGCTACAGGGAGATGTACGCACAAAGGCTGAGACTTGAGCCGCCGGCCGTACACAGCCTTTCTCGCTGGCGCTTGAAACTGGGGAGCTTCGCGGTATCGCAGATCTAGTTACAGCTAGAAGCCCTCTTACATGTATAGTAAGATGTCTTCCTGTGTGACTCTCTGAAGCCGTGAAGATCGATTAGTCGCTAACCGCGATAGTTTTCGGCGGCACATTCAAGCCTTCGGTACACGGTCGATAGCCAGCGACTTTCATCTAGGACATCTAAGGTGTAGCGTAGTGGTAGCAGTCAATGATGACTACAAAGGCAGTGCCGCGACCTGAGATTAGTATTAGGCTGCATTATCTCAATGCATAACTGACTCTGGAGTACTCTGCAGTCTAGGACCTGCAGAGCATTCTGGCGCAGGCAGACCTCAAGCATAGGAAAGGAGCCTAAGGGCACATGGCCAAGATGGGGCCATGTTTTTATTTAACGTACCGTACCTCCGTCAGTAAGTCTAAGAAGCCAGAGGGACCAGAGGTGGGTGTTACCTTTGAATGTTTTCTATGGCACACTCGATGCCTAAGTGGCTTTCAGTGCGCAAACGGTAGCCAAGAGATTCCATGATAATAATAATAATAATATGCACTTGATAAAGCGCCCTCAGAGAACTCAGCCTCTTTCTAGGCGCTTTACATTTGCTGCAAAGTGAAATGCAATTGAATGGTGAGTAAAATCATGCTTGATAAACGAACAAAATGAATAACATGGTTAGGGCTGACATGCACTGGGTCAGCATGCAAATGTGGTTAGTTGCAGCATGCACAGTGTCAGCACCCATAAGCACGTAAAGGACGAATCACAGGGACCCACTCAATGCTGTCATAAATAGGTGTGTTTTTAAGTTCCTTTTAAATGTGGTCAGGTCAGGGGATGTTCTGACGCAGGTCGGGAGGGAGTTCCAGGCTTTGGGAGCATACGAACTAAATGCACGGTCCCCAAAGGATTTGAGGTTTGTACGAGGTATTTGTAGACTGTTGGATTCCGAAAAGCGGGTGGTACGCTGCTTGGCCTGATGGGGTAGTATATCTGAGAGATAGGCTGGAGCCATAGAATGAATCCATCACCCGCATCGGAAAGAAAATGAGAAGCAGAGAAGCTTAGTCAGGAGGACAGCCGAGGAAGTGGGTGGTGTGGAAGTGGCAGCTCAGGACGCCTTGAAAACAAGTGGTGCCACAGCCGGCAGCAGGAGAGTAAACGTCTTTGCCTAAGAATTATGGAAGTGAGTTCCACGGATTATCTGCTATATAAAGCAGTCAAGCCAGATTAGATATGCGTATCTATTTATTCATTAATGTCAGGTCGGAAATCCTAACTTTCTTCGGCTGTTCGATCAGGGGCCGTAGCAGTCGCACTAGCAAAAGGGAAGCGGTTTCGAATTTCTCGCAGCACAAATTTCGCCGCAACTTTAAGCCTAACTACGGAGGCCAGGATTTTTGGCCATCCTGCCAAAGGAAGGCCACACTAGCCGACCTTATCGAGAAGCATGTTGCTGGTCAGATCCTCAGTAAGCGGCCATTGCGGGAAGTCACCCATAGTTTTGTACGATGTACGGGAAATGAGCGCACGGTGCGATAGCGCGTGAAAGCAGCGTTCTGAGTAACCATGACACAAAATAGGTGGTCATCGGAGATAGAACCCGGCTTCCGCGAACTCGGGCATGGTCTCCCCACGGCTGTGTAACCCACTCGTCGTGCATCTGAGAGGACGAACGATTCACGACGACAGTGCCTCAGCCGGAGCCACGCGCGCGGTAGGATCTCTGAGGATAGGATCGCGGCGATCTCGCTCACGCTAGGCCAAATTGAGAGCTGCAATGTCACTCGCTGTTACTGGTTCCGATGAAACGTCACAAATGAGAACAGCAGCATGAAAGCTCACCGCGTGTCTCGCTAGTCCAATCCGGAGAGGCGCTAGGGAACATCAAGCCATCTTGGTTTCGCGACGAACCCTCCGACGCGACGAGTCTTTGTCAGGTCTGGTCGGTAGCGCAGCCGGCAGCAGCTTCGGCGAGCGAATGCGACGGCAGAGAGCGACAAGGAAACAGGAAGCGGAAGGCAGACGCACGGGGTCGGCCAAAAGTTAGGGCGCGCTAGCGCTCCAGCGCCAGACGGCTATGCAAGCTACTGTGTCCGGCTTGAACTTGCCGATGAACTTGAACTTGTCCGGCTTGAACGAGCCGGATGTCGCGGGATGCGCCGATTCGGGATTCTTTTAGCGCGCCGCGCTGCTGCTGCGTGTCTCAAACACTGCACGAAGGTCTCGCGGAGGTCTAATTCTAAATGCAACTCTAGAATCGGAACCTGAGGACGGAGATGCCATCGAGGCCCGCGCTGCGCTTCACCGCTCGCTGTCTGAACCCGCTTCGCGGGGGGTCGTCAAAACTGTACCGCTCGTTGCTGCGCCCGAGATAGCGTACGGACATTCGGCAATACGACTCGAGCGCAGCGGCGGCGGCCGCCGCCGCACGGTCACCGTCGCACGGCCTCGGTAAAGCTTAGGCTCAGGCTCGCTTCGGCAACCGCCGCGCTATCGGAAAGACCGTTTATTTAATCGCTCCAGAGCGACAATCGCAGCTGCCGCGGGCGCTGCCGGTAGCCGAAGCGCGACGTCGCGACGTCCACGGCTGCTGCAGCTATCGCTTCGACTCGAGATCGCACCCTACCGGATGCCGCTGCATCTGCGCCATCCTTTTCGCGGAGGCGTCAGCGCCGAGCGCCGGCGCCGCCGCAGCTGCTGCACATGCGCTCGGCGTACATCTGGCTGAGCGCCTGGTGCTCGCGGCGCAGCGACTCGAGGCGCGAGCGCAGCAGCTGGTTTTCGCCCTCCAGCGCCGCGGCGCGCGAGCTCTTCTCCTCCGCCTCACGCTTGCGCGCGTCGCGGCACTTCTTGGCGGCGATGTTGTTCTGCCGTCGGCGGGCGTAGTACTTGTCGTCTTTCTCCACCGGAGCCGTCCTCTTTTTCTCCTTCCGCTGCCTCTTCGGCGCCACCGCCGCCGCCGTCGCCGCCGTCGTGGCGGCCAGCGTCGGCGGAGACAGGAGCAGCGATGCGACGGAAGCCGCCAACCCGCCGCCGCCGTAGCCGCGGACGTCGCCGCCGGCGTAGCCGCGGCCGTCGCAGCTGTTGCCTCCGCCGGCGTCCGCTACGCGAAAGAGCGTCGACGGTCATTCCGCGTCGGTCGGCCGGCCGTCGGGACCGCGGCGCTAGCGAGCGGCGCTAGCTAGCAGCCATCGAGCGACTTCGCGCCGCAGCGAACCCGTCGAACGGATTGCTCTCGTAAGCGAGCCCAGCGCGCTCCGCGAGTGACCGGCGTCTCGCGAGCCTCGGAGCGATGCGACGAAGCCGCTCGCGAGCGGCTTTGTCGCATCGCCGACGGACCACGATGGCCCGCAGCTCCCACCCTCGAGCTCCGAGTCGGTCGAGCTCCGAGGAGCGTGCGCTCGCGCGCGCTCACGTCGTCGTCCTACGGCCGATAGGAGACGCCCCCCAGTGCGCCGATCGTTGACGCCCCCCCCCCCCCGAGCTCGCCGAGGCGTGCGCGGCGGTTCGCTCAGTGTCCGCCGCGCGTCCAGGGCGCGCGCGCGCGCGCGCGCGCCAGGCTAGTGGGACCTTATTCGCTAGGTCTTCTTGCCACGTTCGCGGCGCAACTCTAGGCGGCGGCAGCGGCGGCGCACGGCTCGACCCGCTCGCCGACGCTCTCTTGCGACGGGCGGCAGCCAATCCCCGCCGCCGCCGCCGGGCGCGGTCAACGCTCACCGGAAGAGGCGGAGGCCACGTAGAGAGGTCGCATCGTCGAATCCATCTGCGAGCCGGCGAGCGGCGGATAGGTGGGGCGCACAGGGTAGGCGGCGGCGGCGGCATCGAGCTGTAGTCCTGCGGCGGCCGGCGGCTGCGCGTAGTACTGATCTGCAAACGAAGGACGCGCGAGCGAGCGCTTGGTCTCGCGCACTTTTTGGAGCTGGGCTACGGAGACCTCCGGTCGCCGACGCCGAGAAGAGCACCGGTCGATTCGCCGCCACACGCTCGCCGGCCGTCGCACACGTCACAGATGCCGCTAAATAGCTCGGTTGCGACAAGTCTTCCTGCGGCTAGCGCTTGCGCTGCACCACTGCTCCTGGTCGCTGCTGGCTGCTTGCGACAGGCGGCGCTTTTTCCAGTGCGCCCCGGCCCCCGCCCCGCCCACGTGAAGGAGAGCTGCGGTGGGGCGACCGTCGACGGGGGCAAGCGTCTCCGCAGTTAGCTAACCGACCGTCAGCTTTGCGAACTTTGCCCTGGGCGTGCCGCCGCGCGACGTCAGCAGCAGCAGCCACTACATATAGGGGCGCGGTCTAGGAGCGCTCGCTTTTCGTCCAGCGAATGCCAAGCCACGCATCGAACGCCAAATTGTGAGAAATGGCTGAGAAGTAAATAATGACGTTTTATGTTTTTTGGTGCAGCTAACCGATTTGCCATCCCCGATGGCTGCTACGGAAAGCGTATCTGAACTGCTACTTTGATCTGTACATCACTGCGACGCCTCCCACGTCGAAGCGTTTGGCGGGAAGACAGAAGGATAAGTCTCGTCACCTCGTGTCCTTGTCCTTGTTAATCAATGCCACGAGTTCCGACATTTCCGGGGCTTCGCTGGTAGCCAGTCGCCAACTTTCACTCACAAGTGTTATTTAGGTCATGTGAAATAAGAACCGATACTTTACTTCTCCTGCCTTGAGCTTTAAAATATTAAAACGAAATTCCCCTATTATAGTAGACAGAGGGGAAGAGAGAGAAAGGGGGAGATATAGGGAGAGACAGAGACAGAGACAGAGAGAGAGAGAGAGAGAGAGAGAGAGAGAGACAGACAGACAGACAAACAGACAGACAGACAGACAGACAGAAAAAAAAGAGAAAGAGAGGGAGTGAGGGAGATGTTAGGTAGAAGTGAGGGAGAAGTGAGGGAGAGACAGAGAGAGAGAGAGAGAGAGAGAGAGAGAGAGAGAGAGAGAGAGAGAGAGAGAGAGAGAGAGAGAGAGAGAGAGAGAGAGAGAGCGACTAAGAAAAAGCACGAGGGAGGAATTCATGGAAATAAAGTTCGTTGGGAGATAGGGCTAAACCTTGAGAGCAAAGGGCTACAACCTCGATCATGTCCATGCCAGCTAGTCGCAGCAGGCAATGCGTCCATTTTGGGCTCGCCGCCAGACTTGAGCGTGCGCTGCAGCTCAGCAAGAGCGATAGCGTCACCCTCTTTTAATGTGATTACCTGCTGCAGATCGTCCGTCGCTGTTTTGCCAAAATGCTACAAAAACAGGAAGCGCGCTCAGCTGCCGGGTGCGCTGGCGAAACGCGGCCGAGGCGTACTGGCAAGTTACTACACCGGCTTGCGTAATGGGTAGCAGTAGCCTGTACGTATGGAATATTGCTGTGCATATGTGCAGGAAAGTGCGCGCACTAGGAGCCTCTCAAATGCCGCCTCCGCAGGCAAGGCATTTCCCTTCCGTTCGCATGGCAAAATCGCCACAGGGCAGCGGTAGTGCTGGATAATTCAGCTTGAAACAATTTTACAATGTTTTTCCTTCGGCGAACGTCTCGTACCAGTCATAGGTGGCGCTGCGGAAGCATTTGAGGCAGCGCAGAAATATCCCGTAATGCTGATGTGTCCATACGTCGGAACCGTAGCGGATGCCGCTGCCCCATGGGGCAACGTTCCTAAATTGAGGCAGTGTTCTAAAAAAGCAAAAGAAACATTCAGGCACTCTCTAAAACGTAGATCTGCGCGGCAAATCGGAACGCCATTACATCTACATCACTTTTGTTCATCGTCATACTGTGGCGAATCGTTACATCAAACACATTTTTAGTATTCGGCTGTATTGGGTTTATTGTTTGAAAATAGTAATAATTATTATAAAGCGTTCACATAAAAATTCCAAAGTGAACCTCATCTCTTTCAAAACGCACTTTACTTACGCTGAATAAAAAGCGCGTCAATTGATTAATGATATCGCGCATAATTTCAGAGCACACAGGCACAGAAAGGACAATTACCGAAAATGGAGCAAAGGTCGTTAGGAACAGGTGGGTGTCGTAGTTTCTTTTTAGAATGTCGTCAAATCAGGAGACTTAATCAGGAAAGTGTCCTTTGCAAGCGCGTCCGACTGTTCTTCCGTTACAGCGACTTTGTCTGAAAACCTTTGCTCTTAATGACTATCGCCGCCGCTTGCTGTTGAGCGCTAGCCGCCTTTCAAGGCTATTTCGATTTAGCCACGCCAGTCGATGAATACTAATAACAAGCAACTCGGGGCGGCGGGCGGGCGGGCGGGCGCTGAGGAGAAATCGCGGGTAGCAGTCCTTTGCTCCACGCCTTCGCTCCAAGACGGAGACGACGAAGGCCGTCGAGTTGCGCTCGCGCAGCGACGCTCAGCTCGACACAGGCACGGTACCAGCCGGCACCGCTCTCGAATATCTAAGGAAAGACGCCGAACGACGGAGGTATGACGCCGGGACGCCGGCGAGTGGGGTAATCCGGAAATAAAGTCGTCGCGCGGGTGTCTAATCAATGACGCGCGGAACGACGAAGGGCTGGCATTGTTATCCAGCGGCGCAGAGCCGTCGATTGATCCGGCAGAAGCCGCTCTTCTTCTTCCGGTCGATCGGCCACGCGCGCGGGGGGGGGGTGTCGGGCGGAGCGGGGCCCAGTCGACCTCGCAGCTCGAGCGCTTCGCTAGCGCGGCGGCGGCGGCGGCGGCGGCGGCGCATTCCCGAACGCAGCGCCGTCGCTCCAGAGCCACGTCGTCCACGCCGTCCCCCTCCGCTCCGGCCAAAGCGCGTAGCTGGCGACCCGCAGGCTGCCGCCGGCAGGGCGGCGGTGCGCGTGGCCGCCGCGCGCGCGCGGGCGTCGTCTTTCAATCGTCTGATTTTCGCCGTATCGATTTTGCCGCAGCCGTCGCTCGGCTATTCCGAGGAACGCTTCCGGCGAGCCGGTCGCGAGCGACGGTGGCGCCCCCTCGCGCGCAGCGGTGCCTGCCCCCCTCAAGCCCGGACGGTCCTCTAGAGCTTTGGCCGGGCCGCGGCCGGAGCTCGGCGCCGCGCCAGGCCGGAAGAGGAATAGCGCCCTTCGCCGCGCGTGCGCGTGCGCGCCCCTGCGTCGACTGTGCGGCCACGGGTGCGCACGCGGAGCTGCGAAGCGATGGCGGTCCGACAGTCGCGAGATTTCCAAGCCCTTCGCCGACGCCGCCGCCTCGCTGCACGTCTCAACCCCTCCCCGCTGCCGACTGCGGCGCACCCTTTTTGGCCGTCCATCGCAGCGACTTCCGCCACGCTGAGCACTTCCTCTACTGCCCCCCTGACTCAGCTACGCTTCTCAATTTCTCTTTACTGCGCGAGATAATAGTAATAATAATAATAATGCACTTGATAAAGCGCCCTCAGAGAACTCAATCTCTCTCTCTCTAGGCGCTTTACATTTGCTGCAAAGGGAAATGCAATTGAATGGTGAGTAATATCATGCTTGATAAACGAACAATATGAATAATATGGTTAGGGGTGACATGCACAGGGTCAGCATGCAAATGTGGTTAGTGGCAGCATGCACAGTGTCAGCACGCATAAACACATCAGGGACGAATCACAGAGGACCCACTAAATGCTGTCCTAAATAGGTGTGTTTTTAAGTTCTTTTTAAATGTGGTCAGGTCAGGGGATGTTCTGAGGCAGGTTTGGTAGGGAGTTCCAGGCTTTGGGAGCGTACGAACTAAATGCACGGTCTCCAAAGGATTTGAGGTTAGTACGAGGTATTTGTAGACTGCTGGATTCCGAAAAGCGGGTGGTACGATGCTTGGCCTGGTGGGGCAGTAGATCTGAGAGATAGGCTGGAGCCAAAGAATGAAGTGACTTAAAAGTGAGCGACAGAACCTTGAAGTCGATCCGTTGCTTGACTGGTAGCTAGTGCAGGTCGGCGAGAAGTGGTGTAATGTAAGATGAAGTCTGTCGGCTACCGCAGGATGCAGAGCAAAGTTCTTACGCTGACCCACAAGGCCCGCCACGGCTTGGCTCCTTCATTCTAGCTGAACTGCTGCATCAGTTTCAGCCTGTTCGCGCCCTCAGGTCCTGTGTGGACAATAAATTAGCTGTCCCATTCCCCCGCTTAAAGACAGTTGGCGACAGAAGCTTTAGCTCTGCAGGTCCTAGACTGTGGAACTCGCTTCCACAATTCTTGCGCAACGACATCTACTCTCCAACTGCCGACTGTGGCACATCTTTTTCAGCGGTCCTGAACTGCTGCTTCTATGCTACTCACTACCTCAACTGCTCTCCTGACTCTGCTATGCTTCCCACTTTCTCTTTGTTGCGTGAGACGAAGTCTGTTGGCTACCGAATGAGTACCGAAAGCCGCTTAGGCTGTGAGTGCGCTATACAAAACTCTCCTGCGTAACACCATCATGGTCTTTATGACTTTGTGCAGTTACTTACGGAGATACATTACATACATTACATTACATTACATTACATTACATATGCGCCGAAAGCCGCCCAGGCTTCGAGAGCGCCCTACAAAACTTTCTTGTGTAAGACGTCGATTAACCTAAGGAAATTTTGGAGTTACAGACATTGATACATAGCATTCCGCTACACGACCGCAACCAAACTATCGCCGACGCGCGCCGTCCGCTCGCTCAAGCGCTCAGGCAGACGTCATAGACAGGCGAAGGTGCGGCGGTAGGACGCGCGGCTAGTTCGCGGAGCCACCGGCCGGTCGGCTTGGAGCGGGGAAATGGCGGAAACGTCACACGCCGCCGGGCGCGGCCGAGCGGGGAGCCGTTCGCGAGAGCGGCGACAGCAGCGCAGCCATTGCGTCAGCCCCATGCGAGCCGCAGCTTTCAGCAGTGCGTCTGTACGTCGGCCGCAGCAGCGCGTCTGTACGTCAGCCGCAGCAGACGACAACGACGCGGCGCTCGCTGGCTGCGGCCGAAGACTACGGCGGGCGAATGGCGGCGACGGTGGGGCGTCCGTTGATTCGGCGCGCTGGCCTCGTGCGCGAGCCAGACTGGATAAGATGGGCGCGCTCAGGCGGCCTAGAGTTGCGCTATGGCGGCGCGGCGGAAGGAGGGCGCTCCGCGTCCTGCATGCTGGCGCGATCCGACGGCGGATCGCGGATTGCGCTTTTGCGGAACGCGCGGATCCGTCGGTCGGCGGCTAGGCGACGGCGCTTCGATTGAGCCGAGCGCGCGTCACGCAGCTCCGACGGCATCGTCTCGACTGCTGCGATCAGCTCGCGGCCGGCGCATGTCTCTAGGCGCGCACCTACCGCGCGCTCGCGCCAGCCTATCGTTCGACGCCCGCGCTCGCCACTTTTGCCGCGAGAGCGTCGCTCGACGCACCCCGATCTCGCACTAGGCAAAATGCCGCGTCGCAAGGATGAGTGACACAGCGGCCCCGGTGGCGGTCATGCGACGACACTCCGCCACCGCGCCGCTACTCCGCCGGTGGGAAAATGGTCGCCGCCGATGCTGCCGGCGGCGGCGCTCGAGCGGCGGGCTCAACGAGCGGTTGCGTAACGAAAAATGACCACTTACCGCTGGAAATATTCGCCGCGCACGGCACAGCCGCGGTCGCCGCGTTCAGACAAGGCGGCGTAGCTCCGGCGTACGCACCGGTGCCAAACTGGTAGCGAGCGCCCATGTCCATCGCAGGTGCGTTCGCTTCGCGCTGTCGTCGGCCTGTGCGCTCAGCCAGCGGCTGGGCGTTTCGCGCGACCGCGGCGGCTTAAATGCGCGCGAGCGGAGCGGGCGGGCGACAGATGGCCTCGACCGACCGACCGACCGACCGACCGCTGAGCGGCGCGGGCGTGGCAGATTGACCCGCGGCTCGCCCGCCTCGCTCCGGCCCCGTCTTTTCAGCTTGGGGCAGCGAACAATGGACGCACTCTCCGCGGCGCAGGGAGCCAGTTTTCCGTCTTAGGACGGCAAACCGCGCAGGCAGCAGACGAAGGCGAAGCGTCTTTGTGCGACGGCGACGGCGCGACGAGCATCGCGCGCCGAGCACCGAGCAGGTGCCTCTGAGCGCTGCGTGCGGCGGGCGACGGTTACGTAACAGCTCGAGAGAGCGCGATCGTTAATCGGGCGCGGCCGAGGTGCGGGCGGCCTCGCCGCCGCTAAACGCGCGACTTGCGCGACAGCGGCAGCCGCGGCGCGAGAAGCCTTCCACGCAGCTTTCCCAGCTGCACTCCAGCGCGCTAGAGACGCGGCGGCGGCGGCGCTGCGAGCCATCGCTGCGCCGAGCGCCGCCGTAGCAGTCGTTGCGGGCGATCTGGGAGGGCGCTGAGTCGCCGCCGCCGCCGCCGTCGAGTTGCGCGCGAATTGAGTTGCGGTCCCGCGCGCAGGGGCAGAAGCCTAGCAGCAGCCTTGACGCGTTGCAAGCAAGCGCGCTGCAGTTTAGAATGCCGTCGCCGGCAACGTGAAAATGTGCCGCTCTTTGAAAAGTGAGTCTCTGCCTCTCGCCAGCCGCGTATTTGCATCGCGAATGCTAACGTGAACGTCGACGCTGGAATTAATGACGCGATAAATAAAAAAACGTCCTTAAACTTAAAGACGGTAAGATCAAACTCCTACTTATAGGACATACCAAGCATGTTGCTGGACTAGACAACTTTGCTCATCTATGTAGGTGATGCTGCTGTTCCACGGTCATAATGTGCTCAGAGTTTAGATGTCATCTTTGACAATTGTAGACATTTTGCAATTTTTATTAAGAAGACTGCCTCCACAGCTAGCCATCGTGCTTGAAATTTAGGTGTCGTTTTTGACAGCTGCATACAGTTTAAAGCTTCATTTAGAAGACTGCTTCTGCAGCTAACCGTCACGTTCGATCCTAATCAAAGATTAGGAGCTGTCTTCCACAGAGGCTTGTAAACAATTTAACTAGCTCTTTAGTTCTGTCTTGGCTTGATTGTTGTAATTCCCTTTTGGCTGGGCTACCAAAGAAAGCAACTAGGCCACTGCAGCTGGCTATGAATATGGCTGCAAGGCTAGCCTTCAAGTCCCGGAGATTTTACCACGTGTCTCCTTGGCTAAATGAGCTAGGATGGATGCCGGTTGATCAACGGATACAGAGCCAAGTTTGTACGCTGACCCAGAAGGCCCGCCATGGATTGGCTCCTCCATACCTAGCTGAACTGCTGCACCAGTTTCAGCCTCCTCGTACGCTCAGGTCCTGTATGGTCAATAAATCAGCTGTTCTATTCCTCTGCTTAAAGACCGTTGGCGACAGAAGCTTTAGCTCTGCAGGTCCTAGACTGTGGAACTCGCTTCCACAATTCTTACTCAACGACAACTACTCTCCTACTGCCGACTGTGGCTCTTCCTTTTTAGCGGTCCTGGGCTGCTACTTTCATGCTACTCACTACCTCAACTGCCCTCCTGACTCTGTTATGCTTCCCACATTCTCTTTGTTGCGTGAGATGAAGTCTGTTGGCAACCGAATGTGTAGCGAAAGCCGCTTAGGCTGTGCGGGCGCTATATATAACTCTCCTGCGTAACACGCACATTGTCTCTATGGCTCCGTGGAGTTACAGAGATACGTTACATAGCATTAATCCTATTTAGTCGACGCACACAGCTACGTCGCCATTCGACAGTACGTAGGGGAGGGGGAGTGACCTCGGCTTCCGCCATCAGGCGTGGCCCCCACTTCAACCGAAGGACGCGTACAGCCTCGGCGCCCGTTGCTCGTGGGAGGCACAGATTCCGGTGCAACTAGACCCTGCCACCAATGCAGCCTTAGCGATTGGTATCGTACTGCCATCCAGAGCGCGCGCGCGTTCAGAGACGGCGCGCTGCTGCCAGTAGAAGGAATCTAAACTTACAGCAAGAAGGTAATCCAAGTAGTTCGAGAAATTAAAGCAAGCTCATGATCGAAGCGAAAGACCAGAGCCGTCATCTCTCGTACCTGACTCAGTCTGTCGTCAGCTCTTTAACTGCTGAGTTCGCGCTCGCTGGTTGAGAGCCGTGCGCATCCGCTTTTTTTGTATTCTATCTCCGTCTGTAACTGCACAAAGTCATAAAGACCATGCGGGTGTTACGCAGAGCTTCTTTGTATTGTATCTCCGTCTGTAACCCCACAAAGTCATAAAGACCAGGTGGGTGTTACGTAGGAGAGTTTTGTATAGCGCACTCACAGCCTAAGCGGCTTTTGCTACGCATTCGGTAGCCAACAGACTTCGTCTCACGCAACAAAGAGAAAGTGGGAAGCATAGCAGAGTCAGGAGAGCAGTTGAGGTAGTGAGTAGCATGGAAGTAGCAGCTCCAGAGCGCTAAAAAGGATGAGCCATAGTCGGCAGCAGGAGAGTAGTTGTCGTTGCATAAGAACTGTGGAAGCGAGTTCCACAGTCTAGGACCTGCAGAGCTAAAGCTTCTGTCGCCAACTGTCTTTAAGCGGAGGAATGGGACAGCTAATTTATTGTCCACACAGGACCTGAGGGCGCGAACAGGCTGAAACTGATGCAGCAGTTCAGCTAGGTATGAAGGAGCCAAGCCGTGGCGGGCATTGTGGGTCAGCGTAAGATCTTTGCTCTGTATCCTTTGCTGAACCGGCAACCATCCTAGCTCTTTCAGCAAAGGAGACACGTGCTCAAATCTCAGGGACTTTAAGACTAGCCTTGCAGCCATATTCATAGTCAACTGCAGTGGCCTAGTTGCTTTCTTTGGCAGCCTTATCAAAAGGGGATTACAATAATCAAGCTGAGACAGAACTAAGGAGCTAGTTAACTTTTTCCCCAGCCAGCGTGGAAGACAGCTCCTAATCTTGGATAGGGATCAGACGTGAGGGCTAGCTGTAGAAGCAGTCTTCCGAATGAAGCTTTGGACTTCGTCTATCATGCGGAGTGATCGTGGGCCGCTCTCGTACTTAGAAAGGCTGCGAAAGATTCGCGTACTAAATCTCACAAGCGCACGATTGATCAATATCGGCAGAAGTAAATCTAACGCCATTTACAACGATTACGAGCGAATCGCGTTGAAGAAGGCGTCCAACGAGAAAAAACATGCAGCAGCCGATTACCAAGCGCAGCCATGTTTTCGAATATGTGTGCGTTCATTTCTTTTAGCCGTATCTTACAGATCTCTCGAAACGCGTTTCGAGAGAACTTCGTTGAATAGAATTGACTCCACTCGCCGTCGTGCCATTATCCGGCTGAATCATCGCAAGTTCCTTACGCCAATGTGACTTTTGCAATTACGAAGAGCTCAGATTGTCACAAGCGCGGTTACTAATACTCATAGGATATGAGGAACGAATATATATATAATTTATTTGTATATCTAATTCATTTGTATAGGCCCTAAGAGAACTTAATCTCTATTCAGGCGCTACACATATTTCACTGGGCTCGAGCCCACGACCTCGGCCTAAACTTGGCCGGGGAGCACCTTAAATCACTCTGTCGGAAGAAATGTATTTAGCAACCGCTGGCTGCCCTCTCGAGGGGATTGGCCTCACAGCTAGCAAGCAATAGGGTAGCCGGCGGTTGTTAATACAGCCCGAAGCCCCGATTATGACCTGTATCAACTTCGATTTGAAGGTAAGTAGGTAACTAAAGGTCTTTTGAAGTTTGTCTACCATTGCACATCGAGTTGATGTGCGGACCATGTCCGGCAAAGTTCACCTTCCCATTCGTCGAAGTTGTTTCGAATTAAACAAAAACTGCACTGAGTTTGCCGTGAGCGGGTCCGTTGCGATCGAGCTTCGGCTGCGTTTAACGGTGATGCGACAAAATGGATTCCACTCCAATGACAAAATGCGACCGCCATTTGGCGAAGAAGAGTGACATATCGCATTAATTTTTGCAAAGTAATTTTCACGATGCAAACCAGCCGGCGGTGCATTTTTTTATTTTCTAGAAATTCCCTGCCGCCGAGAGATGTGGCCGCCCATTGTTATGTCATTGCAAGAAACCCACACTCACACTCACACCCCTCGCGCTCCGGGCACCGCTGGAGGCCGCGAGCCGATCGAGTTCGCATCCCGCGTTCGCTCGCCTACGAACTTGCCGCACCCGCCGCTCGGTGCGACGAGCAGGTGCGCAGGAACATCCACTCGGTCCGCTATGCGCTCAACGGATCGCCTGCCCAAATTAACTGCGCGACTTGCAGAGGTGCACCAAGTGTAATGTAATGTAATGTATCTCCGTCAGTAACTCCACAAAGTCATAAAGACCATGTGGGTGTTACGCAGGAGAGTTTTGTATAGCGCACTCACAGCCTAAGCGGCTTTCGGTACGCATTCGGTAGCCAACAGACTTCGTCTCACGCAACAAAGAGAAAGTGGGAAGCATAGCAGAGTCAGGAGAGCAGTTGAGATAGTGAGTAGCATGGAAGTAGCAGTTCAGGACCGCTGAAAAAGATGTGCCATAGTCGGCAGTTGGAGAGTAGATGTCGTTGCGTAAGAATTGTGGAAGCGAGTTCCACAGTCTAGGACCTGCAGAGCTAAAGCTTCTGTCGCCAACTGTCTTTAAGCGGAGGAATGGGACAGCTAATTTATTGTCCACACATGACCTGAGGGCGCGAACAGGCTGAAACTGATGCAGCAGTTCAGCTAGGTACGAAGGAGCCAAGCCGTGGCGGGCCTTGTGGGTCAGCGTAACAACTTTGCTTTGTATCCTTTGCTGAACCGGCAACCATCCTAGCTCTTCCAGCAAAGGAGACACGTGCTCAAACCGCTGGGACTTGAAGACCAGCCTTGCAGCCATATTCATAGTCCGCTGTAGTGGCATAATAGCTTTCTTTGGTAGCCCAGCCAAAAGGGAATTACAATAATCAAGCCGAGACAGAACTAAAGAGCTAGTTAAATTTTTTACAAGCCACTGTGGGAGACAGCTTCTAATCTTGGATAGGGATCGGATGTGATGGCTAGCTGTAGAGGCAGTCTTCTGAATGAAGCTTTTGAAATTGAGGCAGCTGTCGAACACGACACCTAGATTACGAGCACGTGGTGACGGTCGCACAATAGCATCACCTATTAGAACAGCAAAGCCTTTTAATCCAGCCACACTTTTAGGGTGTCCTATGAGAAGCAGTTCGGTTTTATCGTCATTTAATTTCAGGGTTTTCCGACATCCAGGATCGAATATTGGCAAGGCAAGCATTCAGTTTCTCAGTTGCTGCAGCAGATTCCGACGGTTTAAATGACAAATACAACTGAGTATCGTCAGCATAGAAGTGATATCCTATTCCATGGGCCTTAATCACTTTTCCCAGAGGTTGCGTATAAATGGAGAACAGGAAGGGACCAAGTACAGACCCTTGAGGGACTCCACAGGTGACCCTTCTTATGTTTGAGACCTGACCCCCCCCCCGCACGACACGGATTGAACACGATCAGACAAGTATGATTTAAACCACGCCAGTGCTTCGTCTGCCAGACCGATCGTTGTTCTCAATCGTTCAAGCAGAACTTCGTGATCAATGGTGTCGAAGGCAGCAGACAGATCTAGTAGAGCTAAGGCAGTGACATTTCCGTCGTCGTTGCCACGCAGAATGTCATTGTTAACACGGAGGAGAGCAGTTTCAGTAGAGTGCTGCCTCTTGAAACCTGATTGAAATGTTCCTGACATTCCGTTATTTTCAATATGTTCAACTAGCTGCTTAGCAACAATTTTTTCAAGAATCTTTGATAAGAACGGAAGAAGGGAAACTGGACGATAGTTTGCTAGGACCTCTGTGTCTAATCCAGGCTTTTTAAGAATAGGTCTAACGATTGCCGATTTGAAGGACTTGGGGACGACCCCTTTTCCCAAAGAAGCATTACAAATCTTGGTTATGGCAGGGCTAAGTTGGTCTGCAAGTGAAGACCGCAGAGATGAAGGTATAGGGTCTTCAGGGGACGAGCTCTTTTTGCTAGACCTTATTAAGGCAGCCACATCACAGGCAGAAACATCAGAGAATGCGCCACTACCGTTATCGCCTCGGGCCTCTGTCAGCAGAGCCGGTGCTAGCACCACGCGATCTATCTCAGACGATCATGCTTCCTTTACAGCATAAGTAAAGAGCCCAGATAGAGATTAAGCCTCTCTGAAGATGCTACGCAAATAGATTTTATTGTTATTATTATTGCCATCATTTGAAACTTAATCACCGTGGTCACTGCGACACTAGAGCATCGGGAAAGGATTCCTGGACATGGGAGCTGTGAAGTCCAATGACATGGATAAAGGTCGTTCTCTCTGAGCCTGCTTCAAAGAGAAGGAGCCTCAGAGCCCTTATTCGATTCCACGATTGCTCGGCCGGTATGGTAGAGACACGGCAGGCGGTAAAACAGCCAGGCTTTTGGCGGGGGCTGAATTGTGAAAGAGGAGCAGCCGCGGTGCGGGTTGCAAGAAAGGTAATTTCGATTCGTTTCAAATGCAATAACGAACGCGATGGCGGTAGGGTCCTTTCGGAGAATTTGTCTATGGTGCTAACGCGGTGCGTGCGAGCGACTCCACGCCGATTGCAGACATTAAAGCAGCGAAACCAGTTAGCTTAGTGAGCAGCAATAGATAGAAGCGATCAAGAGGAAAGATGCAAAAGAAACAAAACAGGCAGCAAGGAAACTTGGAGTAAAAAAAAAGAGTATGGGGTACCTCAGAGCTTCGTGCTTGGTCCGGTGCTTTTCACTGTTTATACTCTCTCTCTCACCGATGTGATTTCCATGCACAATCTAGGCTTCCACTTCTATGCGGATGGCACTCAGTTGTACCTTTGCTTTGATCCATCCCAGCCCTCCAGCACGTCGAATTCTCTCAACTCCCTTGCTGTATGTATGGATGACATCCTCACATGGATAGCAGCAAATTTTCTTAAATTGAATGATGATAAAACTAACCTATTAGTCATGGGCAAACCAAGCGTGATTTAAAAACTGGGAAGGCTAAGGCTCAAAAGTTGCCTCCGCCAGCACATCTCCTGTTGAACCCGCACGAAATCTAGGTGTCGTGTTCCAGAGTGACCTTTCGTTAGACGACCACATCAGCTCCACAATCAAGTCTGCCTACTTTCAGCTACATAACATTGCTAAATTCAAATGTTCAGATAGGGATACCACATCTAAGTTGGTCTATGCATTGTGACATCCTATCTTGAATTCTGTAACTCACTGCTTGCTGGCCAAACCGGCATGTGCAATCAGCCGATTACACCCGGTGCAAAACTCTGCAGCTAGGCTTGTCTGTCATGAGCGTCGAAGTTGCCACATCTCATCACTTCTCGCCGACCTGCACTGGCCATCAGTCAAGCAACGCATCGACTTCAAGGTTTTGTCGCTCACTTTTAGGTCCCTTCATTCTTTAGCTCCAGCCTACCTATCAGATCTACTGCCCCACCAGGCTAAGCATCGTACCGCCCGCTTTTCGGAATCTAACTGTTTACCTATGCCTCGTACAAACATCAAATGCTTTGGAGACCACGCCTTGAGTTTGTATGCTCCCAAAGCATGGAACTCACTGCCGACTTGCGTCACGACATCCCCTGACTTGACCACATTTAAACAGAACTTAAAAACACCAATTTATCCCAGCATTTAGTGGGTTTATGTGATTCGTCCTTTATGTGCTTATACGTGCTGACACAGTTGCATGCTGCCACTAACCACACTTGCATGCTGACCCTGCGCATGTTACCCCTAAGCATGTTATTCTTGTTGCTCATTGAGCATGCTACCACTAACCATTCGATCGTGTTTCCTTTGCAGCAAATGTAAAGCACCTAGAAAGAGATTGAGTTCTCTGGAGGTGCTTTATCAAGTGCATTATTATCATTACTATTAATACCGTTTTGTGAATCGCGTACAGTAGGGCCAAGGTCACTAACAATTATCGCAACTGTGGAGAAAAGTTTGGGCGTCCGGGAAAATTCAAGATAGTAGGAAAGCGAAGCTAACTTTCATTTTCTGAGTATCTGCGCGTTACATTCATTTAAATCAGAAGAATTTGTTTGTTGCTTACTGTTAGCCCTGCTGTTTTAAAATCTTCAACAACGTGAAGTTTTGGCATGCTTTAAGGTTTTCCGAGGACCTGAAAGTATACTCATTTGCTGTGTCAAATTATTGCTAGATAGTTTTTTTAGAAGACATGGCGCTATTTTAAGAGTCGCGTTAGTTGTTCCAGAAAAACACGATGCTCCCAAGGCAGGCGTGCACGTTGTTTATTGACAATAAAAAAAAAAAGCGCAAAAGGTCAGCTGATCCAACAGCCTCATTTACGTATATAGTGGCGGAAGAGCCTTGTTGGCTATTACACCGTTTGCAGAAGGTAACAAAGTCTGCTGCAGGACTCGAACCCAAAACCTGGGTCTTTAAGGGTGATTACCTTACTCCTGGGCCAAGACCCAGGGGGTCTACCGAAATCCTCCATGCTTAAGGATGTCGCACGCCATGCTTACCATACTTTCCTTCAAACACCATGTGCATTCACTGGCCTGAGTAGCCGGCGCTATTCAAGCTGCAAAAGTATGGGAACAAACAGCTGGATCCCATCGTTACTGCTACAAGGGGCAAATACACGTCTGCCAATGTGGACCAAGGGTTCTCACGGGAATCGCTGTACTTTCATTCATCAACAGCCTCAGAAAGACGTGGTCAGAATTAGAGGCTTCTCTTGTTCGAAAGTGTTTCTTCCATGCTCAATTTTCTCCATGCTAATTGATCTTCACAGACACCCGTGTCTGCGATGCTAATTTCTTAACCTGAGCCTGACACTGGCAAAACACATATTTATCTGATGCGACTGACCTCTCGAGTTAAGGAAAGCTGAATAGTGCCCTGCATTCTTCTGCAGGCATTTATATTACATTGGGACTCGTGAAGTTTTCAGTCGATGCGACGGACAGCGTTAGATGCACGACACCTTGTTTAAGCAAACAGAAAAAATTAAAGCCGTTTTAGCTGTATGCACATTTTATTTTTCTGTCAAGTAAACCTAAATGTACGCCTTGTATTGTGTACATGCAATTGTATTCCGTAAACGTAGTTTTTATTTCAACGCATATTGACACACGTTTGTTACGTGTGCTATTTAATTTATTCTAGCACCTACCTACCTGTATATGTGGGACTCCATTGAGTGGCGCATTTTGGCAGGTTTGACTGCACACACCTGTTAACAAGGGTATGCCTCTCTCTCTCTCTCTCTCACTTTATATATATATATATGTATATATATATAGGTGTATGAATATATATATATATATATATATATATATATATATATATATAGGTGTATGAAGTCAAACCTGTCAAAATGCGTCCTTACACATATACACAAATGCATATTTCGCTTTCTCGACTGCTCTGACTCAACCGTGAAGATGCTGGTCGATGTTCATCTATGCTTTTCACTTGACCTTCGTTCGCGTTTGGTGAGGCGTTGAAGTCGGTGGGCAAACGCATACACACTGAAAGCCGCTTTATCTTTTAGTGTTCGGTATAAACTCTCAAGCGTAACATCTACTTGGACTTTGTGGCTTTTTGGACTTACAGACAGAGAGGAAAGCATCAATACATCTGTAAGACATAACAGTGCGTCTGCATATCACTTTGAGTGAGCTAAATTTCCTACTAGATACTACATTTTTCGGCGCCAGCTACCTCACACAGCAACGTGCGGTGGCTCTCGAAGCCTTTGGGCGTTGCCCGAATGGGGCAATCAGGATTCAGTCG
The DNA here is from genome assembly GCA_009760855.2 of Cristatella mucedo. Lineage (NCBI taxonomy): Eukaryota > Metazoa > Bryozoa > Phylactolaemata > Cristatellidae > Cristatella > Cristatella mucedo. The sequence continues at coordinate 264,922 of WPIO01000060.1, read as the reverse complement.
CCCATTTGGCCTGGTTCTGCTAAATCCAAACACTGCCGCCGATCGATGCACCACTCGTGCGTGCATGCACGAGCACGCGAACACACACACACACACGTACACACACGTACACACACACACACACACGTACACACACACACACACACGTACACACACACACACACACGTACACACATATACACACACACACTCCGGAGCTACTGCTTGGCGCAATGTTCCGCTCATTAAAACTTACTATTCGTGAATGTGTATTTCTTAGTGGTATTTCGCCATAAGAACATAACAATGCACATGGGTATTGCAGCAAAAATGCATATAAACGACTTACCTAGGAACACCGAAAGCAATTAAGGAACAGGAATTTTGTATTAGAACGAAATGATTATAAACATTTGTGTAGCACCTTAAAAGAATTAAATTTCTTTCTAGGCACTTCACATATGCTGGAAAGCAAGCAGCGTGCTACTCACTTTGTTATGTCCCATCAAGTCAGATGATGTCAAGATGTCCGTGCTGCATATGTGATCTGTGCCATCACGTAAATTATTCAAGATTATATTAAACGTTGTGTCTTTAACCACGATTCCTTAGAGTCTATGAACCACTGGCCATTCTCTTTGTCAATTTGACTGAATAGGGAGTTTATGCCGCTGAGGTGAGCCAAGTTCTTTGGAGCGATACATGGCTCTAATTGGGATTCAGAAATTGCGATGGTGACGTCTAAGTGCTACTGCAGATTAACAGTCTCGGCGTGTAGAGTCAGCGTATGTATGTCTGCATATATATCCAGCTTGGAGTCGGTACAACCTCAGTTTTATGGCTCGTGCTGTGCTTTACTTGTTGTTGAGTTCCTGCTACGGGGAGAACAAAATACGAGTCTGCGAATCCCTAAATAGAGCGAGGATTTTTTTGTTGTGATAGCATCCTACCTCTACCAGAGCACTTTTTGTTCTACTGAGTCGAACCCTCAGCTGGTAGAGGGTTCGAGACTTTAGGAGCCTAGAATCCGACGTAAGGCACTGTCTCCGAAGGATTTGAAGATCGTCCAGGGGCGCAGCTAAGCGACCGGATTCAGAGGAGTTACTGATTAGAGGGAAGACACGCCGAGCGAGTAGCACAGCATAGCTAATCCGGAACAGAAGACTGAAGGGACTTAGAAAAAAGTGACTGGGCCTTGATCTCGATAATAGGCCAGTTCATACGACAAATTGCGAAATTCCTGAGGGATGAAGGCTTGCGTGGTTAGTGTCAGGGTTGCAGACGGCCTTTTATTCAGCGACCATATTTTTTGTAAGCCCGGCTTGATCCTAACGTCTTCCATATTTAAATATAATTCACTTATATAGCGCCGCAAGAGAACTTAATCTCTATTCAGGCGCTTCACATGTGCCTCGGGGCTTGAGCCCACGACCTCAGTCAGACCTTGGTCGGGGCGAGCACATTAACCGCTTCTTAGATCGATTCTGTTAATTTTGTGCGGCTGGCCCTTCCCGTTCGCGATACTATTAGAACCAAAATTCATTGTAGCTGCAACATTACGTCGGGGAGATAATTTTGGATTCATTAAGTGTCCCAAGATCGTAAAAACAGCGAATGATGTCCAAATCCTGCTACTCGCTTAGCAGTCGTAATTCGGCCTTCGATATAGCCCAGATACCAAGCTCCTAGATCTAGTTCCCCAAGTCCAATGTAATTTCAGATGATTTCACCGAACGTGCGGCCTGCATTATTAAAGCCGCCTGCCTCTTGTTTAATCTTGTGTGAAACATCCGTAGATATCTCGCAAGAAAAGTTGGCATAAACTGAAACATATAAGACAGTAATTTTTGGCTTTGACACAACTAACAATGCGTCAAGAGATGTTAATTATGAGAAATCAAGTGACTTGAATTTTTCTTTAATTTACGGTATAACTAGATGTCTTTTAAAGTTAAGACGAAATAAGTACAAGGAGTAATTTTTCTAGAAATTAATGAACTTCTTTTAAATGTATCTAAGCTCTCGCATTAGTCGCAGCCTGTTAAATGCTAGTTTTCTATTAAGTCAATATGCAGCAGTCATTCGAGTAGTCAGTAAAGTAAGGCGTACCGCGGGTCTCTGTGCTTGATACATTTCTTTGCATAATTTATGCTGTCCCTATTCTCGATGAAACCTCGAAGTGCAATCTACACTTTTATTTGTATGCAAATGACACACATCTGCAGCTGATCTTTGATCCACCCCTGTTATTAAGTGCTTCGAATTCTCTTAATTATTTTCACGAATGTTTTGCGGAAACTTGCATTTGAATGGTAGCAAAATTTCTAAAATTGAATGACAGTAAAACCAAATTATTAGTGACGGAAAACTAATGTTTCTCGGAAATGGGAAAGAGTAATCCTCCAAACTGATGCAGCAGACATTTGGCCTCCTGTCTTGGTCCAAGGGTAAAGCGTTCGCTTTTGACCACCAAGGTCGTAGGCTCAAACCGTGCGGCATGTGTGAAGCGCCTGGATAGCCGTTTAGTTCTTAGGGCACTATACAAATTAATTACAGTTTTTGCTCTCCTCTAGAGTTTGAAATGAATCTGTGCATCCTATTCCAAAGTGACCATTAGCTGCATGGCCACATCAGCCCCTGAGTCATATCTGCCAAGTTTCAACTACGAATCATTTTAGCAATTCGAGCCTGCTTAGGTAAGGATACCTCTGGCAAAATGGTAGAAGCATGTGTGACAATCGTTTACACTTCTGTAACTCACTGCACGTAGGCCTTTATATTCCTGCTCAACAAAAGGCTGACAGTTTTTCTGTCGCGAACATCGCAACTGCTATTAAAACACTTCTCATGGACCCAAACTGGCTCCCCACCAAGCCGCATATAAATTTGAAGGTTATGTAACTCACTTTTAAGTCCTTTCTCCGGCGTAACTATCCAAACTACTTTCAATTCAGGCTACGCATTGTACCACCCACGCTTTTTACTCAATTCGTTTAGCTGCTCCTCAAACCAACCTCAAAACTCTTAAAGACCACGCCTTCAGTTAGTATGCTCCCAAAACTTTAAATTAACTCTTGAATGACATCCTCTGACTTGATGACATTTTAAAAAGAAACTAAAAACGCACATATTCCTCACAGCATTCGATCAGTCCATGTAAATTGTCCTTTGTATGCTTGTGCAAGCTAACGCTGCATGCTTTCGCTAACCAGTCGAAATGCTTCCATTCCCCCACGCTAAAAGTGCCTAGAAAGCAACTAACATCTCTTAGATGTTCAGTACAAATCCTAATATTATAATAATTATGGAATGTATCTCCGTATGCAACTCGACAATGCTCAAGTGGGTGTTATACTAGAGAGTTTGTTTTATAGTGCACCCACAGGCCTAAGCGGCTGTCATTGGGCATGCGGTAGCCAACAGACTTCATCTCACGAAACAAAGAGAAAGGTTAGAAGCATAGCTGAGTTATGAGGGCAGCTGAGGTAGTGAGCAGCTGAAAGTAGCGGCTCACGACGGCTGAAAAGGGTGTGCCCCAGTGTGCAGCAGGAGAGTAGATGACGTTGAGTAAGAATTGCGGTTGTGAGTTCCTAGACATTAAGTTCACCTGATGTGGGGGCTGAGCGTGTATACAAGTATTCTCTAGTTTCTTTTATCTACATATACTTAGTATTTTAGCGTTTCAGGTATTCGGTTTATTCTCTTTGGTTTATTTTTACGACTGAGTGTTCGTAGCTCTAGAGCTCTTAGCTTGGAGAGCTTGCACTTTAGGGATTCATCAGTTGGTAATAAATTACCCACTATGACTATATTTTGGGTTACGCTTGTGATCCTGTCGCTCTGAGAAGGGATTTTTTTTAGCATTATTCAGGTTTTATTTGATTAATTATCGCATGTGGAATTAGGCGCACACTTTATAATTTCATAGCGTAAAATAATAAATTTGTGAGCTCGGCACTGGTTCTTCAGGAAATTGGCCACCGTCGGTTAGTTGCACCGGAATAGGTAGGTTCGATCTGAATCGTAGTACGGTCCCTTTAGAAACGAGAATCGCATTAACCTGTAGAAGAGACTTTTATTTCAATAAGCAGTCAGACTGTGAATTGCTCGCTCCACTTTTTTTTAACGTCTGTCAGCTTCCGGTGCGGGCGCGCCCCTCGTGACTTGGCTAGCTCCGAGCAGCTGCGGGCGCGCCCCTCCTGCGGCGACGGCTCCTCGCTTGCTCTCAATGCAAAGCTTCTTGAAGCGCAGCCTACGCAGCAGCGAGCGGAGCGGAAACTTGAAAAGGCATTAGCTAACGCTGCCGAGGCGACGTGCACGCCCCGACCTTAAAGGCGACGGCCACGCTGGCGGTTTGGTTGCATTCTACAATGGAAGCCAGCGCTCCTCCTCCTCATTGGATAGTCTGACTGCAAGCAGCGACGACTCCACCGATATTTTAACATCGATGTTTTGATATAAATAATATCTTATATTTTATCTATCGAAGACTCCGCCGAGCGATCTTATCGTTCCTTTCGCGAACGCGGCGGACATCAATTAAATAAAATTAAATTGCAAAATGTAAATGTTAAATTTTAATTAAAACCCGAGGCAAGGGCATCGGTGGGGCAAGACGGACGACGCGGAGTACACAATTGAGACTTAAATCTACTACGTTGAACGTCGCATACACTTCAGCCGTTCTGCAAAAGAATCAATTTAGAAGTTGCCACTTTGCACCCAAGTTTAACATCGCCGAGCTGGTTTGGTCTAGCGGTTAAGGTGCTCGCCCCGACCAAGGTCTGACTGAGGTCGTGGGCTCGAGCCCTGAGGCATATGTGAAGCGCCTGAATAGAGATTAAGTTCTCTTGGGGCGCTATATCAATGAATTATATTATTATTATTATATATAGGACGCGCAATAAATTATCCGAAGTGACGCATTTTGAAGAAACGTCTTGTTCGAAGTTTGGCCGAGCTAGCGGCGAATTGCATTGTCGACGGCTTGAACTTTGGCCTTGAATTGGCGCCTCGAAGCGCCCGTGCGGGTTGCCTACGGTCGCAGCATCGTTTGAGACCGAAAGCCCAGCGCACTTTGAAGCAGAACGGCCCAATGTTGACCGGATTCAGATGGGGGGGGAAAGTCGACCCTCAGCCTGCACCGCTGCAGCTAGCGGACGCGTAAGGTCTTCAGAGAGACTCTTTACTATCGCCGAAGCTCGAAGAAAGCGTTCCTGCCGTGCCCGACCGGCATCTCGGTTTCTGGGAACGCCAAGAGGTTGGCAGCCGGCCGTCTACTCTTTTCCTGGCCATCGTTCGAGGAATCGGCAGTCTACTTCGGTGAGTATAATACCTGTACCGGCAGCATCCGATCGTCTGTGGCTGCGAGAAACCAGGTCACACTGCAGCGATGTGAACAAGCCATTAGCTGCCCAGCTTAATGCTCTACCTCCCAGCGCCGGACGTGACGGATCCGCAAGAGGAATAAGCTCGCCTTCGTCTTCTTATAATCCCTATCGTATCGCACCAATATATCGTATCCATACTTTTCCTATCACACCGGCTACATTGGCTGTCTTGCTACTTCGCTAGTTTGCTGCCAGAAGACTCGCGCAGACGTCGCTGACCGACTCGTATCGGCGTCGAACACTCGGCTCTTTCTTGTTTCGCAGGGTGACTTGAACTCAGTCCGACCCTTTACCCTTTTGTAAGCAAGAAATAGAGGACTCGCGATTTGTTCGATGTCTTTCCTTGTCGAGCCAGCGGTGAATGACAATATCTATGGTTACCTACTCAAATTGCTAGACTAAATTTTGTTTACAAGAAAACGAGTAGCCTCCAGAAAATGTGTCTTTCGTGGGGTCATGTTTCTAACTGCCTTAAAGAGGCTTGCTTAGAAAAGAATACCGTCTTTTCAAATGTCCTCTAGTCAGGGAATTTTGAGACGTCCGTTGAAAGTAAGGATCTGAGTTCAGGAGCATACAAACTATAGACACGGTCCCCAAAGGATTTGGGGTTAATTAGAGGCACAGCTAAATTACTAAAGTAAAAAAAGTAGGGGGGTTACGATGCCCAGCCTGGTTGGGGATGTAGTTATGATAGGTAGGCTGGAGTAAAAAAAAATTGGGACCAAAAATTGAACGACAAAACATTGAAGTCGATTGGCTTGTTGATGGGGAACTAGTGCAGGCCGATGCTAAGTGGCTTAATTCGACAACTGCGGTGCTCCCAAACAGATAAGCCTAAATAAACAATAAATAAATAAGCAGATAAGCCTGGCTGCAGAGTTTTGCTCCAAGAGTAAGCCGCTAATCACACAGGCCGGAAGACCTGGCATACGAGTTACATAAGTGTCGAGACTGGGTGTCACAAATGCATGAACCAACTTGAATGTGTGTATCGCTTGTAGTTTGTTCGCACAGCAGAGAGCCAGCCGATGCCCAACACCGACAGTTTATTACCAACGCACGGCTCCCTTCGGCCCCTACTCTCACTCGACTCCCTGGCTCCCCTAGTCGACCCCGATGATTCATCGAGGACCACAACTGTGCACAAGCAGACCCTGATGGTGAATCCACCATCTGTCCACCAGGTTACCGGCCTGTGTCCATGCCACATCACAGGTGGACCACAGCTGAGCACCGGTCCCTCTCGGTGATGCTTCTAACAGCTCACCAGTGGCTTATCAGAGGAGCCTGCATACAATACATACATACGTACATACGAACTACATCGCTGTCTAAGCAGGCCCGAATTTGAGCAATGTTACATAGTTGACAGTAGGCAGACTTCATGTGGAGCTGAAGGAATCGTCTAATGAAGCTTCACTTTGGAGCAGGACTCCTAGATTGCATGCAGATTCAACACGAGATGTGCTGGCAGAGCCGATTTTGAGAATTGGGTTTTATAATTTCTGAACCGCACTTGGTTTTCCCATAACTAGCAAGTTGAGGGTTATCGATGTCCAATTTTAGAAAGCTTGCTGCCATCCAAGAATGAATGTCTGAAATGCATGCAGCAAGGGAGTGGAGAAAGTTTGACGTGCAGGGATGGATCAAAGCACAGGAACAGGTGTGTATCACCTGCAAAGAAATGAAATCTAGATTGTGTTTGAATAATTATAATACCATACTTGATAAAGCACCTTCAGAGAACTAAATCTCTTTCTAGACGCCTTAAATTTGCTGCAAAGGAAACACGATCGAATGGTTAGTGGTAGCATGCTCAATGAGCACCAAGAATTACATGCTTAGGGGTCACATGCACAGGGTCAGCATGCAAGTGTGGTTAGTGGCAGCCTGCAACAGTGTCAGCACGAATAAGCACATAAAAGACGAATCACGGGGACCCAGTAAATGCTGGGGTAAATTGGTGCGTTTTTAAGTTCTTTACAAATGTGGTCAAGTCAGGGGATGTCGGCAAGTCGGCAGTGAGTTCCAGGCTTTGGGACAAACAAACTAAATGCACGGTCTCCAAAGCATTTGACGTTTGTACGAGGCATAGGTAAACAGATTCCGAAAAGCGGGTATTACGATGCTTAGCCTGGTGGGGCAGTAGATCTGATAGGTAGGCTGGAGCCAAAGAATGAAGTGACCTAAAAGTGAGTGACAAAACCTTGAAGTCGATGCGTTGCTTGACTGGTAGCCAGTGCAGGTCGGCGAGAAGTGGTGTAATGTGGCAACTTTGGCGCTCACGACAGACAAGCCTAGCTGCCGAGTTTTGCACCAGCTGTAAGAGCCTGATTGCACAGGCCGGTAGGCCAGCAAGCAGTGAGTTACAGAAGTCAAGGTGGGATGTCCCAAATGCATGCACCAATTTAGATGTAGTATCCCTATCTGAACAAGCCCAAATTTGGCAATGTTATGTAGCTGAAAGTAGGCAGACTTGATTGTGGAGCTGATGTGGTCGTCTAAAGAAAGGTCACTCTGGAACACGACACCTAGATTTCGTGCGGGTTCAACAGGAGATGTGCTGGCAGAGCCGATTTTGAGCGTTAGCCTTCCCAGTTTCTAAATCCCACTTGGTTTGCCCATAACTAGTAAGTTAGTTATATAATCATTCAATTTTAGAAAATTTGCTGCTATCCATGTGAGGATGTCATCAATACATGCAGCAAGGAAGTTGAGAGAATTCGACATGCTCGAAGGCTGGGAGGGATCACAGCAAAGGTGCAACTGAGTGTCATCCGCATAAAAGTGGAAGCGTAGATTGTGCTTGGCAACAACATCGGCCAGTAAGGACAGTATACACCGTGAAAAGAACTGGACCAAGCACGGATCCTTTAGGTACACCATATTTCAGTGGTACCTCGGATGATCTTTGTTCATTCACATAAATACTCTGGAGTCTCTCATTGAGATAGGACCTGTACCATTGCAGGGCAGTGCTAGTGATGCCCAGGCGAGATGAGAGGCGCTCAAGAAGGACTTGGTGATCGAAAGTATGAAAAGCTGCCGAAAGATCGAGCAAAACAAGCAGAGATACTCTACCCATGTCTGCATTCCTAAGCAGGTCGTTGTACACCCGAAGCAATGCTGACTCTGTGGAGTGATTAGCTTTAAAGCAAGACTGGAACTTACCGGCAAGGTTTGAAGTTTTTCAGTATATGAGTTCAGCTGGCCTGAGGCTAATGACATATTAGTGATGTCAGTTAGGACGAAACCATTGCAGCGCAGTGCTTGTGATGCCCAGGCGAAATGAGAAGCGCTCGAGAAAGACTCGGTGATCGATAGTACAAAAAAGGCTCGAGAAAGACTCGGTGATCATGGTTATTAAATGCTGCCAAAGCATCCAGCAAAACATGTTGACACCCTACCTAAGTCTGCATTCCTGAAATAGTGGCAAGCGATACCCTACCTAAATCTGCAACTGTATCGCCTCTATAGGCAGTGAGACGCGATCATTTCCAAGAAATACCTTCTTCCATAAGGTACTGTGTTTCAGTATATTCTAGACATAACCCGTGAGAGAAGTGGGAGTAAGCAGCTTCTTCTTTAACGATGCAGACCTAGTGAATAGCACTGTAAGTGAAGGTTTGCCACGTAGGTTTGCAAGTGCCAGAGTAAGTGCACGTTATGCAGTACTGTAACTAGCCTGTCAATACAATCCCTTGCAAACAGCTACTGCTCGAATGAGCCTTCACTTCTAGAGCTAAGCAACTGGAAATTGGAACTTTCTAGAGGCTTGGTTTGGCCCCTTTGCGCCTTACAATAATGAAGCCAGCGCATCACGTTTCATTCCAAACTTTAGACAGTAAAGCGTTTTTTGAGGAAATCGAGTTGCAGAGTCTTGCCCTAGCAACAAAAGGTCGCCTATAAGTCGTTGCCAAGAGGTAGAGGTAAAAGATCGCTAACAATTCTAGATGACATAATTATGATAATAATAATAAGAAGAAGATAGCCCCATAAAAGTACATAATCTGTTTCTAAGCACTTGTTGGTTACTCAAGTGAACGTGATTTGGCCATGACACAACTTATCAGAAGAGAAGGAAGCAGCTCAAATAGTGTTTGCCTATGCGACATTCGGTTTGCACACTCTCGATAGCCAACAGACTCCTTATTAGTGAACTGAGTTTTTGTAAATTTCTAGGTGAAATGTTTGCATAGCAACACCTGCATGGACACAGATTTTTATAAACAAGGTGCAGGTCTGCCGTAAACATTGAAAATCGGCGGGGCTCAACTGAGTGCTAGGTGTCGCAGGTATACATCGTACACCTAAAGATCTGTATGAACATGGACAGCAAAGGAAACAGGTGGGCAGGGAGGAATTTAGACCACACATTGCAGCACAGAGCAAACCCACGGCACTCCTCATAGCTAGCTCCAATGTGTTGCCAGCAACATTGGTCTTAGGAGAGCCACTCTGTTAATTTGTGAAAGATGAATTGACATCTTTCGCAATGATTTGTTTTGTCTGTACAGCAATATGCAAGCACACAAATCATGCAAAACACACGAATTACACAAATAAAGAAATAAAAAACTCAAAGCCGCCTTATTCAATACTCCATTTATGATAATAATGAAACATTATATAGTGTGCTTTATAATAATAACAATAATACACTTGATAAAGCACCCTCAGAGAACTCAATCTCTTTCTAGGCGCTTTACATTTGCTGCATAAGGAAGCAAGATCGAATGATGAGTAATATCATGCTTGATAAACAACATGAATAACGTGATTAGAGGTGACATGCACAGGGTCAGCATGCAAGTGTGGTTAGTGGCAGCATGCACAGTGTCAGCAAGCATAAGCACATAAAGGACGAATCACGGACCCACTAAATGCTGTACTAAATAGGTGCGTTTTTAAGTTCTTTTTAGATGTGGTCAAGTCCGGAGATGTTGTGATGCAAGTCGGGAGTGAGTTCCAGACTTTGAGAGCATACAAACTAAATGCACACAACAGTTAGATTCCGAAAAGCAGGTGGTGCAATGCTTAGCCTGGTGGGGGGGGGTAGATCTGATAGATAGGTTGGAGCCAAAGAATGAAGGGACCTAAAAGTAAGCGACAAAACCTTGAAGTAGACAAAACCTTGAAGTCGATCCGTTGCTTGACTGGTAGCCAGTGCAGGTCGGCATATGATGTGGCAACTGCAATGCTCACGATCGATGGCTTGAATAGCTTAATCTCTTTCTAAACACTTTTCATATGCTGCAAAGGAAGCATGATCAAATTGTTAGTGCTAATGTGCACAGTGTAATTATAGCAGCAAAATATCAATAGATGCCTTTTGTCCCATTAAAAATGGACAATACAGAGTTGCCGGCTGCCGGACCCAAGCCCGCGACCTGGGTCGTTAAGGTAAGCACCTTATCACTCAGCCAACACCCACCCGTTGGCCAAGCATCAATATACACAGAAACACCCTCTTATAAACATGATCAATGGTATAAACATACAGTATCAGCAAGAATAAGCACAGTTTCACACATGCTTTTAAACAACTTTGCATGTCATTTGAACATGCAAAGATAACCAAATTATTTGACATATCAGCACGAATGTCAGCAACCGTAAGAATTTCCTGTAAACTGGCACTCAAATTTCAATTTAAACTCATGCCGAAATTTGTGGCAAAACAAAGGCAGAGCACTTGCATGTAAATGGGGGGACACATGGGAGGCCCACTGGTCTTAGCCTGGGGTAGGGTGCACTTTACGATCCAGGTGGTGAGTTCGAGTCCTGTACTAGGCAATCCTATAATGCCCACTGCAAGCAGTGGTGACAGCCGTTATGGCTTTTCTGTCGCTATGTAAATGAGGCAGTTGAATCAGCTAGCCATTCACATGCATGCAAGCCCACAAAAGCACCTGGGTGCCTGGACATGCTTACACACACATACATGCACGTGTGCACACAGGGTACTTGAATGAGTATTAGACCGGCATTTATATCGGTCTTGTCTATAATATAGAATAGGGTCTCAAGAAAACTACCAGGAATTCACATCAGATCAGCATCAAGAAGATCTCAATTTGTGCCGAATCACACCATAACAGCAAGGATTTACAAGGGTTTATGAACTTATGAGCTTTTATCCAGCATCAGTATACACTGAGAGCAGCCTAAATAGCGGCATTCCACCTACTAAACTTGATGCACCTTTAAAGTGCTTTTATTGGTGAATCAACTTACGCAGCTGCAATGAACATGCCATTATTTCATACACGACACATCTTTCCACGCGAGCACTTCCTACTTGAGTCGTTATATCGTTTGTAAGGTATTGCAGTAGCTGGATCTTAGCCTACTAGTTAGGTACTCCCATTTCACGACACAAGTTGTGGGTTCAAGCCCTGCTGCAGCCGAAAGTTCTGCCCACTGCCCACTGCAAGAGGAGTGACAGCCGCTAGGGCTTTTCTGCCGCTAATTTCTATGAATATAATTCTATAATTATTGAAATTCATTTATTTCTACATAAATGAGGCTGTGGAATCAGCTCAGTGACTATACTTTTTTACTTTACATACTATCGAGTGTCCGTCTGCGCAAACAACACTTGCACCTTCTCTGTGGGCACAAACCTCAGGAGTTATAATTTTTTAACTAGAACACTCATATGGCACCCAAATAGAACTAAATCTCTGTCAAGACGCGTGCATATGCGTGCTGACACTGCGCATGCTGCCACTAACCATACTTGCATGCTGACCCTGTGCACGGCATCTCTAACCATGTTATGCTTGTTGTCATTGAGCATGCTACCACTAACCATACGATCTTGCTTCCTTTGCAGCATACGTAAAGTGCATAGAAAGAGATTAAGTTCTCTAATCGCGCTATACAAATGTATTATTACTGTTATTATTGTTATTACTATGTTACTCACGCTGGAAAGACAGCATGTCAATTTCACAATTTCAGCACGAACAATCATAACGCTGCCCACCATGCCCAACAATGGGCAACGTTGAAACCACTTTTTAACACTCCCAAGCGGCATCGGCCTCACAAAAGATACCGATTTGGAGTCATACTGCCCAAATTCCAGAAAACAAAACTATACAGCTCATGCTGGGCAGCACCCCCGTCGACTGGTCGCTGCAGCAGATCTGCCGGCTGCGGTTGCGTGGGCAGCATTTTATAGATAGGCTGTCCTTCATTCGCATAAGTAAAGCCCCTTGTCCTCAAGACAGAACCATGCTTACGAGAATTCGCGCAACTTCACAAGCACTAGCACGTCCTATAACAGGAAACTCCGCATACCGTATACCGGGGGCGGACATTGGCCCCAGTAGACAATTGCCACAGATTCCACAAGTCAGCATATCCCAGTTTCCAAAATGCTTTCGCCAGCGCACTGAATCCCGATGATTCCAGAATGTATAAAAATGTGTTTACCAAATGCACTATGCCATGCGAGTTTATTCGCCGTAATCATGCGAGCACAACCACGTTTGGTCAGCGTTGGCCCACAGCAAAAGCTAACATCTCAACAACAACGTCGCACTGTATTTACCGCATTTTATCAGTTATTGACGAAAGCTATATGGTTTTACGACAGTCCGTGCGCTCACTTCAATCCACGACGTGTGCTGACTGCCAGCCCGGAAAGCGGAGCCAGGAACAAGGCGAAGGCCGAACGGAAGTTTTCGTCAATACGCGCGCTTCCAGTTCACGAAAAGTGCGTATCGTAAGCTTTTACATGCATTTTATGATGCAATAACACATGATAATATAAATTGTTTATATATGTGCACAAATTATCCATTTCTGAGAGAAATCAAAACGTTTAGTTCGGCATGGCGGCGGGCCGAGCACGCCGCTGGCTTTACGGCGCTTTTTAAGCGATTCATCTTGCTCATGAAGTCTTACGATAAATGTTTATCACTACGCCATTACATGAGCTAACTTAATATAAATTATTATAAACACGTCGAAGCGGTTACTAAGACGTTAGCGTATGTTGCGGAGCCACGATTGGCCAAACGTAGTTCTGCTCGCATAATTATGACAAATAATTCGCATGACATCACACTTTTGGTAAACTCATTCTCAAACTATCTGAAATCTTTGGAATTCACTGTGCTTTACGGAATCTGTGGCAGTTATACGCAGTGGCAAATTTCATGGAACCCTTCAACCCCCTCCACCACCCCCCCCCGTTCTCTGACCAAGGATTCAGCTGGCCCCCTTTCTCTTGCAGGCAAACTACCCATCCTCAGGGAACACCCCAACTCATATTCAGATAGTGGCGTTGTGGCGTTTAACACGTGAATAATGAAGGCAGCTTTGAGCGAGTAACGTTGGTCGTACCCATTACTTGCTGCTTTATACCGAGATGTTGACGCGAGTCGACAGGCTTGTTAGCCGGAAGTCGGACCATCTCCTTTCATAACTTGTTGTAGATGCACATCAGCTAAACGTGTTATGATTGTAATAAACTATAGAATAATATGCTCGCGAATCATTGTTATACAGCCGTCGCTGCCATGCACGATCTGAAAACGAAGGCCATTTGTATCTGGGCACCTATATCTTTCCCGCGCACAGAGGAACGGCTCATTTCGCACTAAACGGGTTGTAGATACTCGCTTTGAGGACACGCACACCATGTTTAAACCTTCGCCAAATCCGCAATCCGAGTGGGAGCATTTAGAATGACCGCAGCGCTCTTCGGCGAACCCCTACTACTGCGAGGTGATTAGTTGCATATCGGACGGAAATTTCGGGGTCCAGTTGCGAGCTTAGCTTCGATTTGCCGGCGATGAAAGTGGAGTACTACTAATGTGCCATTTCTCATCTGTTTTTGACTTGGTTTATTTATGGTACGACCAACTTAAGTAACTGGCCATCGTAATGTAAACAGCAGTGAGTTACGGTATCATAGCGACTAGCGGTGCCATGGCTGCTTAGAGGACAATAGGGGAAACACAAATGATATCTATGCTTGTCAACGGCACGCCAACGGGCGTGACCCGCTCTCTCGCACCCCATTGGCGAAATGGCTCTCATGGCGACGACGGGGCTCAGCCTATAAATACCGTGTTGTCCGTGGTCGTATTCAAACCGATTCTCGCAAGACGCGTTAACGGTCGGCGCGAGAACCTATTCGTCCTCTCAAGAAACTTTGTGCGTTTCGAAACTCCAACTAAACGACAATGGTAAGACATGATACTCCTGTCAGCGCTTGAGTCGAATTGGCCGCTTTTGCCGCAGCCTAATCGTCGTTATTTAACGGACGGGCCCGGAATGGCTCCGCGGTGCCGCGCCGGCCCGGCGCTACGCGACCTCGCGCTGCGCTCTTTGTGCCTCGGCGGCATTCGCGAATATCCCGAGCCTTTGCGTATTTGCTTACAAGATTACTGCTTTTGTTCCGCTAAGCAAAGCGCCTCTGTTCTAGTTCAAAGTGAACGGCTGTTTGGCGCCAAAAATTGTCACGTGATTGATCGTACGAGCCCCCCTCCCGTCCCGCTCGCCGCATCGACTTCCCAACCAGCCGTTGGCCACGATCAGGATACGCACGATTTTTCTTTTTCAGCGTGAGTGCATCTCCATCCACGTCGGTCAGGCTGGTGTTCAGATTGGTAACGCGTGCTGGGAGCTGTACTGCCTCGAGCATGGCATTCAGCCCGACGGCCAGATGCCGTCTGACAAGACCATCGGCGGCGGCGACGACTCGTTCAACACCTTCTTCAGCGAGACTGGCGCCGGCAAGCACGTTCCGCGTGCCGTCTTCGTCGACCTGGAGCCCACCGTCATTGGTAAGCGGTCCTATTTTCTTTTCAACCTGATGCCAGTAGCTGCTACTTCTGCCTAATGCCAAGCCGGCTGAGTGATTCATTATTAGACTTGTGTTGACTTGTGGCTGCAGGGGACAATAGCTCCTTTACGTGAGCTTAGTTTGTGCTAACTGAAGTGAGCTAACCGTTGCCATAGCACAGCGGAGCAAACACAATAGCCTTCACAAAAGCAGGTCTTAATTGTGCTTTCCTAACCCTCAAACCCAGGGGTGGGGTTTAACTGAAACACTTGTGAGACAACATGGCCCAATACTAAGACTCGTTCATGTCTGGGCCTGCCTGCCGTTACTTCAGTATTCTGAAGATATCTGGCATGTGCTACTCGTTATTACACACGCGGTAGGAAACAGATTTTACTCTAGACTTTATTTGCATGTTTCAATGCTGTGTCGTGGCAAGCCTTGAGTGCTATTCTAAAGCACAACTCTTACCACTGCAATCATGCGAATTCAGTTCTATTTACTAATGTTCGATTTCCTTTGTCTGTAGACGAGGTCCGAACTGGCACCTATCGTCAGCTGTTCCACCCTGAGCAGCTGATCACCGGCAAGGAAGATGCTGCCAACAACTACGCCCGTGGCCACTACACCATTGGCAAGGAGATCGTCGACCTTGTGCTTGACCGCATCCGAAAGCTGGCTGATCAGTGCACCGGTCTGCAGGGCTTCCTCATCTTCCACTCGTTCGGTGGCGGCACAGGCTCGGGCTTCACCTCTCTGCTCATGGAGCGCCTGTCCGTCGACTATGGCAAGAAATCCAAGCTCGAGTTCGCCATCTATCCGGCTCCCCAGATCTCGACTGCCGTCGTCGAGCCGTACAACTCGATCCTGACCACCCACACCACCCCTGGAGCACTCCGACTGCGCATTCATGGTCGACAACGAGGCCATCTACGACATCTGCCGCCGAAAAACCTCGACATTGAGCGCCCGACATACACCAACCTGAACCGCCTGATGGGTCAGATTGTGTCCTCCATCACGGCATCTCTCTGCGCTTCGACGGTGCCCTCAACGTCGACCTTACCGAGTTCCAGACCAACTTGGTGCCCTACCCTCGTATTCACTTCCCGCTGGCCACCTATGCTCCCGTCATCTCTGCTGAGAAGGCTTACCACGAGCAGCTGTCCGTTGCCGAGATCACCAACGCTTGCTTCGAGCCGGCCAACCAGATGGTGAAATGCGACCCTCGTCACGGCAAGTACATGGCCTGCTGCATGCTGTATCGTGGTGACGTCGTTCCCAAGGACGTCAATGCTGCCATTGCGACCATCAAGACGAAGAGAACCATCCAGTTCGTCGATTGGTGCCCAACTGGCTTCAAGGTTGGCATCAACTACCAGCCACCCACCGTTGTTCCTGGTGGTGATCTGGCCAAGGTCCAGCGTGCCGTGTGCATGTTGAGCAACACCACTGCAATCGCCGAGGCCTGGGCCCGTCTTGACCACAAGTTCGATCTCATGTATGCCAAGCGTGCGTTCGTCCACTGGTACGTCGGTGAGGGTATGGAGGAGGGTGAGTTCTCCGAGGCCCGTGAGGATCTGGCTGCCCTGGAGAAGGATTACGAAGAGGTCGGTGTCGACTCCGTCGAGGGTGAGGGTGAGGAGGAAGGCGAGGAGTACTAAACTCCAGCATCATCGCGAAGGCAATGCCGAGCAGTAATCCCGAGCCAGGCAGCAATGCTGTCGACCTACATGTCCAAGTGGTAGCTGTTCTCTTGAAATAAAAATTATGGAAACCATGAACTTTCGTTACAGCCTGAGTGCGATTGATATGATCGTACTTCCTTTATAGTATATTTAGTGCCTCGTAAAAGATAGTTTGCTGAGGGTACTATGAAAATGTATTGTAGGGTATCTAAACGTTCGAAGCAGCTGGAGCAAATAAAGCCGCAGTGCTTGACAGTTCTTTTGAGGACAGTTTGTCAACGGAGCTTTACGGTGGCTTAATTTAGGTTTCATTTAGAACTTTGAGTGGGCTGCAATTTTTAATCATGTTTAACTTTAAACGATGCCACGATCGGCCATTATAAGCTGCCTCGGAAAGTGGTAGTGTAGGGAGGCTGCGTGCCCCAAATTTCAAGCCTGCGACATGAACAATGAAGATTGGGAGAGTATCTTCACCATTCGTGATGTAGAGGATAGTGATAGTGACATGAGTGATTTTATTGTGAGTCTTGATATTGTTCAGTTATTAAAATGAACATATTTTTTCCAAAAAATTGGTCCACGAGTTTGGAGTGATCTTATACATCAAGGGGGCTTATAAAGGTAAAAATACGGTAATTTACAACGTGGAATCAAAACCGCAGTTTGGCAACGCCTATTAAGAAAACGGCAGCTGCTTCCCAGTTTGAACATGAAGAAAGGCTGGCTGGCCCGGGCCATTGGAGGCTATAGCACGAGACAGCCCATGCACAACGCCATGCAATTTTGTTACTACACCCGAAACACGGGTTTTCTATTACTCGGTATCAAAACCGCAGTTGCTCGACGCTATTGTGGAAATGGCTGCTGTACCGCAGTCCGAAAAGGAAGGACTGATCGTTTAGCTTGGCCATTGAAAGATGCAGAATGAGAACGTCCATGCGTTATATCATGAAATTTGATTGGTAAACACAAACTGGGTTTTTGATAATGTGAAATCAAAACCGCAGTAACGCGACGACTATTGCGACGATAACAGTTGCGCGTCAGTGTGCATATTTAGGGAGGCTGGCTGACCTTGGCCACTGGAGGCCATAGCATGAGAATGGTCGAGTGCAATTATATGAAATTCAGCGGGTAAACCTGGACACTGGTTTTTGTAACGATGAATAAAAACCGCAGTAGTACACAGTTTATAGCGGAAATGGCAGCTGTATCGCTGTTGGAATATTTGGGGTGGTAGCTGGGCCGGGCCCTCAAAGGTCATAACATAAGAACGCGAAAGCGAAATCTTATGACGTTCTGTGGCTAAACCTGGAACATCAGTCTCTTGTCATTTGAAATGAAAACTACAGTTTCGCGAACCTGTATGTGAAAACTGTATCGCAGTTCTATTATTTAGGTCTGCCAAATTTGTCGAGCCATTAGGCCATAGCATAAAATCGCGAAAGCGAATTCACACACACGCCCACACGCGCGCGCGCCCACACACACACACACACACACACACACACACACACACACACACAAACACACACATAAACACACACACACATATATATGTATATAATACAAATATAAATTATTTGTAAAGTGCCCTAAGAGAACTTAATCTCTATTTAGGCCCTTCACTTATGCCATGGGTCTCGAGCTCACAACCTCGGCCAAACCTTGGTCGGGGGCGAGCACCTTAACCGCAGGGTCAAACCCGCGATTGGTAAACTTGGCATACTGTTCCCTATTATTTGAAATGAAAATCGCTTTGGGCGAAGCATTCTGTGGAAATGTATCCGTATCGCCGCTCGAATGTATAAACAGGCTGGACGGCCCCGACCAGTGAAGGCTTTAGTACGAGTACGTGCCTGCGAAATTTCATGAAAATTCGTGGGTTAGTCGGCAACACTATTTTGTATAGCTTAGAATAAAAAACGCAGATTTTTTCTAAAGCTTCTTGTGGAAATGGCAGCTGTATCGCAGTTTATCGCAGTCATGCGTGGGACCTGTTTGCTTAGGAGCGATAAAGCTTTGGCAGCCTTGGTGCGTCAGCGCGGGCCTTGCCTGCGGCCTTCACTAGTAGCCCGGACGGCTCCTAGCAGCTGCAGCACGCTGAGCGTGGAGCCACCGCAGCTCCCCGCTGGCTCCTGCGGTGGCTCCACCTCTCGGCCGGCGCTTTCAGGCTCGGCGAGTTTCTGTAACAACTGCATGTTCCGTCTTTCTGTCTCATTTGCACTAACGCAACTGTTCCTCCCGGTTTTTTAGACTAGCTTAGTTCTCAATTGATTTCTTGAGATGCCGACCGGTTCGGCAGTAGCCCAAGAGCAAAGCAGCGGTACAGGTACATTTGCTACGGCCGCGTGCACCCAAACACAGGCCACTTTATATTGAAGCGTTACTAAGCGAAAACGCGGCGAAGCCTCTCGAGTCGCTGCCCGCTAGTAAGTCGGCGGATTTTTTTTTATCGAGATTGATATGCGAATTTTCTGAGATTTCTATAGCCTGAGGCAGAGGGAGAGAGAGAGAGAGAGAGAGAGAGAGAGAGAGAGAGAGAGAGAGAGAGAGAGAGGCAGAGAGAGAGAGAGAGACACACAGAGAGAGAGAGAGAGAGAGAGACACAGAGAGAGAGAGAGACAGAGAGAGAGAGAGAGAGAGAGAGAGAGAGAGAGAGAGAGAGAGAGAGAGAGAGAGAGAGAGAGAGAGCAGAGAGAGAGAGAGAGAGAGAGAGAGAGAGAGAGAGAGAGAGAGAGAGAGAGAGAGAGAGAGAGAGAGAGAGAGAGAGAGAGAGAGAGAGAGAGGCAAAGATAGAGGCAGAGAGAGAGAGAGAGAGAGAGAGAGAGAGAGAGAGAGAGAGAGAGAGAGAGTTTTAGCCCAGGGAGTTTTAGCCCACGGAGCTCCGACTGTACGATCGACATCCTAGGCTGGAGTCCTGCAGCGGATTATCCTTTATTGCCCGCTACACGCGAGGCAATAGCCGCGCAAAACTATCCTACCGCTAAGTCAAAGAGGCCGCCGAATTGGCCTTTACCTTCACTTTCTTTGGCCGACTGACTTGAGAGATGGCTCGCAGGTGCTCGAAGCAGCCGACACTCGAGCGTCTACGTCGGAAGCTGATACTTTACATTAAGATTATGAGATATACGTTATTCTGAGCTATTAAATTGATTTTATTTATTAGTAGCTCTCCGGTTCAACAGGCGAATGCCTTTCTAGCGTAATAAGTCTGCGCCGTCGCTGTGGGCTGGAATTGCCCGATTTATCAAATCCCTCGAGACCCGTGTGAGATTACCTACTCGCTCTGCCATGGCTGGCTACGACACAGTGCGTCCCTTTGACCTGTTTAAGAAACAGTCCATATTAAAACACCACAGGGGAAAGTGCTGACGAGCTGCAGACAGTTCCAATATGCGACTAGCTCGCCTGACGCCGACTGCTCGGGAGTGTAGGCTGGCTGCGCGTATCAACCGGGAGTTGCTTCCCTTGTTACAACCAGCTCCGCTAGCAAATTTATACTTCCAGCACAGCTTCGGTCGCACTCAATTCGCCAGGGTTTAACTGGCCGAAGATCGCGCGACTTTGGCCCTTTTAGTATCGCCAAGTCGCCGTGGCTACCGTGATGTTTACAATCCACGGTGTCAGCCGATAGTGGCGGTCGGCCGGGTAGTGGGCTCAAATCCAGTGGCATATGTAAAGCACCAGAATAAAGATTAAGTTCTCTTAGGGCGCTACACAAATAATTATATTTTATATCTGAGCCGTCATAATAATAAAACAACTTGGTCACTCATTTCAATTGTTTTTGTTCTTGGGTAACAGCTATTGTGGGCGTGGCCACGTCCCCCCCCAATGCTGTTCCGCTCCATCCGGACTCATACCACTCCGCCCGGCCAACGGGCGCACGGAGTACCGCCTCATTACGGGATGCAGTTGGACAGTATCGGCTAACTAAGCTGGATTTAACTGGAACGGGTCAGCTGTGGTCGCTTGACCCGCTAGTCCTGCAGCAAGCAAATTTCTGCTCTCTCTCTCTCTCTCCCCCTCCTTCCACTCTCTTTCTCTTCTCTCCGCGCGCTCCGGAGCTGCTTCCACGATGGCTACTACATCCGTATGTACGCTCGCACGCTTGCGTTGCCTGCGTATAATGCAATACAGCTCGCCGTCGTCAACACCGCAACTCGCTTGTGTGGGTTTCATCCTGCGTCGCACCGCCATCGCGCGCCCGAGCCTCTACTATCTATGCTGTCCTAATCCTTTATGCTTAAAGTAAAAAAGAAAATGGATGTTATTCCATAACAAAAATTATTTCGGTGGTCAAAAGATTGTTATTTTGAAATTTGTATGGTTTTTCCATCAAGTACGGTACAGACGTCGGGTTTGCACATGTAGCCAGTGTTGTACCGCTACCTAAATTAATAATAATGATGAGAGGTGGTTTGCATAGCTCCGTAAGAGAACGTAATCTGCATTCACGTACTCCACAACTCCCTGCAAGAGAATTGTTACAAAAGAGTAAGTGGCATGTATTGTATCAAAGAGCAATTCACAGTGACGCTCTGAGGCACATGCACGCACGCACGCACATATATCCAAGCACTACCTTTTGCAGCAAATGTAAAGCGCTTAGAGAGAGAGATTGAGTTCTCTGAGGGCGCTTTATCAAGTGCATTATTATAATAATTATTATTATTATTATTATCCAAGCACTAGTCATTGGCTCTCTCTTTCTGTGCAGTTCATCATTTACGTTCGGCTATACTCTGTCGCTGTAATTCGCCTGGCGTGGGCTTGACAATGCCAGGCGAATAGTAGGGGTAGTTTGGTAACTAAGAGGTAACCAGGGAGAGGATACCTAAAACCTAGTTCGGATAGCAGAAGCTGCTTCCGAAGCCTTACATCAGGCGACGGAAAAAAGGATGGAGATCCCGCTTCCTAAGACGAAGATCAGCTGACCAACTATTCTGTTCTGGCCAAAGAAGAGATCACACGTCCCTCTTCATCCAAGAATTGATTGCAATAATCTAGATGCGATTTTGCAAACAAGTGACAATTTTGGCTGTGGTGGTTTTTCATAAGTAGGCCCTGAATTATGGCGAGAACTTAATTGCAGCCAAAACATATTGGTTGATTTAACAGCCTTATTTGTATAGCGACCGAAGAGCCTTATCGGCTGTTATCACAGCTTGCAGTTGACAATACAGTATCACCTACTTCAGGTTTTAAACCCACGATCTCGGTCGTAAAGAGCGAGCATCTTACCTCCTGGGCTGTCACGACCCCTATGAACCAATAAGTGCAGTGAAACACGAATTGTAATGAAAGGAAGTGATAGAGGTAAAGGAGTGCACAAAAATGAACGAGCTGAAAGGAGTCGAGTGTATGGGGGAATTGACTTAGTAAAACACCACAAACAGCTTTTTATCTTTATAAATTTTTATAAATAAATATCTTCATAAATAACACTGAACTACGAGGGTATTTGTTGCAAAAACGATTGAAATTCAGCATTTACAAATTTTTGCGTATTTTTTATTAAGTAATTGAAGTAAATTAATTTAAGATATAAAGAAATAAATATTGTACTTAGCTTAAATTTACATTTACAGGTATAAGGTAAACTTACAGTTCGGCATGTCGAATCTTGATATCGTGCTATTTTTCTCGGTTTTAGGCTAGTCTCTCAACTCTCTCTCTCTCTCTCTCTTTCTCTCTCTCTCTCTCTCTCTCTCTCTCTCTCTCTCTCTCTCTATATATATATATATATATACATGTGTGTGTGTGTGTGTGTGTGTGTGTGTGTGTGTGTGTACATTCAATCGTGCTTCTTTGCAGTAAATGAGTAAATGTAAAGTACCTAGAAAGTGATTGAATTATCTGAGGGCGCTCTGTTTATTTAATATTCTTATTTTCTGTATTTAGTAGCAGAGAAGCCATGGCAAGTATTACCGCCTTTGCAGCAGGCAATAAAAGAATTGTCGGCTACAGTGGAACTCGAACCTTAGAAATCCATCATGCGTGAAGGGCCTGAATCTTACGTAGTGGCTTGGCTATGGCGGGCCTCGCTTGAACGGAGGATTTGGCTCGCATTCGTTGATGATCGATGAGTGCTGCCTGAGGGTCTTCCTGGTAGGGACCCCAGCTGTACTGGCTCTTTTGAATGACCTAGTTAACTGCCACATTATTGCCGGCATTTTCATATCACCTTGCTTAACCAATTTTTTCCGATTTTAAATCAATTCCTATCGATTTTTGATAGCTGGCTACATGAAAACCAAAAGGGCTGTATTTCTGCTTCAATGCAAGGTCGAAGTTATAAGGACGAGGTTGCAAGTAAGCTGGCTCAACTAGAACATCCTTAATTTGTCACAACACAGGAACAGATAGACCTGTAGCCATAGTCGATATAAGATTAATATCATTCTTAGTTTCGCAGAGGATAAAGGTTAGGTAAAATCCGTTGGCTATTGGTATACGCCGAGAGAGAATGCGCGAATGTAGCTGCCACTCCCTAGCCTTTGACATGCATCAGGGGCTTTACCGTCAGCGAACAGCACCTTTACGAGCTCGGCATATAACTTGACGAGTCGTCTGACTGACCCTCGTGCTGCATTTGCATGCATCACGAACTGGACTGGCGATGCCGAAACGTAGAGGAACCGCGTACATGTCGCGAGGTAACGCATTTAAAGTTGTATTATTGTCCTTGAGTAAACTGTCTTTTCCTAAATGATTAGAGGAAGAGAAATAGAAAAATAGTTATGGATCCGCTAAAATTTTGATTCAAATCAGAAAAATTATATTTAAAAAAATAGATTATGATTTGGTACGGAGTGCACGGCAGGCTTGCAGGTACAGCGGGCGTTATGCCGGCATCCAAATTAGTCAGGGTTAGACGGACATAGCGTCTTAGATTAATGTTCATAGAAGTATATCATGTAACAGTACAGGTGCCTGCAACGGAAACTTTAGTTTATATTACTGCAGATTACAATAACAGGGAATAACCACGTTTGGTTGAGATAGTATCAAATTGTAGATCGCACCCAGCCGATCCCTTACGCCCTTGTATGTAGGCAATTTACAAATGCAAGTGCGAAAATTAGTCCGTGGAAATCATCTTTAAGATGTGCAAGGCCGACAAAGCAGAGACAAGCCTGTCGAGATCAAAACAAACGTTAAGCTTCTCATTTCGCATGTAAACACAGCACCAGAGTTCTTGAAGGTAAGGTGACAAATTTCCGCTCGCCAAATAAAGTTTCTTGCCATTTATTATTTATATAATTCACGGATGCTTATATGCTGGCGCCAAAAAAAGCTGTAAAGTTTTCTGTAAAAACATTTTGTCGGAAACCGGCTGCCGGCTAATGCAACTACTTCCTCTGCACGGCCTTCATCAATCGCTCCAGTACGCACTGCCCTGCCCTGAGCTCCCCATACCCATTTCTTATATCTCGGAGAGGAATCGGCAATCTTTATGAGAGAGAGAGAGAGAGAGAGAGAGAGAGAGAGAGAGAGAGAGAGAGAGAGAGAGAGAGAGAGAGAGAGAGATCAATGTCTCGGTGGGTTTAGTGAAGGCCCAAACGAGTTGCTCTTTCTAAGAACTTAAGTGAGTTGACACTACAACTGTCCTTTGTGTTGTAGATCTCAGCTAGCCTACTAGTCTCTAGTAGGCTGACTATGTGAAAGTTGCCCTGTTGAGCTGAGGATTGCTAATCCATTAGATGGCCAGCTGTAGAATTTTAGGCAAGTTCTCTCTCCTTCCTCTCTCTCTCCCCTTCCTCTCTCTCTCCCCTCCTAGCAAACCCCTCCCCCTAATAAAGCTGGCCTATTGGGTGTGTGCAGCAGGTGCGTGCACTACAAACAGACTGCTGACAACCTGCACGGTAACAGTGTAATTTTGTAGTTTACACTTCCGATAATTTACTTTAGGTGACTTGAAAGAACACCTGCCGGCACTGCCTTCAGAGACATCGCAAGATTGGAATCAATTCATTGGATGCACAGTGCACGCTCCTGCAGCTGCGGCCAACCGGCGTGCCACGCCAATTGCATCACTCTCTAGCCGGCCAGCAACGGGTAGCTTGTCTAGCTAGACTGTCGATTTCGCAGATGTCTGAATCCGAAAGGACTGCAGCAGCAGCCAATTGGTGGCGGCCAGCAGATAGTGGAACACGTCCACGCGAGGCACGACCAGTAGGTAGCCGTCAGTGCCCACGCCAAGTCCGGCGAGCAGAATCGTAGCCGCCGCCAGCGTGCCGTTCGACTCGTCGGCCTTGACCGAGGCAGCCCCAATGGCCAGCACGCTGGCACCGACTATGGCGGTCTCTGCATGCTTGCTCAGGTGCCGTGCGCCGAGCTGGCTGCCCAGGGCTGCGCCGACAAAGAGGCGACTGAGCAGCTGCAGGCCGCAGACGTCGAGTGCAGCAGAGGCCAGCAGTGCCATGCCGGCGGCGCCAGCTGTGCGGGAAGCCGCCTGGTGGTAGTAGATGAGGCGCTCACCTGCAACGGGAAAGCAACGGTCTAAATGAACTGAAATGTGCTCGCTAGCTCCCACGTCCTACGTGGTGGCTTGGCGTCTGAACAGCGGCCGGTCTGTTCACGAGAGAATGAACCAATAAAAGAAGCGAGGTGCCCGTGTGTGTGTGCATGTGTGTTCAAGTGAATATCGTCGCCATGTTGCCAAATCGCCAGCACAATAAAACTCTGACGACCCTGATCGGCTGGTAACTTCGAGGAAAGGTCAAGCATTCTCGAACGGCAGGCTAATAGCTCGAAACCACTACGACGGCTAAACCTAAAAAGTATAATTGATTTTTATAGCGCCCTAGAAGAACTTAATGTGCATGTCACCTCTAACCATGTTATGCTTGTTGCCATTGAGCATGCTACAACTAACCATTCGATCATGCTTCCTTTGCAGCAAATGCAAAGTGCCAAGAAAGAGATTCAGTTCTCTGAGGGTGCTATAAACACATATTATTATTATTGCTATATTAATCTCTGTTCAAGCACTTCCCATATGCCAAGGAACTCGAGCCCACGACCCCAGCCATCAAACACATTCACCTTGACCTTGGTTCGAGGTGACCACCTTAAACACTGGGCCAAACCAGTGCGACCGCTAGCGCAAACAGGCAGCGGCTGAAATTTTTTTGCCTACACAATGCAACTTTATTTCTGGGTGGGAGCGCATGATCACACAGGCTTTGATGCAAAAAGTTAAAACATCGGGCTGCTAGTGTACTTGTCACTGAGTGTCTCAGTGCCCAGGGTGTTTATCCTCGATGTACGTCCCGTGTTTTTCAGCCAGCGGCTAATCAGCGCTTGGCTCTTCGGCACGTGCACTCAGCAGCACACCGAGGTGCATTTTTTTTTACTGCAGTAGACTTGTCACTCTAACCATCAGTCCATCCCTAATGCAAAACCCGAGCAAGTTCATAAAGTTCCAAGAGTTCATAGCATCAACGATGGCCCACATCACAAGCACGAGTTTCACCAACCAGCAGATGCACAGGTGGCACTATGTTTCTTTGTCTTCTCATTGTCTCTTTGTACTACATGTGTGGGACCATGCGCACAAACCGCAAGCAGAGCAGGGCCAGCGACAGGTCATTTAACTGCATCAAGGCGACCCAGTAGGGCTAGCAGGGCGGCTGATACTCCATCGTAGAATAAATTAACGAGCTGGAAGAAAAGAAGGAAATTGTTTCTTGGCTGCTGATTGAGCTGCACATCACGACCCAGCAGAGCGTGGGCACTCGAGTCCTCCAGCAGGCGATCCTTTCTCGCACGCTGCAACCATGCAAGTGGGTGTCCGGACGTTGATCTCTGTAGTCTCGCACGTAGGGCAAGCTGGCTGCCCTCGACAAACCAAGGAATCGTAGCTGGCTGACCCCTTCCCCATACGGGGGGGGGCTAAATCTCGGATGGCCCCAAGGGGGCCAGGTAGAAGGGGCGTTTCGGGCTTCAAGCATGCACTCTCAGTATGCACCTAGAGAACTCCAGCGAGTTGCAGGTCTCCAGAGACCCGAGCAGCAAACCTAAGCTTGCTGCTATCGGATAATAATAATAACAATAATGATGGGTCGTTTCTCGAGCCAGGGCGTTTACAACTCGATGCAAGAGAAACGATAACAGATGGTTAGTGGCCAGCACACTATCGAGATTGAGTTCTCTTAGGGTGCTTTATCAAGTGTATTATCATTATTATTATTATTATGCAAAAGCAAGCAAAGAATGCAAGAGAATCGCACTGTGACCGGCAGGCTTAACCATACTAGTAGCCACAGGCTTACCGGGACCTCTGGCTAGTAATGTGCAGTCGGTCAAGCCCATCGATGCTAAATCACTTTTGGGACGTGGTCAACAACAATTATCTTTGATATTTTATTGCAAAAGCAGCAATTACGAAAAGTTGACATGACATGGTTAACATAAAACGGTTACAGATCTTCCACGACCAATGCTTAGAGTGCAAATCTCGTAATGGAACACGAGTAAAAAACAGTATTGCATGCTGATAAGGTAATATACCAGTCTAAAACATAAGCCACGTAAGAATGCAATTAAAATGTGTTCATATACACCTGTATGTCTCATAGACCTTTACGATGGCCTCAACGCTGACCAGGAGCAAAGCCAACAAAGAGGCTAAAACCTGTACACAAGGATACAGCTAATAACAATAGTAATAACACATTTGATACAGCGCCCTCAGAAAACTCAATCTCTTTCAAGGCACTTTACACTTTCTGGCTAAATTCCCGGCCTTAGTTGTCAGCTCAACGCTAGAGGACAGTGTACTTGCTGTTACAGCAGTTCTCGATCTCGCCTTTTTTCGTTATGGCTGCAAACCGTGATTATAAACATTCTGTAAAGTGTGGAAGGTTAAACGATGCACGGCACGCTAAACGGTATTTATGACGGAAATGAAACGCAGCAACTTCAAACAAAACAGAACCTGAGCTGTTAAACTCGTTCACACAAGAAAATTTCTCGCATTATTTTTATGCGATAGAGCGGCACCAGACGAACGACGAATCGGGCTACGACGAGCGCTCGCCGATTGCTTTCATTTGACAGTAAGTAACAGCTTTCGACCACGGAAAGCGCACATGAACCGCTGATGAAATAAATACACGGGCAGAACGCCCAGGCTCAATAGACTGGACTCTAGCCAGGACTTACCTGGGAAAGATAAAGCAAAGCGAAAGACGCCGAGCGTGGCGGCGATTGCGATTAGCAAAAAGCCCATCCTTCCATAGAGGATGCCGGCAAACGGCGGCAGCTGCCAAGCAGCATTCACCGCCGTCAAGGCCAGAACCAGGTCGGAGATGGCGGTGCTTAGGTGCGACACCATAGTCTGGCTGCAGTCGAAAATCGAAACGCCTGGCGCTCCAGAAAGTAAACCGTTTAGGCAACGCAGGTAGACCGAGAAGAGAGCGACGACTCCGCAGGCTCGTCCCAAGAAACAAACTCGTACTCTGGCGGCCACAGCAGCCGGGTGAGGCACAAAAATCAGGCGGTGCCGATCAGACTCAGAGCATCACTTGTGCAGCTCGAAAGATGCTACGTCAGGAGCTACGTCCGTTACAAATGCGTCGCAGCAACCGAGACCTGCGGCAACACCCATAGCCAGCGGGAGGGGGGGACGTGAGAAAAATGGAGTCGCCGAAGGGCCGGCACGATTGGGCGTAACCAATTAAAACGAAGTCGTAAATCAGGTGGGCATAAGCATGCAACCCTCGGATGAAGAATGCACAGAAAAGGTGCGACCCACATAAGTTTGCATTAGATCAAGGTGAGAAAATTTTTAAGAGTATCTGGAGAAAGTTCCTAAGCAGATAAGAGGCAAGACGACACAGAAAGATGCCTTTGGCAGCCTTTGTCTGAAGTTCCATCAGCAATAACTCATTTTCTCTTGTAACTATAATAATAATAATAATAGTAATAATGCACTTGATAAAGCGCCATCAGAGAACTTAATCTCTTTCTAGGCGCTTTACATTTGCTGCAAAGGGAAATGCAATTGAATGGTAAGTAAAATCATGCTTGAAAAACAAACAAAATGAATAACATGGTTAGGGGTGACATGCACAGGGTCAGCATACAAATGTGGTTAGTGGCAGCATGCACAGTGTCAGCACGCAAAAGCACATCAAGGACGAATCACAGGGACCCACTAAATGCTGTCCTAAATAAGTGCGTTTTTAAGTTCCTTTTAAATGTGGTCAGGTCAGGGGATGTTCTGATGCAGGTCGGGAGGCAGTTCCAGGCTTTGGGAGCATACGAACTAAATGCACGGTCTCCAAAGGATTTGAGGTTTGTACGAGGTATTTCTAGACAGTTGGATTCCGAAAAGCGGGTGGTACGATGCTTGGCCTGATGGGGGAGTATATCGGAGAGATAGGCTGGAGCCATAGAATGAAGGGACCTAAAAGTGAGCAACAAGACCTTGAAGTCAATCCGTTGCTTGACTGGTAGCCAGTGCAGGTCGGCGAGAAGTGGAGTAATGTGGCAACTGCGACGCTCACGACAGACAAGCCTAGCTGCAGAGTTTTGCACCAGCTGCAATCGCCAGATCGCACATGCTGGTAGGCCAGTAAGCAGTGAGTTGCAGAAGTCGAGACGAGATGTCACGAATGCATGGACCAACTTGGACGTGGTATGCTTATCTACACAAGCCCGAATTTTAGCAATATTATGAAGCTGAAAATAGGCAGATTTGACCGTGGAGCTAATATGGTCGTCTAACGAGAGGTTGCTTTGGAATATGACACCTAGATTTCGAGCTGATTCGACAGGAGATATGCTGGCAGAGCCAATTTTGAGCGTCAGCCTTTCCAATTTCTGAATCACACTGGGTTTGCCCATAACTAGTAAGTTAGTTTTGTCATCGTTTAGTTTTAGAAAATTCGCTGCCATCCATGTGCGGATGTCATCAATGCATGCAGCAAGTGAGTTTAGAGAATTTGAGGTGCTCGAAGGCTGTGAGGGATAAAAGCAAAGGTACAACTGAGTGTCATCCGCATAGAAGTGAAAGCCTAGATTGTGCTTGGCAATCACATCAGCAAGAGGGAGAGTATAAACCGTGAAAAGAACCGGACCTAGCACTGAGCCCTGAGGTACTCCATATTTCAGAGGTACTTTAGATGATCTTTGTCCATTCACGTCAATACTCTGGAGTCTCCCACTGAGATAGGACCTGAACCACTGCAGAGCAGTGCCAGTGATACCCAGGCGAGATGAGAGGCGCTCTAGAAGAACTTTGTGATCGATGGTATCAAAAGCTGCCGAAATATCGAGCAAAACAAGCCGAGACACTCTACCCATGTCTGCATTCCTAAGCAGGTCGTTGTATACCCTAAGCAATGCTGACTCTAGTGTATGACCCTATTTACATCCAGGGTCACAAACTCGACCACATTTTCTTCTACAGCTGCATAATATCCCCACCTATTATCATCAAATTCTGCTTATCTGACCACACACAATCCCATTCAGTCTGCAGTGTGTGCCATCCTCATCATCTTAAGTCACATGTGAATCCCGAAGCCTCAAGACCCTTGACCTCGATGCTGTCCACGTGAAGATAGCTTCTTCACCCCTGCTGTCCAATCCCTCTTCCAAACTTTCATCATTGATAGAATGCTTCTACACGAAACCAGCTGACATGTTCGACCAGTTTGCACCTCTGACTAATCATACCATGGGTTCTCCCCAGAAGGCCTATGGTTTACCACAGACATTAAACTAGCTACGTATACTAAACGCATGCTTGAAAAAGCACACACAAGATCAGGGTTGACTGTTTATCGACAGGCATACGAGGACTACTGCAGTTCGTACCAATCGGTCCTAGCAAAGGCCAAGTATAGCTTGTATAAAAACATTGTTGAGTAACAGATGCACAATCCAATAATGCTGATGTCTATGTGTAAACCATCTCTGTAACCGCTTCCAGGTTAGCTCCTTACCGAGGGATCTTTTTGAGGATCTAGCTGATCGCTTCTCTAGCTTCTTTGTCAACAAGACTGAAAGATCAGAGAGTCCATCCCTAGGTTGGCAGCATCCCTTCTGAAATCCAGTCCTCAATTCTGTGCAGCATCTTAATGTCTATATTCAAGGAGGCCACGAGTGAACTCACCCTGAAAGTTAATATATCAATAAAAGAATAATCATGGTTCTCTAGACCCTATTAACACTTGCCCTGCTTGTACCTTGCATAAATCTGCTGCTGTCGTGCATTACTAGCAATATCAATATGTCATTAGCCTCAGGTCATGTCTCAGCACCTTTCAAAAAGGCTGCAGTCAGGCCAATACTCGAGAAAACAACACTAGACCAAGAAAACTTGAGCAACGTCCGCCCAGTCACCCTTCTACCGTTCCTACCAAGGACACTGCAACGAGTCGTGGCAGAACAGGTGAACTCACACACAGCTAATCACTACATCGAGTCAGAATTGCTTCGGGTGTACAACAACCTTCCTAGGAATGCAGACTTAGGTAGAGACTCTCTGCTTGATCTTTTGGCAGTTTTCGATACTATTCCCAAGACCTTCTCGAGCACCTCTCATCTCGTATGCAGTAAGCCCTGTGCTTGGTTCGGTTTTTATATGGTTTCTACTCTCCCTCTTGCCGACGTGATGGCTAAGCACAATCTAGGCTTATTCTACTAAGCAGATGACACCCAGTTGTACATTTGCTTTGATCCGCCAGCCCTCCAACATGTCAAATTCTCTCAACTCTCTTGCAGCATGTATAGATGACATCTACACATGGATGGCAGCAAACGTTCTTAAATTTAATGCCGGTAAACAAACCTACTAGTTATGGGCAAACCAAATGTGATTCATAAATTGGAACGCCAAACACTTAAAATCGGCTCTACCAGTCGATCTCCTGCTGAGTCTGCACGTAATCGTGTCGTACATAGTGTCACATTCTAAAGTGACCTTTCATTATATGTCCACATCAGCTCCACATTCAAGTCTGCCTACTTTCAGCTACACAACATTGCTGAAATTCGGGCTTGTTTAGATAGGGATGCCACATCTAAATTGGTCCGTGCATTTGCGACATCCCGTCTTGACTTATGTAACACACTTGCTAGCTGGTCTACCGGCCTGTGCAATCAGGCTCTTACAGCTGGTGCAAAACTCTGCAGCTAGGCTTGTCTGTCGTGAGCATCACAGTTGCCACATTACACTACTTATCACCGACCTGCACTAGCTCCCAGTCAAGCAGCGCATCGACTCCAAGGTTCCGCCCCATAATTTAAATCCCTTGATTCTTTGGCTCTAGCCTACCTATCAGATCTACCCCCCCCCACCAGGCTAAGCATCAAATCACCAGCTTTTCGGAATGTATTCACTTACTTCTAGCTTGCACGAACCTCAAATCCTTTGGAGATTGTGCCTTTAGTTCATATGCTCCCAAAGCCTGGAACTTACTTCCGACTGGCGTTACATCCCCTGAATTGACAAGGCTTAAGAAAAATCTTAAAACGCACCTATTTGTCACATCATTAAGTGGGTCCATGTGATTTCTCATTTGCGTGCTTATGCATGCTGACAGTGTGCATGCTGCCACTAATCATTTTTGCATGCTGACTCTGGTGAGCCGTGATGGCACACTAGTTAAGGCGGCTGCTTTTCACGACCTCGGCCTCGAGGTCGTGGGTTCGCATCCTGCTGCAGGCAATCCTTTATTGCCTCTGCAAGCGGTGGTGATAGCCGCAAGCGGTGGTGATAGCCGTAAAGAGTCTCCTGTTGCTATGCAAAAGAGGCTGTTGAGTCAGCTAGTATTTTTTGTGAGCATGTCACATCTAACCATGTTCTGCTTGTTGCCATTGAACATGCTACCAGTAACCACTTGATCATGCTTCCATTGCACCATATGTAAATTGCCTATGAAGAGATACAGTTCTCTGAAGGTACTTAACAAATGAATTATTATTACTGTTATTATTATTATTATTATTATTATTACTATCAATTCTCTCTTCACAAGAACACAGAGCAAGATAAGTGGATCGACGGATCCACGAACTACTGCAGCAGCTTGCAACTGGCCGGGACCGGCAGACCGGCCACGGCTCTTGGCTACGGCAGACCTGCCTGGATGATTTGTAGGCCGAGCAAGTGTGCCGAGTTATTATTAATTAGGTATTTTGAGGCACAAACAGGAAGCTGGACCAGCACCTGTGATGCTCCATATTTCGGCTGGCAGCTGCCATGGAGAACCCTTAGTAAAAGTCTTTAACGATCAGTGGTCTCTCGATCATCCCATTTGGTAATAATAATATAACTACTGCTGTGTAGTATGCACGTGAGAATTAAAAATCTTTCAAGCATTTCAACATATAAGTAATGACAAGTGTGTGTGTGTGTATGTGTGTGTGTAATCTTACAACGTGGGTTCGCTCAAGCCGAGATCCTGTCTACGTCGTCTCACAATGGAAGCCAAAAGGCGATAGCGACATCCTCGGCCCGAGGTCTGAAGCCAAGAGCTTGCTGTGTTCGTAACAGCATAGCACTGCCTCCTGCTTGCCGCTCCTATCTGTTACAACAGGGTCGGGTCGACCAGCTACATGCGCCTGCATTTACGTGTGATCGACAAGCAGTGGAATTGAGTTAGGGTGGTCATAAAATATCTTTAAGCAATTTACAATAAGTGTGGATCAAATGTACTCAAGCTCCAGTTCTCATTCAAGCACACTACTCTGTCCTTTGTACAAGTGGTAGTGTAGCGCTATCGAGAGAGAGCGCAAAACAGGATCAGAGGTACGCGATACAAATAAAAGTGAAGATATTTGGTAAGTTAATCAGTAAATGGTCCCCGGCCCTTCCAAAAACTGCCCTTTCCTAATAAAATGTAGGCACTTCTATACTCCTAGGTCTCAGCCTAGGGGTAAGGTACTCACACTTCACGACCCAGGTAGTGTGTTTTGAGTCCTACACATAATCCTTGACCATCTTCAGCAAGTGGAATGATAGCCGCAAAGTCTCTTCTGCTGCTATGTGAATGAGGCTGTTGGATCAGCATTGACATTTACTTTATAACGGTTTGCCCTTAAGCCCAACATAAACTGATGTCGCGAGGAAGCCTTGTGGGAGGCAGCTGGCTGTCTCGAACCATGCAGTGGCATCTACCAGCACCGCCGTGGGTAATTTCAAGGGGCTCGGCGTTGGATCATCAAGCCTGGGTATGCATCAGCTGCACTCTTGTATTGGTCGAATAGAAAGCCAGTTCCCGGTGTACACAGTCGCATGGCAGTTCTAGCATACAAAAAATGTTCACATTTTTTTTTAAAACACATGCTGACTCAACAGCCTCTTTTTATATAGCGACAGAAGAGCCTTTACGGCTATCACCACTGCTTGAAGTGAGATATAGGATCGTCCACCGCAGGATTCGAACCCACGACCTCGCGATCGAAGGTCATGAAAAGCAACCGCCTTACCTAGTGTGCCATCACGGCTCAAGCCGGTCGAGCGATTGCAGTTAAAAAGGCAGCCGGTCTTGTTAACGTTAGCAGTGCGGGGGGGGGGGGGGGGGCCAGAGGACTGCTACTGCAAAAAAAGACCACCATTCGAACAGCGATTACATTTCTCCTGGTGAAGCGACTATTTTCGGCTAGCCTCTCATGGCTTGCCTTCTATGTCACCCATTCTGGTGTTGCTCGTTTATTCAGTGATGCAAAATACCTGTTGTGATTATGCTCACTCCAGTGTAGACTTCCTCACGGGTAGCCTGACAAAAGCCTCTTTCACGGATGCAAGCATAAAACCCGCAGTGAGACAATAAAGGCCGGTGGGATACAGTCGCTACAAAACTCGGCAGCTAGGCGTCGGTCGGAAACTTGGCAACTGACACAATAAACCTATTCTCCTTGACCTACACTGGGTATCATAAAGCCTATCGATTTCAATGTCCTGCAACAATATACATTAATCCATCCCCAGCAGCTTTAATTCCCAGACTCACCAAACCAGGAAAATGCAGTGCATATTTGTCATTGAGTGCTAATTGACCGGCAACAGGGGGAGACACGGTTTGTTGCCAGGCAGCACGATAAGTAGCTAATAGGCTCTGCACATTTCCGTGTCGGCTTTAATTTCACATTATTAATTTGTCCATGCCAAAGGCTTTCGATGTGTTGGATAATAACAATATACAATTCATTTGTATAGCAACCCAGGGGAACTTAATTTCTATCCAAGTGTTTCACATATGCCACGGGGCTCGAGCCCACGACTTTGTTCGTCAACTGAATTCACATTGACCTTGGTCGGGACGAGTACCTAACTACAGGCCCAAACCCTTGAGCCTTACACAATGCAATAGGTATTAGTCATTTTAAAAAGTAAAATACAGTTATAGGGAAAGGTGCAATCTAGTAGGAGCAACATTGAACACCGAAGCCAGATGAACTGTAGCACCAGCTTCAGCCTCTTCGTGCCCTCAGCTCCTGTATGGACAATAAATTAGCTGTTCCATTCCTCAGCTTTAAGATCATCGGTGACAGAAGCTTTTTCTTTGCAGGTCCTAGACTTCGGAACCCACTTCCACAATTTTAAACAACGACAACTAGCAATCCTTTCCAGCCTCCCAAAAGTGCTACTTCCATGCTTCTCACTACCTCTACTGCTCTCCTGACTCAGCTATAATTCTCAATATCTCTTTGTTGCATGAGATGAAGTCTGTTTGCTACCAAATTCGTACCGAAAGCCGCTTAGGCTGTGAGTGCGCTATACAAAACTCTCCTGCGTAACACCCACATGGTCTTTGTGGCTTTGCGGTGTTACAGACGTACACCACATTACACGAGCAGCTCACTGCTTGCAGGCTCGTTTTGCCAAGTCACATTAGTTTCGTCACGGAAGACAATGCTGTGCATCTAGCCACTTGACGGAAGTGCACCATCTTTCAACGTGACAGACTTTCTTGCTTTAATTAGTAGAGATTACATTGCTGCGTTGTAAGTAAAACCATAGAATAGAGCCCTGTGTATGGCGATAAGCAAGAGCCACGATAAACTAGTGAGATTACGTTTTTGGGTCTTTGCTTAGTCGGGGAGAGGCAGCATTAAACGTGAAAGCCAGATGCAAAAATGAAATATGCTCGCCCTGCTGCACCTAATGTAACAGCGAGTTTTAATTTTTGCATAAAAACCAAAAGCCAAGCACAAACTGGAAGGCAGAGCGACAAACGAATGCACAACCTAAGCAATCACCTGGCCCAGCAGAAAGCAGCAGCCGTGTCATGTGCTGCTTGTTCGCACACAGCACACACTGCAGCAGGTCACATCGAGCGCTCGGGGTCACTGAGGCACACGCCTACTACTAAGGTCTCCAATCAAGGTGCTGGTGCTTCTTATTCGGCTCTGTTCCCCCTGCACTCTGCTCAGAAACAGCTAAAAAATAATACCAAGCTAGACACACACAGGTCAGTGACATTCACGAGCGCAGGATCCAGTTAGATAGTTATCAACACTCGGTTCTCAGCTTAGGTACAAGGCAGTTACACATCATAACATTCTCGTCGTTGGGTCGAGTCGCGAAGCTGACATTTCCTTTTTAGGGCTGGCTATCGTGAGAGAGAGAGAGAGGCTGGCCTAAAACAATATTAATAATAATAGGGCACTTTCATAACATCCTGAGAATAATCAATCTCTATCGTATACTATGGAGAACTAGGTGCTTTTGGGGGGGGGGGCCCAGCCTGACAGTACAATTCTTTCACATTCACACCCTATTTATTCCCAAACCCTCGTTTGTCTTCATAGGATAGGTGAAAAAACTTAGCACGACCATAGTTGATAGATTTTTTCTTTCAGGCTTCACCTGATAGGTAACTTTGTGGGGGCAAGATGAAGAGAGACTGTTGAAGCAGCCATCCATATATGGCTTGAACGTACGACGACTGCTATATTAAATGAGGCGATGCAGGCACACATACGGGAAGTCGTAGCCATTGTGTAGACTGCTTCAGAGCAGAGGTCAGGCAGAGCTCGGAAGTCTGGTGGTTGGGGGCCAGATGACACGACAGCAGTGTTATGCCCACAGTTTGTTCCCTAGCCGTTCAAATAGGCTGCCATTCAAACAACATCAAATAAATCTCTTGGCTGAATGAAATCATTTGCTAGACGTCTATATGATTTTCTCGTGTCCCAGATCAACACTGTAGGAAGGCTTATACAAGGCGAACCTCTCAATCACCACAGTACATAAGTTCTCACCGACCTGCACCGGCTTCCCATCAAGCACCATATCCACTAAAAGGCTTGGTCCCTCACTTAGATCACTACATTCGTTTACTTTCGCCTACCTAATCCGAACCTAAGCTACTGATCCTACCTAAGCCTACTATTCAAATTACTTGCCAATCAGGCTAGGCATAATATCATCCAATTTTCCGATTTAAGTCGTTTACCAGTAATCTATCCATTCTCAAATCTTTTGGAAACCATGACGTTACTTAGTTTGCACGTTCCTGGCAAGTCGGAATTTAACTCACTGTTGAAGTCACGATATATCCCACCTGACCTAACAACATTTAAAAAACCTACAAGCATGCCATTTTGTCACAGCATTTGCTAGGTCCACGTAAATTGCCCTTAATGTGCTATAGTGTGCCGACACTGCATATGTTATCACTATTGACATACATCCTTTCTAGCCTAGAGCCTGATTTAGATGTTTCAAAAATGTCTGATTACCACTACCACTTGTATTACTATTATTATAAAAAATGCTCTAGCTAATGGCAATTTGGATCACAAGATGGCATGAATGTAGAACACAAGCTTCGAACCATTATCACTTGCATGCAGTACTGAACGGTGGTGCTGGTGTGAGCATGCATGCCTACATACTATTGCAGGCTCCCACCATAGGTAGCTAGTTGGAGACCAGCAGTATGCAAAATAATTAACATCAGCTGCTAGTAGGATAATAATAATAATAATAATATAATTCATTTGTATAGCATCATAAGAGAACTTAATCTCTATTCAGGCGCTTCACATATGCCTCGGGGGCTCGAGGAGCCCACGACCACAGCCAGACCTTGGTCCCCCGGGGCGAGAGCACGTTGACCGCTGGACCAGGACAAAAGCTGCTAGAGCTCCAGAGCTTCTATTTTAAAGGAGGCTGCTAAATCCTAAGACAGCCATTTCAGAAAGTAGCATCCAACGTCAAGCACTGATCGAACATGATGATTAAATGTGGATACAGTCTTAAGAACAAAACATTTAAAACGACAGGTTATCGTAATGAAAGACACCAAATTACTAGCAACAGACGATGGCTTTACAACTGCACCTCCTAAGTATGAATGCAACATGGCTTACTACAGGTGTACGTTTTGAGTTTTCAATGATGACAGATGTGGTTTATCATAATTTAGCCAGAAAGTTTGCAGATATCCAATACTAATATAGAGAGATAGACAGAGACAGACAGACTGACAGACAGACAGAGGGAGGGAGGGAGAGAAATAGAGAGAAAAAGAGAGAGAAATATGGAGAGACAGACAGATCAGGATACTGAGAGAGACAAAGAGAGGGGAGAGAGATTGAGAGAAAGAGAGCCTGGGAGACAGCGAGAGACAGAGAAAGAGAAACACGGGGAGACAGTGAGAGAGACACAGACACACACACACACACACACACACACACACACACACACACACACACACACACACACACACACACACACACACACACACGCCCACACACACGCACACACACACATAGAGAAAGAGAAAGACATAAACAGAGCCAGAGAGAGACAGAGAAACAGATACAGAGACAGAGAGAGGGACAAACAATTTACAGCTATGTAACACTGAGAAAAACCAAGAACGCCTATAAAAGGATGAAAAACCCGTTCTTATCCAGGCATTAGTGACATCCAGTCTAGTCTAGTGTAACTTGCCCCTAGCAGGTCTTTGTGCCAGTGCAATTATAAGCTCACACTAGGTGCACAACTCGGCTCTGGTTGTTTTTCGTGAATGGTTTCAGATGCCACATTACCCCACATTTTACCTATGTATCTCCGTCTGTGTAACTCCACAAAGTCATAAAGACCAAGTGGGTGTTACGCAGGAGAGTTTTGTATAGTGCACTCACAGCCTAAGTGGCTTTCGGTATGCATTCGGTAGCCAACAGACTTCGTCTCACGCAACAAAGAGAAAGTGGGAAGCATAGCACAGTTAGGAGAGCAGTTGAGGTAGTGAGTAGCATAGAAGTAGCAGTTCAGGACCGCTGAAAAAGATGTGCCATAGTCGGCAGTTGGAGAGTAGTTGTCGTTGCGTAAGAATTGTGGAAGCGAGTTCCACAGTCTAGGACCTGCAGAGCTAAAGTTTCTGTCGCCAACTGTCTTTAAGCGGAGGAATGGGACAGCTAATTTATTGTCCACACAGGACCTGAGGGCGCAAACAGGCTGAAACTGATGCAGCAGTTCAGCTAGGTACGAAGGAGCTAAGCCGTGGCGGGCCTTGTGGGTCAGCGTTACCTACTTGCACTTGCTCTCCATCAAGGGAATATATGACTTCAAGGTCCTTTTACTGACTTGTAGGTATACAAACTCCTGCCCGGGCTTACTTATTTGAGCACCTCATCCGGATTCCCTTCGTTTCCACACACTCTCCTAGCCCGGATCATTTGGCTGTCCATCTAAACAGTCTTACGATTAATAATAATAATAACACACTGTATAGCCTTCAGAGAACTTAATCTTTTGCTCCCCCACATACTACTTGGAAACACATTAATACGGTTAGTGATAACTAGCACAGCGTTGACACAAATACGAACAAAACGACAAGTCACGTGGTCACAGCAACGCCTGTGAGAAACAGGTGCGGGTTTTAGCGTTTTTTTTTAATGCCGTCAAGGGAATGTGATGCAAGCGCAAAGTTTGTTCCAGGCATAGGGATCATACGAACTGAAGGCACGGTCTCCACAGGATCTGAGTTTGTTTTGAGGCACAGCTAATCGATTTGAGTCAGAAGAATGGATGGCATGATGTCAAAAAAGGCTACTGGAGCACTGTGCTCTTATTCGCTAGCTAGCATCGGGGTAGCAGCTTCATACTGGCATGCAATCGCAGGCAGCTGCACTGGGATTGGCTAGGTGAGTAGTAGATGGCCAAGATTGTCCTTGTCTTTTACCGGCTCTATCTGATTTCTTTGGCACGACTGCAGCAGCTTCATCAGCGGAGCAACACTCGGCCGGGCACTGCGAAGAAACGACAGAAAAGTCGTTATCCCAAGCAAAAATGCTGCCGTGACACACTTCCGGGAAGAAAGAGCAAGTCCAAAAGTATAGCAAACCTTCATTCAGCAAATAATAGTTTAGGTACTGTGGGCAGTAGACGGGTATTTATTGAACTAAGCCAGTTGGCACTGGCTGCAGTAGCACAAGTGCTCACCGAATTTAAGGCAGATGACAGTCGCTCCTTAACAAGCGACTCGACTTCAACCCTCTCACGACCTCAAGCTCTACTCAACTCAAGCTTGAGGCGCTCTGTGTGCTCCGATTTCTGCTCCAAGGCCTCGCCCGTAGCCTTATTTTGAGACGAGTAAAGCTTGGCATTAATGTCCTTGATGGTCTGCTTGTCTTTCAACTGCAGAATAGCAAGCGAATTGTATTATGTCACACACATACACATACACACACACACACACACACACACACACACACACACACGCGAAGACACACACATACCCAGCCGATACGGTCGATAGGGTGGGGAGAGATGCCGAAAGAGAGAGAGAGAGAGAGAGAGAGAGGGAGAGAGAGAGGGAAGAGAGATCCAGGAGGGAGAGAGAGATGAAGAGAGACAGGGGAGAGAGAGGGAGAGGGAGGGAGGGAGGGATGGACAGGCGGACAAGCAGACAGACAGACAGGGATAAAGTGAGAAACAGAGAAAAAAAAGAGAGAGATAGAAAGAGAGAGAGAGAGAGAGAGAGAGAGAGAGAGAGAGAGATGGGGATGGATTGACAGATAGGCAGATTGGTTGGATAAAAAAGTAGGTAGGTAGAATAATTAAGTAGGTAGGTAGGTTAGTTGGTTGGTAGGTAGATAGATAGATAGATGGATGGATAGGCTGATGGCTTAAGGGACAGATTGACGGATGGATGCAAGGAGATGCTGGGATCGTAGCCAAATATACTGAAAAAAACAAGAAAGAGCAGATCTGGTCTTTGGTATCAGAGAATAAGCTGGCCACTCCCTTTATACCATATATAAACAAGGCAACATATACAAAAGGCATGTGGCTAATTTAAATTGCAAATCCGTAATAACTGATTGCTGGCACGGCCAAATTTTGATTCTGAGAAAAATACTAGCAGATTTGAACACCTCTTTTTGTATAGCAGCAGAAGAGCCTTAAAGGCTAACACCACCACTTTCAGTGGTAATAAAGGATCGCCCACAGCAGCATTCGAACCCACGACCTTAGGACCGAGGTCGTGATGAGCAACCTCCCTTACCTAGTGCGATGGTTAAATGTGCCAATCCCTCCCTAACCAAGAGTGATTGCCGAGCTGAGGGTTAGAAGGTGGGGCTAAGCTTGTCTTTACCAGCCACGAGAGCTGCCAGAGCACTGCAGCATTGATTTCACTTCCCAGGGAAATCAAGGCTGGGCACACCGGAAGGGGGTGAGGGGAAGGGAACAAGGTAGCAGCCAGCAGCCATGAGGGCTACTGTGACAAAGCATGGTAGCAGCATG
Source organism: Cristatella mucedo (assembly GCA_009760855.2). Taxonomy (NCBI): domain Eukaryota; kingdom Metazoa; phylum Bryozoa; class Phylactolaemata; family Cristatellidae; genus Cristatella; species Cristatella mucedo. Next base: position 223,327 of record WPIO01000060.1, on the reverse strand, counting down.
CTTTGTCATGAAACGTCACCGAAAGCAGGTCAGCAAGGGGTGAGGCCAACTGATCTGCACCCCCTTACCTTCTCAAGGTGAGAATTTTCAGCTATCTGTGTCAGCGCTTGCTCCATTTGCCTTCCCAAAGAAAGCTCATTTTCGAGCTCACAAATGTGCTTGAGTTAATTCACCTTCTCTTCTATGCACAGCTCCACATCATGCACAATGCCCGTCAGGTAGCGAGACTCCTCCTTCGACACCACAGGTTGGTTGTCTCACTGCCCCTGAAGCAGCAGTAGCAGCAGCATGGACATGCATCCTGAAAATGCTTGTAGACAATAACTGTCAACAGCAAAGTCTGGCTCGTGCATGCACAGCGGAGCATCGTAGAGTTGGCAGTAAAGGCCAAACCATGGATGACATGGTACACTGGCAAAAAACTACACAGCAGCTCAAGAAATCAAGTACTAACTTGCCGTCTAGAGTCAGGGAGCTGCAGTCACTACCAATCGCTCGACTGCCTCAGCATGGGCACACAGGACAGGGAAAGGAAGCCCGAATCGACCTGAAAGGCAACCTTCATCAGGCATACCTGGACAGACTCCCCAGTATGTGTGCTGCTAGGCCAAGGTCTAGGTTCAAAGCACTCCTAAACAATTTCCTACTCTATACAATGTAATGAACCTCCGTCTGTAACTCCACAGTCATAAAGACCAGGTGGGTGTTACGAAGGAGTTTTGTATAGCGCACTCACAGCCTAAGCGGCTTTCGGTACGCATTGGGTAGCCAACAGACTTCGTCTCACACAACAAAGAGAAAGTGGGAAGCAGAGCAGAGTAAGGAGAGCGGTTGAGGTAGTGAGTAGCATGGAAGTAGCAGCTCAGGACCGCTGAAAAGGATGAGCCACAGTCGGCAGTAGGAGAGTAGTTTTCGCTGCGTAAGAATTGTGGAAGCGAGTTCCACAGTCTAGGACCTGCAGACCTAAGGCTTCTGTCGCCAACGGTCTTTAAGCAGAGGAATGGAACAGCAACGCTTCTCACTTGCATCGGCTCTTGCCTACAATGCCTGTGCACAGTCACGGCGAATGCATCGCGGTACAGTTGCAGCTGAGCAAAAATCACAATCAGTTAACTATGGTCGTGGGTTCTACTCCCAAGGATAGCTCCTCTTTCCCACGAATGCTACAAAATACCTTTGATGCGTTTAGAGACACTCAGGTCGACGATTCAAGTAAGGTTGTATTTTTTATAAAAAATAAATGCCAAAAAATAAGCGACTGTAGAGGCGACATTTAGGGAAGCCAAGCAGCATCTGAAACAATGCCTGTGTAAAGCACCTTGGCTTGCAATACAATACACATCAACCACTACAACGGCCAGCCATCGCATTCGCTCTGTAAAAGATGGATCTAGGGCAACATAGGGGAATCGAAGGTGGCTGGTACTAGCCAGCCAAGCATGCTACTTGCTACCTTACTCTCTTAAGACTCGACATCTGTAACTCAGTTTCAATAGGACTACCAACAAATGCTACCAAGCCTGTAAGATTGCACATTAGACACAGCTGAGCTGATTTCATAGTAAATCTCTTGTAGCATCTAAGCACAACCTGGGTGTTCTGTTTCAAAGAGAACTTTCATTACATGGCCACACCAGCGGCACAGTCAAGTCTAAGAACATTCAGGATTGTACAATTGCAAAAATGCGGGTCTGCTTAGATAAGGATACCACAGCCACACGAGGCCATACATTCTAAATATTCCTTTAGGCTCGAAAGTCGCCCTGCCACTGCAATACGAAACTTACTGTTGGGACACAACTCAGCAGACGAGTTTGTCTGCAGCTAACACTGCAACTGCTACTTTGCACCACTTCTAAGCGACCTGCAGTGGCTCACCATCAAGATGCACACGGACTTCAAGGTGCCATCACTCGCCAGACCAAAAACTCGGGCCCAAAACCAAAATACTTGCTAGCAAGCTTTGCAGCATAACCCACCAACAACCTCAGTAGTCCTTTGGCCTAGAGGTTAGGCACTTGCCTTTAATGATCAGGGTCATGGACTCGAGCCCTACGGCAAATGTACTGTAGAGCTTCTATGTGGCAATCCAGTTAATTTCTTTTTAATTTGGCAAGGCACAGGCTTCAGCTTGTATGCTCTCAAAGACTAGAACTCACTGTCGACTGATGTCCCGACATAGCATGCCGTCATGACATTTAACAAGAAGCTAAAGCCCCAGCCCTTCCTTTCAGCAGTGGCCGGCTGAGTTCCTATGAATTCTGCAATGTTACTATGGTTGATGAAATTGTGAATACAATCACTAACCAATTAAAATGCTTTCACACAAGTTCTTCTAAAAAGCATCAAAGGAGATTTAGTTCGCTAAGGTTGCAATACTTTTTTACTACGACGTTATTTCGAATAGCACGATAAACCTTTGTGTGAATATCACTTACGCTTTTCTCACAAACACACAAATACAGAGAAATCTATAATCACACACACAAACAAGCATGCTAACATATGCTCACACACAGAGAGAAGTCCACAAGCATACACACAAATAAGGACATATTTAAGCACACACAGACAGTGCCCACAAAATTGACTGGATCGTCATCAGACCCTAGACTTCCTAAAGCTGCAGGTTCATTAAAAATCTGCATTCACTCAGAAGCCAGATGCAAGAAAGCAGCAACTGCTTAACGATAGCACTCCACTGCTCATGACAACGGATGATCATAACCTTTTCCCGCAAAGTCACCACCGAGGGGTGGTACTTGCTGAAAAGTGTTCATGTACAAAGGTCTCCACACCACACCGGTTCGAGCGTTCGTACAGGATGAAACATTGCCGTGATGACTTTTTCTGGGTCTATAGGCACTATAGAAAGCGGAGCATCCAGCAAGATCAGAAAAGCAGTGAGACAGAATGCAGCGACAGTAGAATGAAAAAGTAAAAGTTACCACAGACGAGTAGTCACAGGACCGGTGGCTAGATGTTGGCCCACTCAGCATTCTCTACATGCCTTTCCATCGTTCAGTGCTCTCACTTTACAGGCTGCAATCTACTTTAATGATTTAAGGTTGACTCACGATCCTGTCTCTAAACTCTAGCTTCTGGTGGCTGATTAATGGAAGATCGATCACAGAGTAATCTCAATAATACTGCAACACATTTAATTCAATACCAAAGGATAAGGGACGTGCATGGTATCAAGCAACTACACTCAAACTAGTATGATGCCTAGTGCAGCATGTAAAGCAAAGTTGAATATACTCATGGCCAACCGCTTGGCAAAGTCTCTGGCTATTGCCATGGGCTGAATCATGCACATGTAAGAACACAAGTGCACAGGAGAAAAAGAAGACGGATAAGTTTACGGAAAATCTTAATTAGTATAGTATCTTACTGACTTGGTGGCTATGCCGTTGCTTTTTTCGGCAGTTTTCCGTGACCGTAGCTACTGAATGGATACAAAAAGCTATGTAGGCATTGAGAGTGCCTCGAAAACTCCTAAATAAATCTTTTTAGTTTTCACAACTTTGTGCATATGTGTGTGTGTGTGTGCGTGTGTGCACACGCGCAAAATTACAGGGTGACACACACATGCACACACAAACACAATGACACACACATGCAGCATATACAACATACAGACACGAGATATAGACACAGCACATTGGGATTACGACTTGGTATCGCATAACCACGGGCTGTACCATTAGCCACTAGTTCCTAATCAGGCTCGGTGATGCTTTTGTTAGTAAATACATTGCTGCTCACAGTAGGAAAAAGGAAGACCATTTTATACGAGTGAAGGAAGAGATTTCTAAATCCTGAATTAAATGCTGAATAAGACCGTTTTAAATCCTGAGGGATGACCATTTTAAATCCTGCCCATTCCGTAGTAATGTCAGCGGAAGTGTGCAATATTATACTTATAGGAACCCTCATTCTCCCACTTGCTGCCAATTTACCACAAATGAAACCGCATAATGACAAGCACGCGATGCCTGCGGTAGCCTGCAATGAGACGCTAGATCGCAGCTACGCATGCACAGTTACTGCATGCAAACTCTTCGCGCCGGTCAGCAGGAGCAAGGTAGTCGAGCGGAAAGCTGCAAAAATAGGCCAGACGACGTATCGTGCATCGCTGCAGCCGGATATTGCTGAGTAACACACGGCTAGCGCTTGCAAAGGGCAGACAGCGCGTTCAACAAACGGCTCCGATTTTCGACACGGTTGCTAGACCACGTGGCAAGTTCTAGTTGACTCACAGCGTACGAGCGGCTCAGTCTCGGTAGTCGGCAGAAGTGAGCGCTATGCATTAACCGAGCTCATCAAGGCTAAAAAATGCACGCGCCCACTGCCCGAAGAAGGTTCGCAAGACGCATGCTTGCTCCGGTGGGTCAGAGCGAGTCCCTCTCTTCGGGGATACACCAGCCATGATTATCTTGCTTCGCAGAGCGCTGAAACACACACAGTGTTCGTTGCTTCCACCTGCGAATTCTCGGGCAGACAGCCGTCGCATACATCGCTAGGTGAAATAAGGCAGCAAGTCTAGCTGCAAAATTAGCTTCCCCAGAGTAGCTCTTAACACTGTACACCCGCACACCTGTAGTGGCGAAGATACTTGGTACTGCTCCCTTTCCCGAAAAAGATTTTTCAAAATGTTCATCTTATTTTTATTTATATTCTTTTTATAATAATCCACAATGATGACTGCAGCGGCGAACTAAGCTTCTGCCTGTGCAGGCTTCGCATCTCTGGGGAAACCCTCTTTCGTGCCAGCCTCCCGGATTTGAGTACGGGCTGTGGGCGGGACTAAGTCGGCCGTTGCGTCTACGGTGGGCGGGACTAAATCTGTCTAGCATACGACTTAACTGAGAGGAAAGTCGGCGTCTGTCGGGAGGAAAGTCTGCCGTGTTAATGCAGCTTTAACCGGGAAATACGGTGTGCAGATGTTGATAAATGCACCTTTAAAGGAGAAATTTCAGCTCAGGGTCTAGAGGACTAGGGAGGTGTTTTAGACTTGGACGCGCATTTAGTTTTTAGTTCATAACCGCCCTAGTTGGGCCCAGGTGTAATAGGTTTGCCTAAGCTGCGTTTAACTTTCATTTCAAAACATTGACTTTAACTCCAATGTTACTGGGCTACTTTCGCCCAGGTAGTAAGGTGATCGCTCTTCGCACCACAGTCATAGGTTCGAGTCCTTTTACGGGCGATTTTTTATTGCCAATTGCCAGCGGCGGCGGTAGCCTTTAAGGCTCTTCCGCTATTATACATATTGAGCTGTTAAATGAGCTAAGAGTGGGTCGTGGCAGAAGCTAAAAGCCAGTTCCAGACTCCAGCCAGAAAGAGACTTAAATCAGCTACTTTTTTGTTTACAGATTAGTCGGATGTGCAGTTCAAGGGTTGGAAGGGTTTAAGCTTAGCTAGAAATGAATGACATAGACATAAAAAATCTTAGCTGATTTAACAGCTTCATTTGCGTGACGGCAGAAAAGCCATTACGGCTATCACCACCGCTTGCAGAGGCGATAAAGGATCACCCTCCGCAGGATTCGAACCAACAACCTCGGGACCGAGATCGTGAAAAGCAACCACCTTACCTAGTGTGCTGCCTTACCTTCCTAGCTGCCTTCATCGACAACATTTACATTTAAATGGCCAGTAACTTCGTGATGGTAAACAACGGTAGTGCAGGCTTGATAGTTGTCAAGCCTCGTGATTCCCTCCGTTTGCAACGTCTCGCCCTCAGTATTGATTCATCGACCATCGCTTCAGTGATTTCTACTCATAATATAGGCAACTGCAAATCGACCAAAAAACGAATGTGCACGTCGCCTCCACTGAAGTGACCCAGTTTAAGCAGAGTAGCTTTGCAAAATACGGCAAATTCTTTAACTCAGGAGTCCGGGTACATGCGCTTGCTCAGTGCCTAGCATCCAATCAGCTTTAAAATACTCTATCAAGCTCAAAAGTCGCATCATTGGCACGAAACAATCTACATATCAAACATCCATGATCTTCCAAGTATCCTCCTGCACTATCTTCTGCTGGGCATCCGACTAAGTCACTTCGCTGTTTCGTACCCTGGCTTGAAATCATCCTTCGGCGATCTGGCCTTCAGTTCGAAAGCATCAAAAATCTGGAACTGGCTTTTAGCGTCTACCACGACCCGCACCAACTTTGCTTAATGTAAGTCTCAGCTAGAGGCACATATTTTCGGCTCGTCTTTACCTGCTCATCAAAATATTTGTCTGTTTGGTTCCGATGCTCTTTGCGTGCTTTCCTGTGCATGATTCCGTTGGCAATCAGGGTTCTTTGGAAAGCTAGTCTAAGCATTATACGTGTGTTTATTTACATCTTTGTACAAGCATAGTACGTAACTTGTATTTCACCCTCGGTCATACCCTGTAGTTTCTTTATCGGCTATTCGTACAGCTTTAGAGCACTTACATGGCTTTGCAAACGACCACTTAAAATAAATATTATTAAACCTTAGCTGTAAAGAAATAGACTGGCTGCAAAAACAAACAGATAATGATATTCTTGTATGTTGATCACTGTCGGTTATTAAATGTGCACCACATACTTATCCGCTCTATTTCTGATATTTTAAAGCACCACTACTCATGCTGGCAGTTGAGGGCATGTTGCCGCTGTGGAAATGCTTAGGGCTTACTGCTCGTTAGAGGATCTGTGGTAAGATATCGGCAGGTACCTACTGTTCAGCACAGGGACAGCCGGGCTTCATCTCCGGTTGATGGATATACTCTGTACCATACCCTATAGAAAAAAGCATAAAAATGGCAATAATTTACGCATGGATAATAATTTTGTAAGTTTGACACTAAATGGAGTTAACACAAAACATTTCATAATGAAAAGTCAGTCAGCCATGCTTTTAATACATAGGCTTCACGTAAATCTATCGGTAATGAACCAAGATGAGTGACGGAGAAGCTTCGCTAAAAGCATCTACAGACGCACAGAACGTATCATTGATAAACGTAACCATTTCAAGACGACGGAGTGCAGTCACCCATATCACAGTTTCCATGAGTAATATAGCGTAGAGATGCGAGGTCACGGAATGCAAATGAGAGTAATGATCGGCCGGTATTTCGCGGTCCTCTATTGTGCATCGGTGCAAAGATTGAGTAAGTGTCTCTATTAAAAGCGCCCTACTTCGGTCTCGTGGTATGCCGTTTCCTAAGCCACGAGGCATGATCAATCATAAATCTTACATGTAATATATCTCCGTCTGTGACTACGCAAAGGTGTTACGCAGGAGAGTTTTGTATAGCGCACTCACAGCCTAAGCGGCTTTCGGTACGCATTGGGTAGCCAGCAGACTTCGTCTCACACAACAAAGAGAAAGTGGGAAGCATAGCAGAGTCAGGAGAGCAGTTGAAGTAGTGAGTAGCATGGAAAAAGCAGCTCAGGACCGCTGAAAAGGATGAGCCATAGTCGGCAGCAGGAGGTTAGATGTAGTTTCGGAAGATATTGCCAACTCAGCCAGACCAGTCATCTGCCCAGTCCCACAAGGATCTATTCCTCGGTCCTTTGCTGCTCTCCATTCTACACAGCCTCCGAGAAAAGTGATTCAGACCTATTTGATCGGGTAACACTTCTATACTAACCATAATTAGCTATATTCGTCATTTAAACCGTCAGAATCTGCTGCAGCGACTGATATACCAAATGCGCTCTTTGCAGACATTCGATGGTAGATGTAAGAAAATTCCCTCAAACTAAACGACCATAGAACTGAACTGCTACTCATATCACACCCAAAGCCTGTGATTGGACTAAAATAGTTTGCTCGTCTAACAGGGGATGTTGCTGTGAGATGTCACCGTGTGCTCGGAATTTAGATACCTTCTTTAGCACTTGCCTAAGTTTCATTAACAAGACTGCCGCCACAGGTAACCGTCTCATCTGATCCCTTTTAAAAATTAAGGACCGTCTACCACAGTGACTTGCAAAAAATTCAACTAGCACCCTGGTTCTGCCCAGACTAGATTCTTACAATTCATTTTTGTTGGGCAAGAGTAAAAACCATTAGGCCATTGTAGCTAGTGACGAACATGGCTGTGCGGCTTGTTAACAAATTCCACAGGTTCAGCCACATGTCTCATTTGCAGAAGGAGGTTCGATGGCTTCCGGTTGATTAACGGAAACATGGTAAAGTTCTTACACTGACCCACAAGGCCCGATACGGCTTGGCTTCTTCAAACCTAGCTAAGCTGCTGCACCAGTTTCGGACTCCTTGCGACCTTAAGTTCTCTTTGGACAAAAAATTAGCTATTTCATTCCACTACTTAATTACCGTTGGCGACTGAAGCTTTTCCTCTGCATGCCCTGGACTATGAAATCCGCTTCCGCAGTTCTTGCGAAACGACAACTACACTCTTGCTTCCCTACGGTAGCCATCAGACTTCATCTCTGGGCAGCGAAGAGAAAGAGAAAAATATAGCTAGAGTGCACTTTAAAAATATAATTTATTCATATAGCACCCTAACAATGTCGCTGCTCGTCTCGCTCGGTCTCGTCGCCACAATTCTCGCAAGCCCTCACCGAGAAAAACGCTCTAAGGGGCGAAATACCTCCTCGTAATTAAGTCACCAGCGTCTATGCTGGGGCGCGACTAACATAGGTAGAGGGCCCAAACAACGTGCACGCTACCTAGCAACGTCGGCTCAGGCGTGCAGCGGCTTCCGCAGAAAGCGCTGATGCTCCGATCGTCACTTCACCGGGCACCAACTCCTGACCGGAGAGCTAGGATTCCGCTTCCGCCTTACTCGAGGGCAGGTAAACTTACAGCGAGCAGTGATGGCACACTAGGTAAGGCGGTTGCTTTTCACGACCTCGGTCCAAGGTTCTGGGCTCGAATCCTGCGGTGGGTGATTCTTTATCGCCGCTGCACGAAGCAGTGATAGCCGTAAAGGCTCTTCTGTCGCTATATAAAAGAGGCTGTTAAATCAGCTAGTATTTTTGTATTCCTCCTACCGTCCGTCTCCGGAGGCGGGTACAATCCCTACGCAGTCACAGCTCTGAATCCCTACGCCGGTTCCACGCCTACTTGCGCCGGCACACAAACGCAAAATGCGAGCCACAGGCACTAAATTATCGTAATCGTCGGCATCCGCCTTATTCTCCCCATGACGCTGGCTCTCGCTGCCCTGTGGCCGTCAACCGCGAGCGTGAACAGCACGCCCGCTTCCCACGTTCACAGAGAAACGAGTCCGGCGACTGTCGGACGGCTGGCTGCCGCTTCGACAACGGCCGCGAAGACTTTAAGCGAGGGCATTCTTAATTAGCTAGCCGGAACAAAAAAATAGGGCTGACATCGTCGCCGGCTGACATCGATCAGCCTCGTGAGATGAAGTGTGTTGGCTACCGAATTCGTACCGAAAGCTGCTTAGGCTGTGAGTGAGCTATACAAAAATATCCTTAACACTCACATAGTCTGTATGACTTGGTGGAGTCACAGACGGAGATGCATTACATTACATATCGTTTAGCCATGCCTCTGACCAACTTCTAATCCTTTGGAGACTTTGCTTTTGGTTCGTATGCTCCCAATGGAACTAACTCCCAACTAAAGTCAAGACATCCCCTAACTTAAATATTTTAAAAGTTGCTAAAAACGAACCAGTTTCTTACCACATTTGGTGGGACCGTGTGATTTGTCTTTTGTGTGCTTACACATGCTGCCAATGTGCCTGTTACCAATGGCCATATTGTGCATATTGGCATCGTGTAGGTTACAACTAATATGTGGTCATGCTTCCTTTAAAGAAATTAAGTTCTTTGATAGATCTATATAAATGTCGAATTATCATTAGTAGCATTACTATTTACATGTAGCCGAGTTCCAGGGGTCAGAGGCTATTTCCCCGCAAACCCCGCCATACTCCGGCCACGCTGCCGCTCGCCATGCCGCCGAGCTAGGGTAAGACGAGGGGCAGTCAGGTTAAACGTCTTTATAATAACGCATGCGCCAAAAAACGGGGGAACTAAACAAGTCTACATGGAGGGTCCTAAACCAAGTACACTATAGGGGCGCAAGACGAAGCAGCAAGCGCGAACAAACGCGTTAGTTGGTCAGTCGGCTTCCGCCGTCACACCGTCGCCGGCCTCCGTCCCACAAGTACAAGCGTACGCCGTACAAGACCCGGCTAGCTGAATATAATGGGATAGACGGAGCAGACGTCCACAACAGTCGAGAGTTTCTGCCGAAAGACGCCAACATACGGGGGAGGGGGGGTCACGAACACGCTACACGGGGAACGCAGAATATACAAGTCTCAACCACGAGCGTGCTATCCAGCTCCGCTCGGGCCCCTTGGGTACTCGTCGCCTTGCGTGCGTAGCCGCACCGCCGGAGCTCGCCTGCAACCATCCAAGCGCATAACTCAGCGAGACCGGGAGCCTCTGACACCACGACTTACTAGGCCAACTTCTCCTACCCAAGAGCCCCGGCGACCTCCCGTCACCACACGTGCCGTAGGTCACCCCGGCCCAGCCGGTGACCCTTACCCTCATTAAAGCCGCCCGGTCCCAGTCAACCGAACCTAGCCTAGTTACGTACATACGTACGTCTAGATGATTTTATATAGACTTATATACCCACTATCTATACAGGGTATTTACATTACCTGCACAGCTACTTGCCATATTTCAATATTTCCTTCGTTGGCATCGCAGTCTTAGTCATTATTACGGGGCTGAATCACCATATCCAATGGCAGGGTAGCAATCCTTTGTTGTCAAATGAATCATATTTATTTAGTTAATGTGCACAAGGGGTTTCACGATCCGTCAATCTACTGACAGAAGAACGTAAGCATCTCAACATTTGTTTCTTGCTTAATGGAGGCTAAATTGAGTAGCTATAACTGCCAAATATGTATAAATGTATGCCAAAGCAGACCTTACACCCAAGAAAGAAATGGAAAGGCAGCTATTAACAAGCCACCACCAGCAGTGCCGACAGAAACCAACATGCAGCAGCAAACATAACAACCAGAAGCAATCAGCTCAAGGTAGACTATTCAACTTGAGCAGATCATAACTTCAGACGATTTTGAAATTTTGGTCACTCAGAGTACAGCTGATAGTCAGCATGTCACATCTCTTGTCAACACTGTGCTCTACAATGTCAGCAGCCGCAGATGTACATGCTGGCAGTTTTGGGCAGGCAGGCACATGGGGGAAGGATACTGCTGGCAGCCCGGCAGAACACGTTGGCAAGGCCCACTGGGTCATAGCACCTGTTAAAATGCGCAAACTTCACAAGCCAAGTCGAGGGTTTGAGTCCTTCAGTAGGCAATGCTTTATTGCCCCCTGCAAGTGATGAGTACAGCCGATAAGATTCTTCTGCTGCTACATAAGATGAGGCTGCTCGATCAGCTTATCTTTGATTTTCTCTTTTTTTGCAGGCTACTTTGTATCTAGGAGCATCTCCATTAATATCCAAAGAATAAACTTCTATATCAGCTGCCACTATTATCCATAAGGAAGCTTGCAGTCGCAGCAGCAGCAGCAGCAGCAGCAGCAGCAGCAGCAGCAGCAGCAGCAGCAGCAGCAGCAGCAGCAGCAGCAGCAGCAGCAGCAGCAGCAGCAGCAGCAGCAGATGCAATGCCAAGTCACATTCTCGGCTTGCCTCCCCTAGATGTGAGAAGCAGAATCTTTGCCCACTCCAGCAGCCATGACTGCTCCACCTAACTCTAGAAAGGCAGTGGTTAACCCTGAGTTGCAACCCGGTACACTCGGTATTTCACTCCGAAGTTCTTGTTCCTGGAGTCTTGCAGCCAGAGTCTTACTGTGCTTATTATAGGATAACTACTGTAGTCATAGGCCATACTGATACACTTGCCAATCAGAATCCTGACAGGCTTTTGACTTCTGCAAAGACACGCGACTGTTGCTGAGATGCCGACTTCACTGGTATATCAAAGATGACGAATGAAGTCTTCTCCTCATGTGGTCAAGGATAATCCTGTTGGCTGAAACGAACCGTAGACTAGTTAGCGCTGAATGCTCAGCACACCAATTGTCCGAGAGCAAAGTGAAAGCTTCGACTTTGCATAAGTAGTGTTCTGAGCATATTTTATGTGGTATCATCTGACAACAAACAGATGGAAATATTTGCGTAACATGACCGATAGCAATCCAAATTTTGGTTTGCTAACTGAGATTGACTTGAACTTCAGAATAAGGATGGCAGGTCCTCCTGGGCTTCAGAGTTGAGTCACTAGACGGACACCAATTCATTAAGGTGGCTGGTGATGAGCACTAATGTCTGAGGTGTGATGATGCTTATTGCCTTATTTTTTAGGTGATGCCTGACTCTAATCGGCTCTCACATGGGGGTTCGAGTACTGCATAAAAACGTAGTGGCGATAGCGGTGAAGTCTATTCGGCTGCTATATAAATGAGGCTGTTAAATCAACCTAACACTTAGTTTGCTTGCCTGGTGCTGATAGCAGCAGAGAGCTAATCAAGCTGATAGAGTCAACTAAAAAAGTTTTGCCTTCGGCGAAGAATTTTCGGGTTCGATACCAGGTCCTCGATGCACTTTCGATTATCTAAGAACAGCCGATCAAAAATAATTCGGACCTAGCCATCACTATTCAAGTCCAGCTATTGGCTTAATATGATCTACCATTTACTCTTCACCATCAAGGCCTTAATGCACGTCCTGGCCAAGAGTGTGGGTGCACGAATGCAAGTGCACGCATGCCATTCGCGAGTTAGGGTGAGCGCAGCGCATGTGTTTTTGTTCTTCATATTGCAGCTTGAACACTCAAAACCGGACTTAAACGCCACATTAAAAAAGAGTAGCTGATTCAGCAGCTTGTGTATGTAAACACAGCAAAAGATCTGCTACAGGCCATCAGAAGCCTGCAGCAGCACAAGCACTAATGCTTAGCTGCATCTTGGCCTATATTCAATCAAGTTTTAAAATCCATAGGTAAAATCCCCTGAGTCCCCGAACCAGATAGACTTGCCCTGTAATGGTAGGCTTAACTGATATCTCGTGAGCCCGATCGGATACCTGTGGTCATAGCAGTGGTTACTGATATAAATTTATAGTAGCCTACGTGCACGAGAACGTTGCTTAGTTACTCATAAAGACAGCGGAAATCGTTCTTAAAACAACTTTACGAAAACTGCTGAAACGATATCTCACCAGGTACTCATTCTAGTACCTGTACCAGATCCAATTTTAAACTTGGGTGGCCTAGGACCACGAAAGCATGGCGGCAAGTTACCGGGCAACAAGCACCTGTGCGCCCCCTATAAACATAGCGTCTCTGTTTCAAAATAAAGAAGTAAAATATTGATAGAGAATTCTGAAAAATATATAGTGTAAGTAAAATGTTTTCCGACGCCCAGCAAACGTTGGGAAAATATATTAACCGAACTGTCAATGCCTCAACTGACGCCATCTGCCGGTGTCTCACCTTTTCCGGTTGGTACCTGCTGGACGCCGGTGGTCCTTCGAAGGCTCGGCCCGAAATCGCGAAGCATCTGCCCGTCGGTTGGGGCCATCCACCTAGAACTTTACATTTACGATCAGCGCCGTAGAAAGGTAAGTCGGGCCAGCCGCGCCGAGAGCCTCGCCATTCGAATGTGATGCACGGCTATGAGTGAAGGACGCTGGCTGCTGCGCGCACCCCCCGGCCCGGCCCGGCCCGGCGATCGCCATCACCTGGACGCGCACGACGGGCACCATCTCTGAAAATCTCAGCTTGGGATGCTTTATTTTGAAATGGTACCAAAAAGTTCCTGAAGACTTTACAGTAACCTGTTTCCTGCGTCCCGAGCTACAGTTTCTAGCAGCTCCCCAGCCCACCCGCCAGCAGCACCTTCTTTTCGAGGTGCGAGCGTGCATCTATCATCCTTCTTTGTTGGCTGACACAGCTTGCTTGTTGGCTGACACAGTCCGCTCTCCGGATGCAGGCTGTAGCAGCCATGGCGCTCCGACGATAGATCTTACCGCAGCTTTGCTTTGGCTTAGCAAAGCATTACCAAGCATTTGCCAGTTCAAACTCCGCTTTCACGAATGTGTCGCCATGAGATGACTTAATGAGCGGTAAAGCATTTCGCGCCATCGTGTACCTATAACCGCGTGACTGCTATCTACAAGTTCTTCTTTTACACCAGCTTCTCCTCGCGCTCTTCTTCCTCCCTTCGCCTCTCGTTCTTTTTTGCTTCTACTGGAGCTCACTACCGACGCACCATCACACGAACGTCCACGGACAGGGCGACATTTAAAAAGAAGCTTAAAACGCACCTTTTTATTACAGCATCTGGCGGGTCTTTGTGATTCATCCTTCTTGTGCATGTACCCGCTTACACAATGCCTGCTGCTTGCCGGATGTTGCCAACAAACATTTGGCAGTGCTTAATATGCAGCATCTGTAAAGCGCCTAGGGAGAGATTCAGTTCTCTGAGGGTGCTATGCCAATGCACCATTAATAATATTCGACCCTATATCCTTCTGTGCTCGCATTGCCACTCAGCTTTTCTAGGTCCTTCATATCCTACCATACTTTACTATCATCCCGAATGTGGTCAACTGTCCTCTTTTCCAAATGAGAGAATGTATAAACCACTTGCAAAGCTTGCTTCCTCTTTCCTGGAGCAGAAATGGCTTGAGCTGTAAGCAAGGGGAGAGGTGTGTGGACTGCCGACGCCAGCTACGCATTTACTAATCATAATACACATAGCTCTCGCAGTGGATGCCGCTACGGCTTGACGAAATTGTAGCTTAAGCTGGGCTTAAAACCAGATCTTGCTGATCTAACGTACTATTCCGCAATATCGTAATACCGGCAACCGCAGCATCACTGCTAATCTCAGCCCAGGGTTCAAAATCTTCGTTGTCGTTTGTAGTTGGTAAGTCGAGCACGTGCTTCTGCATGCAGCCGAGTGAATGTGCGTGAAGTGATACACACTCGAGACTTATTCTCAAATGGCCAGAACCTGTAGTCGCAGGTCAAGACCGAAACCCTGGCCAAGCGAGCGATCGACCGGCTGTGTACATACTGAGTATACATCGAGTGTATACATACACTGTGCTCGGAGCTGCATCTGCACCAGCCCTGCTTGATGGACAACTGAAGAGGAGTGGCCTGCATTTAATTCGTTTTCTCCTTGGGGTGCGCCTCAGCATCTCTTGGTAAGTGGTGCACTGTGGCTCGAGTTGTGTGCCCTTGTCATGCCACTTTTTGTCCTATCATACTTCGAACTCATATTCAAGATGAAGTTTACAAGGTGCAGCACCTGCCTGCGGATGGAGCACACGAATTGATCGCCATCACTTGCCATGCAGCACGAGGCCTCAGCCAAGCTCGGGCATGGAAAGCGATTCGATATCTACACCAGAGTCGCTGCTTCAGCAATGGAAGAGAAGGCAGTATGCGAACTACCTACCCGAAAAGGATGGCAAAGGTGAGTGAGCACGACTTCTGAGAGTGTCATTGCATACCCTCGTTCGAACCTTGTCCATGGAATTCTGCCCCTAGCTAGAGGCTATAGTATGCAGTGCTTGCTTGACCTCTGTCATTCTGTCCAAAATAACAGGGTAGTAGGGACACCCACCCACCCATCCCACCATTGTCTTTTTGATGGTCAAAAAAACAACTCGAGAAACAATGGCCTTCATCTTCGTCAGGAGCAATGCATATCCTGGTGGGCTTTTGCAGGGCCTTTTTATTCTACTGCGGGTTGATGCTTCACCTTGTTTCTTGCAAGGACATACAGAACCGACATTAAAAAAGAAGCTAAGAATCACCCTGAATTTACTCCCTCCATGTTAGCCAACCCACGTGTGCTTAAGAACGAGACTCGTTGAAGATACTTTATTAGATCGCGATAACATTACCGAATCTCTCGCTAGCTGATCACTGGCAAGCCGACTTACCTTGCTAAACTACCTTACTTCGCTAGTAAAACTAGCCCGGTGAGTTTTTGCAAAGCTAGCTTAGACATCCCTCAGGCCCTGCTGCGAAAGTTCGCGGTTTTTGTTTGGTCAGGCCAGTGTGTACGAGATTTGATGCTGTATTTTTGGTTACAGTGAGTGTGCATTGCTCGATGGCAGCGAATCGAACATGCCTGCCTGCCTCGCGAGCTCGAGCAACCGAGGACAGAATGCTCCACCATCATCCTGCTGAGTGTCTGTCGCCAGCCGAGCTAAAACCCACTGTCTACCTCATCGTATCGGCCTACCGCATTCGTAACCACGGCCTTGGCCACCTTGGCCACCGTCAATGAGCAAGATTTGTCGCTGCTTCCTATCCAAAATCGAGACCGATAATGAAAGGAAGAACGAGGTCAGTGACAGCTTTCGGGCTGTGTCGAACCATCGAAATGTTATACACCCTGACGGTCGTGCACGGCATGACCGTTGGAGCTCCTTCTGCAATGCAGATGCTCTGCATGGCCGTGCATGCATTGTACATGCTGTGCCGCGATCGTTTCGCCTAGTCGTTAGGGTGCTCGTCTCGACCAAGTTCAAGGTAAATGAATTTGAGGACCGAGGTCGTGGGCTCGCGCACGTGAGCATGAGTCAAGATATATTGAGCAAACGTGGCATATGTATAGCACCTGAATAGAGATAATAAGTTCTCTCGTGACGCTATACAAATAAATTAAACCTTTTTTCTAAGGAAGCATCAGTGGTATCTCGTCCTTATCAATGCTGCCACTGCTTGTCCATGTCGGCACACAGTAGCCAGCGCCTCGTACGATGCAATCTACCTTTGGCCATGTTCGCTGTGTGCTGCTGCACCGCCTAGCTGTGCTACCCGACCGTCGCAGCAGTCAGGGTCATGCTCGGCGGCCGTAAGCTGCACAGCCTCGCAGTGACTGAAGCTGTTTATTTGAATCTTTGCTCCCCCCACAGCCTGCTGCTGGCCATACGGCTGTGTGCCAGCAGCAGTGATGATGATGATGTGATGTGATGTATCTCCGTCAGTAACTCCACAAAGTCATAAAGACCATGTGGGTGTTACGCAGGAGAGTTTTGTATAGCGTACTCACAGCCTAAGCGGCTTTCGGTACGCATTCGGTAGCCAAACAGACTTCGTCTCACGCAACAAAGAGAAAGTGGGAAGCATAGCAGATTAGGGAGAGCAGTTGAGATAGTGAGTAGCATGGAAAAAGCAGCTCAGGACCGCTGAAAAGGATGAGCCATAGTCGGCAGTAGGAGAGTAGTTGTCGTGGCGAAATAATTGCGGAAGCGAGTTCCACAATCTAGGATATGCAGAGCTAAAGCTTCTGTCACCAACGGTCTTTACGCAAGGGAGCCACTGGAAACGGTCATCGTGTCTTCCGATTTTAGCTTTTTGGGAAGTTTGTTTTAAGGACCTGCTCTGGGTTGATTACAAATAGGACTTTCTGTGGTTGACATATTGTGATTGTCTTCAGCCTAATATAGCAGTGGTTAATCACTTCGATGACAGCTTGCTTGGCCTAGGCAATCGAGCCTCGGGAAATCGTCATTGTGTCTACCGATTCAACATTTTTAAGTTGATTTTGCAACAATGATCTGGTTTAGTTTGAGGACGGATGACATGTTCACCGGTTGACATAGTACAAGCTGCTTCAGACCGGTTTAGCAGCGATTGATTGAAGTTCGTTGCATTTGGCACGCTGTCACGGCGAGCTTTGGTTTAAGGACATTTAAATATGGTGTGGTTCTTCTTTAAGTTGAGGATATATAAACTTTCCTGAGATTTGGATATTACGTGCCCATGCAGAAGGGACTGACAGAGTTGGATCACAGAACGTACACTCTGCTAGCCGTAGGCGAGGGAGCCACTGGGTTAAGTCATCTCCTCTTCCGATTTTAGCTCTTTAGGGAAGTTTGTGGTAATGAACCGCCTTGGGTTGAATACAAATACATTTTTCTGTGGTTGACATACTGTGAAAGTCTTTAGCCTAATATAGCAGTGGTTACGTACTTCGATGACAGCTTGCTTGGCCTAGGCAATCGAGGCTCGGGAAATTGTCATCGTGTCTGCCAATTCAACGTTCTTATGTTGATTTTGCAGCAATGACCGGGTTTAGTTTGAGGATGGATGTCATGTTCAGCAGTTGACATAGTACAAGCTGCTTGAGACCGGTCTAGCAGTGATTGATTTAAGTACGTTACATTAGCCACGTTGTAACGACGAGCTTTGGTTTGAAGACATATAAGATACGCTGTGGTTCTTCTTTGAGTTGAGGATAGATAGAATTTCCTGAGGTTCATATATTTCGTGCGTATGCAGAAGGGACTGGCAGTATTCGATCACAGAATTCATGGTCTGCTAGCCTTCGGCAATGGAGCCACTGGAAACGGTCACCGTGTCTTTCGATTTTAGCTTTTTTTTATAAGATTGTTTTGAGGACCTGCTGTGGGTTGATTATAAATAAGACTTTCTGTTGCTGACATATTACGAGATTCTTCAGCCTGGTGAAAGTGCGTTTATCCCTTCTTTGACGGCAGTCTTGACCTAGGCACTAGAGTAGCAGGAAATCGTCATCTTAGTGAAGTCGTGCTCACTCCGCTCTGTGAGTAGTAGACTAAATTAATGGCGTTGTTCATCGGATGGCTCCCTGACGTGCGAACTAAACTAAAAGCTGTTTCTGGTGAAGGAGCCTATGACGCCCTTAGATATGTCTTGTGCAGCGTCCCAAAGCTTCGATCGCTTCGGAGAATTCGTTGGCTGGTCGCTGACCTTCGAGAGGGACAACAAAAAAAGGGGCCACGAACCGAGTTAGTGGCACTTGTCCTTGCTCCTGGCGATGCAAGGCTGGGCGTTCACCTTTGCCTCGAGGCTCCCGAAGGCAGTGCAGGATGACTATTCCAAATTTCGTGAGGCCTTAGTGAGGGCATTCACCTCGCCGACCGCTAGAGCGCGATTGCTGCACGCTGATCGGATAAAGGCTGGTTGGACTGAGAGGGCCGACAGAAGCAACCGGATGCGGCAGCAGGGATCACAGACTGCCTGCCGGGCGACAGAGGTTTGTCAGGCGGCCACGCCGTGGCGGCATGCAACGGCTCGTAAAGAAGTGACGGTTGGTGGGGCTGCGATGGTGTTCCACGAAGCAATGTCGTTTTGTGAGGCAACGGTCAGCGTTGTGGCTGAGACGATGGAGAGTGAGACGATGCATTAAGAGGCGGTTGGTACCGCTTGGAAGGCGGCGGCTTCCGCGACAGAGGCATTGGCCTGCGATTGGGCGAAAGCCACGAAGGTGCCTTTGGACTGCAACCAGCCGGCGGGCTGTGACGAGGCGCAGGCCGGAGAGTGTGTGCAGACCGAAGATTCTGCACAGGACGGCGAGACTGTCCAGGAAGGAGAGTCTGTGCTGGCCACAGAGACTGTGCAGACCGAAGAGACTCCACAGGCCAGAGAGTCTGTGCAGCACGGGGAGTCAGCTAGGGACTGAGACACTGTAAAGGTTGGAGAGGCTGTGCATATTAAAAGAGGCCTCAGAATGTTCTGGCAGTGTTTCTTTGCTGACTAAGCGGCCTGCTAGGCCGAGGTAGCCTATCCCGAAAAATCGTTGTGACGCAGTTCGATTGAAGTTCCTTGCATCAGCCACTTTGTAACGACGAGTATTGGTTTGAGGACATGTAAGATATGCTGTGGTTCTTTTTTGAGTTAAGGATAGATAGAATTTCCTCTATTTCAGATATTTCATGCGTATGCACAAGGGACTGGCAGTGTTCGATCACAGAATGCACGGTCTTTTAGCCTTAGGCAATTGAGCCACTGGAAACGGTCAGTGTGCATTCCGATTTTAGCCTCTTTGCGAAGTTGTTTTAAGGACCCACTATGGGTTGATTACTAGTAGGATTTTCTGTGGTTGACATATTATGAGAGTCTTCAGCCGAATAAGGCAGCGGTTGATCACTTCTTTGACGCCTTACTTGGCCTGTGTAATCGAGCCTCGTGAAATTGTCATCGTGACTGCTGATTCAACTTTCTTAAGTTGAATTTGCAGCGATGACCTCGTTTAGTTTGAGGACGGATGACATGTTCACCGGTAAATAAATAAATAAATAAATCCTAGCTGATGAAACAGCCTCTTCTTATATGGCGATAGAATAGCTTTTACGGCTATCACCACCGCTTGCAGTGGCGATAAAGAATCGCCAACCGCAGGAATCGAACCCATGCCCTCGGGACCGAAGTTGTGAAAGCAACCGCATTCCTTAGTGTGCCATCACGGCTCACCAAAGACATAGTACAAGCGACTTGAGACCGGTTTAGCCGAGATTTATTGAAGTTCGTCGCATTTGGAACGTTGTAACGACGAGCTTTGGTTTTGAGGACATATAAGATACGGTGTGGTTCTTCTTTGAGTTGCGGATAGATAGAATTTCCTGAGGTTCAGATATTTCGTGCGTATGCAGAAGGGACTGGCAGTGTTCGATCACAGAATTCATGGTCTGCTAGTCTTAGGCAATGGAGCCACTGGAAACGGTTACCGTGTCTTTCGATTTCAGCCTTGTTGTTAACTTTGCGGTAATGACCACTCTGGCTGGATTGTAAATATGACTTTCAATGGTTGACATGTTAGGAGAGTCTTCAGTCTGGTGAAAGTGCGTTTATCACTCCTTTGACGGCTGTCTTGGTCTAGGCATCAGAGCAGCAGGAAATCGTCATCGTAGTGAAGACGTGCTCCCTCTGCTCTGTGAGTAGTAGACTAAATTAATGGCGTTGTGCATCGGATGGCTCCCTGACGTGCGAACCAAACTAAAAGCTATTTCTGGGGAACGAGCCGATGACGCCCTTAAATTTGTCTTGTGCAGCGTCCCAAAGCTTCGATCGCTTCGGAGAATTCGTTGGCTGGTCGCTGACCTTCGAGAGGGACAACAAAACAGGGGCTACGAACCGAGTGAGTGGCACTTGTCCTTGCTCCTGGCGATGCAAGGCTGGGCGTTCACCTTTGCCTCGAGGCTCCCGAAGGCAGTGCAGGATGACTATTCCAAATTTCGTGAGGTCTTAGTGAGGGCATTCATCTCGCCGGCCGCTAGAGCGTGATTGCTGCACGCTGATCGGGTATCGGCTGGCTGGACTGAGAGGGCCGACAGAAGTGTAACCGGGTTTCAGGCGTCAAAGGCTATTTCCGCCATATCGCGCCATACTCCGGCCACGCTGCCGCTCGCCAATGCCGCCGAGCTAGGGTAAGACGAGCGGCCGTCAGGTTAAACATCTTTATAACGCATGCGCCAACAACAACGGGGGAACTAAACAAGTCTACAGGGAGGGTCCTATACACAGTACAATACGGGGGCGCAAGACGACGTAGCAAGAGCGAACAAACGTGTTAGTTGGGGTCAGTCGGCTTCTGCAGTCATGTCGTTGTACCGACTCCGAATGCAACAGTACGAGCGTAGGCCGTCCAAAACCCGGCTGGCTGAGTAACTGCTGGCTAGTCCAAGTCGGCAACTACCACAGTCGTAAGCTTCCACCGAAAGACGCCAACACATGGGGGGAGGGGTCACGAACACGCTACACGGGGGACGCGGTATAAACAAGTCAACAACGAGCGAGCTATCCAGCTCCGCTCGGGCCTTGGGTACTCGTTCCCTTGCGTGCGTGGCAGCATCGCTGGAGCACGCCTGCACGAATCCAGGTGTATAACTCGGCAAGACCAGGAGCCTCCAGCACCATGACTTACTTGGCCAACTTCCCGTACCCAAGAGCCCCGGTGACCTCAGAAAGTCCAGGCAGTGTTTCTTTGCGGACTTAACGGCCTGCTTGGCCGAGGTAGGCCATTCCACAAAAATCGTTATCATGACGTACGATTTAACTTCGTTGCATTAGGCACGTATTAACGACGAGCTTTGGTTTTAGCACATATAAAGTATGCCGTGGTTCTTCTTTGAGTTGATATAGAACTTTCTGAGGTTCACATATTTTGTGCGTGAACTGGACTGGCGGTGTTTGATCACAGAACGTACGGTCTGCTAGCCCTAGGCAAGCGAGCCACTGGAAACGATCACCGTTTCTTATGATTTTAGCTCTTTCGGGATGTTTGTTGTAATGCCCTGCTCTGGGTTGATAAGATTTTCTTCGGTTGAGATGTTATGAGAGTCTTCAACATGGTGAAGCAGCGTTTGACCACTTTTTGGACGGCATGGTAGAGCGGGAAGTAGAGCCGCCGGAAATCATGATCGTGACTTCCTATATAAGTTTCTAATGTTAAGTTCGCAGTATTTTTAGGTATTGAGTTGAGGATGAATTTGATTTGTTGGGGTTTCCACAGTATGAGAGGCTTCAGCCTGGTCTAGCAGTGTTTGAACACTTATTTAATGGCATGCTACCCCCAGGCAATAAAGTTGAGCGAATCGTTGTCGTCACTACCGATATTAGTTTGGAATGTCTTTATTCGTGGCATGAGTTTTTCACTTGCAGTATAGGATCAGACTTTACGATACAGGCTGATGCAGTTGAGTCACCGAGAATCCTTACCGTGTTCTTATTTCAGTCGAGTTTGTTAATTTCGTACCAATGACTTGCATTGGGTTGAGGATGGCTATGATTTTCCGTGGTGGACATACAATGGGAGGCTTTAGCCTAGCGTTGCTGTGCTCGATCAGATTGGAGGCCTGCTAGGCTGACGTAATTGAGCCGCCGGAAATCATCGTTGCGACTTCTGATGATTATTTCGTTCGTTAAGTTTGCAGTATCGACCTGGTTTGGTTAGGGGATGGATACTTATGCTCTGTTTCTTGCTCACGGCGAACATCGTTGGCATTTGCAGTGGTCCCCGGAATTTGTCATCCTGACTTCCGATTTCAGTGTGTTGAGCGTGCACTAACGATATTCTTTCGGCTTATTTCGGATAAGGTTTGCTGCGGTTGACATTACGAGAGGCTTTACCCTGACCTAGTGTGTTTGATCGCAGATTGTATGGCATGCTAGACCAAGGCAGTAGAGCCGCCGGAAATCGTCATCGTGACTTCCGATTTCAGTTTCTTTTGTTCCGTTTTAATGACCTGATTTGGTTTAAGGATGGATAAGATCTGCTTTGCTTTCACTTTAGTTGACGATGGATAACATTTACTGTGGTTTCCATATCACTAGTGGCTGCATCCTGAGAGGGCAGCGTGCGATTGAAGTTTGGACGGCCTCCTCGGCTATAAGCATATTCATACACCGAACCTTTTTTCGCTGGCTGAAAATCTGGGTCACTTGCAACCGCGATGTTCGGAAATCCAACTGAGAGTTCGTTCGTAATACACTCCAGACCATGAACTCCTGTCGAGAGGCGCCGGCCTCTGGGTGCGTTTGTGCTCTTGCAAAAAGCGATTGACTAATTCAAGTGGCAGCGGTCGTTAATTGAGAGTTTTTAAATGCCCTACACAGGGTAATGAACTGCATAATAAGTAAATTTGCAAAGTACCGATGAGGAGTAGGTGCAATTGCGGTGGTAAGATTTTGGCGTTCATATTCACACTGCATGCTTTCCATGCGCCTGGTGTTATCGTGCATTATTTTTCAAAGCCCATCAAATGGTAAAGATCTTTTGGCAGAGATAAATGTGTCATGAGCTGCCGATGCGAGTACATGCTACTTTACTCAGAGTGCGTTTAATCGTGTTGCATGCACTACAGGTTCGCTCGAACTCAGCGACTTCGGGGACTTCAAGCGTTCGTTCTCCACTCCCTTTTTCCCACTGCCTCGCTCAGCCTCGCTTGGGGTGCCTAAAAATGGAATGAAATCCGATGAATTCGGTTAATCTTGGCTAGCGGCATCACAGCCTTGCGTAAAAATCACGTGTCTTAAGCGACGCGCTCGGATTCGGTCCGAGCGAGCAGCAGTCGACGCTCTATTGGTGCATGGCAATAACGTGGCCGGCGCCATTTCGCAGAGCTCTCTCAGTATTGGAGGACAAATCGATACCGCTGTCGAACATCTTTAGAGTTAATCGTCTCTTCATCAAAGCATACCCAATTTTTCTTATTCGAATTTACGTGGTTTTACGTGCTCTTTCGTATTAGCCAGCTGAGTTTATTTGATAGTAGAGATGCCTATTATTTGAGATCTTGTCACTGGAGTATTTCGCAGGAACATACATTCCTTGTGAACGCTGGTCTCAGACATTGCAAGCGTGTACAGCCTGGCAATCTGCAGCACTCACCCGAAGAAATGACCACCAGAATTCTCTGCCTCTCCAAGTCCAATCTGAATGGGAACTAACGGAGGTAAGACAGCGACACATGCGCACGAAAAGTTTTTCGCCATGAAATTTAGACAATTGCGATGCATTCAGGGTACTAAGCAGGTGACTTGAAGTTGCTTGTAAGTACTTTTTTAAGTCAGCAAATATGCTCACGCTTGAATTCTCAGTAAGTTTTGCTGATAGTGCGTTATCGTTCAAAGCCATGCTAAGGTTTCAGCCTATGCCCATATCGTAGCACGCAATTCTTCAGTGAGATAAGTTGAGCGGGAGAGAGAGAGAGAGAGAGAGAGAGAGAGAGAGAAGAGAGAGAGAGAGAGACAGATAGACAGAGGATGATGTTTTTGAGTTGACCATGCTGTACCGCTCTTATTCCAAGCGCCCATCTTTGAAGCTGCTCTCAATATCTTTAGCGGTAAGTTTTTGCTCACGCAAGTGTTTATTATTTTCAGCTCTTGTCTTTCGGATTTTCAAGAGAAGTTTGTTTGCCGAACTTCCGTCGGACATTTCCAATGTGCACAGAGATTTTAATTCATTCAACAGTGCAGCTTTTGGCACATACTCGGCGTCATCGAAGGAAACCACGAAGATCGCGGCAGTCAGTTGCCGTTGCAATCTTGCGTCGGCACGTCTTCAGTTTACACTAAGTGTCGGACAGAACATACGGACCGATTCGA
Source organism: Cristatella mucedo (assembly GCA_009760855.2). Taxonomy (NCBI): domain Eukaryota; kingdom Metazoa; phylum Bryozoa; class Phylactolaemata; family Cristatellidae; genus Cristatella; species Cristatella mucedo. The sequence continues at coordinate 198,461 of WPIO01000060.1, read as the reverse complement.
AGCACTCAGGCCTTAGCTCGCGATGGATTTGCAAGCTTATCGCTACTCACGACCGAGGTCACGTATTCGAATCCCGCAGTGGACAATCCTTGGTTGCTGCAAGCGAGGTGAAAGCCGCCAAGGCTCTGCTGGCCTGCTTGACGTACTCAGTCATTCACTTTACCTCAGCGTCAGGAAATATTTGCCTTCGATCGCTGCGGCTTCTATAACGGAGATACTGTCTCCGACATTTCACCTCGTACTTCCATAGCATTACAATGACTGATGTTAGTTGCACTGCGGCGTCAATGTCTGCAATTGCCGCGCAGCAGCGAGGCTGCGTTAGCTTTGTCACTGCACACTAATAAATTAAGAAGCTCTTTATGTGCACGTTTTTTTATTTGTGTACATGTCTGGTAAGGCGAGGTTGCCGTGGCGTGCTCAGCCCGAGGGCACCCTTTCCTAGGCGACGCAGTGAAACGGAGCCACTTTGTTTCTTCGACGCTTGAGGATGGACTATAGAGGCGAGGGCGGACGGCGAGCACTCCCAAAGTTTGCCCTCACGTGGCCCCGAACTAGTCGTCGCAGTACTCACGCGAGCAGTCGGCGCGTGCCGTCGTGTCCCGCCACTGGCAGACGAGCTGAAAGATAATATAGTAATAGCAATAATAATGCATTTGCATAGCGCCCTTAGAGAACAGAATATATTTCTAGGCAATTTACAGATGCTGAATAGAAATTGTTACCAAATGAAAGATGGTACCGTCCGAAAGCAGCAGGCACAGTGTAAGCTGGTACATGCATACGGAAGGCGAATAAGAAAAGATGCACCGAATGCGCCAACATAAACAGATGCGACAGCCACTAGTCGCGCGAGGTCATGCGTCAGGCTCGGATCAAGCACGCTCGCGTCCGCGCCATCTCCGACCACGCCTCTGACCTGCGGGAGAGGGCGGGGAGGTGCTGCGTCCTTCGCTCAGCGATTCCATTTGTTCCACGTTTGGGGGTCATCAGCCGAGGATGTCTTCTGACCGGTGGAAGCATGTCTGAGAGGCCAAGAAGCCGACGAGGAACACAGCGCAGCGGCGAGCAGAGGAGAAAGTACGTCCTCCGTCGAGTCGCGCTGGGGTGGTGATCGTCGCCTCCGCGGGTCGGGATGCCAGTGGCCAGCTGCCTTTGGCCGGCACGACCGCTCCGTCCACTTTGTTGGCAGGTGCTTGCTTTTTCCCCTGTTTGTTATGTTGTCGAATTTTCGGCCCCTAGAGCTTAATGGGGTGTGATGCGCTCGTAGTCCTCTCCCGTGAAGGAATCCGAGGCGATCTACGATGCACTGAAGGCCAAAGATGCACCTGCGGCTGTCGGCGGCCAATGCCGACAAGCATGTGGTCGACGGCAATGCTGCCATCGAGCCCTTGGCCATTCCTAAGCTGAAGAAGTAGACTTCCGGCGACAGAGCTGTCAACCCTTGCAAGACCTGTGGCACTTTGTCTTCGTCCTCGGTTACGGCTGACAAAAAAGTAGCCGATGGTCGAGGACGTGACCATGCATGGTCTCACCCCTCCCGCCCACCCACCGATTCTTCGGCAGCCAGCCGTCTGTGAGCCTCGGTCGGTGACGCGGTCCCTCCATTTGCAGCTACGCTACCGTGCACATACACATCGTTATGTGCGGGCCTCCGGCATACGCATGCGTACGTGTGTGCACGTGCTTGGATGCGCACTAATATAGGCGGTGTCGTGTGCAAGCAGCGCACAGGCATGTGCGCTTGCGCCATCACATCTTGCTCGGCCGCCGGCATTAGGCTTCTTTTTTACTGAGTCCAACACTCACTTTCATCGGCTGCTGCTGCTTTCTAGGGCAGCGGACTTCCTCGTCGGCCCATCGTGGCTGCCAGCGTGGCAGTGTTTGCTTAGAGTTACCTTTTTGGCTTGAACTAGCCGGCCAGGATTGAGTTTGAAAAAATCTCTGTCTGCCAAAGACACACTGGCTGAAGGATGTGGCTTGTCACTTGAATGCCATCGTTTGAATCTATGGAGAAGAACCTGGATCCAGTCTTCGAAAAGTCACCTTCTGGTGAGCGAATGAGCCTTCTCATCGTGCTCACACGTTGGTTCGTCAGCGTTCGAGCGCAATGACAGCTGATGTGCCACAGATTTCAGGTGCTTCCTCGCCACACTAACGATTGCTGCAGCAGTAGCAGTTACTGCTTACCCGCATCGCTTTGCCATCGGAAGCACTCTTAATAGGCCTGTCCATTGCTACTTGACTTCCCCGTGCTGCTGCTACAATTTTGCTCGGCAAGCATTTTACTTCCGACATTCCGGGCGAGTTTATGCTTGCCTGTTGCCCTTCTTGGCTTGGCCAGCATAATAATAATAATAATAATAATAATAATAATGTACTTGATAAAGCGCCCTTAGAGAACTTAATCTCTTTCTAGGCGCTTTACATTTGCTGCAAAGGGAAATGCAATTAAATAAATGGTAAGTAAAATCATGCTTGAAAAACAAACAAGATGAATAACATAGTTAGGGGTGCCATGCACGGGTCAGCATGCAAATGTGGTTAGTGGCAGCATGCACAGTGTCAGCACGTGAAGGACGAATCACAGGGACCCACTAAATGCTGTCCTAAATAGGTGTGTTTTTAAGTTCCTTTTAAATGTGGTCAGTTCAGGGGATGTTCTGACGCATGACAGCATGCTCTCGGCAACGGCTGACGGCAGAGCTCAAGTGGTCACGCTCCGCTTTCGGACGATTTTCTTGTAATGCTTGGTCTATTTGACATTGACCGTAACGATGGCAGCCCTGAGTAGACTTTTTCGCCTCCCGACATAGAGCCTGCTGAAGCTCGTCCGTTGTTCGTTGCGGAATTCTCCCGAAAATCGAAGTTCTTGTGCCGAGCTGGTTTGGTCCAGCAGTTAACGTGCTCACCCCGACCAAAGCCGAACTGAGGTCGTGGGCTCAAGCCCCGAGGCACGTGTGAAGCGCTTGAGTAGAGATTAAGGTCTATTGGGGTGCTATACGAATGAATTATATTTATTTTATTTTATTTTAGACCAACGGAAACGCCATCCGGCCAGCCAAGCAGCACCACAGTCACTGTCTCGTGGTTGCAGGGGTCGGACAGAGCAGACTCTATGCACCACGGGTCGCGCTTTGAGGGTTCGACTGCCTTTTAGTGCTCAGCAAAGGGGCGGTGCGAGAGTGTCGTGTGCCTGCTTTGCCCCCAACTTGGCGCATCACATTCCATTGCGGACTACTCCGTGAGCCTGCTGCCGCAGGTTGCGTAAACTTCTTCTTCATCAGCGGCAACATGTCCAAGTGCCGGGCCGACATGCTGCAGCTGTTCCTCGATCACTGCATACAGGCCGAGCTGAGCGAAGGTGGGTAGGGCAACAGTCTGCCATTGCGTGGCTGCTGCTGCTCCCAAGTCCTTCATTGGCTAGAGAGCCAGGTGTGGTGCCCTTTCGTGCTGGCCTTGGTGGCCCCAGTCCTTTCCGAGGTCATTCATTCTCGGAGTGCTTTGCCGGGCTTTGAGCCCATGGTGGGTAGAGTAGGCAGGGGCAGTTGGTTCATCCTTCTGCAGTTGGTCCCCTTTCTCCCCGCTGGTCCTCTCTTTCTCGGTAGATTCAGATGATTAAAGCAATAATAGTAAGTGGGTTATTTGTTAAGCCCCCTTCCCACCTGTGAGAACTAAACCTCTATCCATGTGCTTTACAAGTTGCTGCAAGAGATTCAATGTGAAGGTTAGTGTCACGTAAATGTAGCATGCTTAGACAAGCATGCAAAAGTGAGCAAGTGTCATGCCTGATCCAGCAAGCTAAAGAAAGCGAGAAGGCATCTCCAGGGTCATCGGTTGGTAGGACCGTTGGCTAGTAACATGGACTGAAGTGTGCACAGGTAATCACACAAAGAACAAGAAAGACATGTTCAGTGGTGTGCATGGGAAGTTGACCGAAACTGTCTTTCTTTAGCTGAGACTTGAAGTATGCAAGATCATTGGGCAGGTGTTGACCGTAGCTGGAAGCTGCAGTTCTAGACTTTCGGTGCTCGCTGCACGTGCTGCGTGATCCTTCCCGGTGACAGTCAATGTGAATGGCTCGCCACTCACCCTGCCTGCCGAGCACAGTTTAAGCCAGGCCTAGTGGAAGTTTCTAACCAGACCGACAGGCAAGCGGCAGCTGATGCACTTGTGCCACTGCTGACGTTCTGCTTGGCAGCCGCCTTTGCTCGGTGCCGTTGGACAAGGCTTTCGTCTGACAACAGAAACAGCTTCGATGTTGCTGGAAAAATGCATCGATCCGGTCGATTCGTCACTCAAAATGCAATGCATGCATCAGTCCTTGCCACCACTGTCTTTGACCTGGCATGATCTCGCTGACGTCTGGCTGGCTGCACTTCAGCGACTGTGGTCCCTTGGGAGATTTCAGAGCTCCTTGACTTTGTCCTGCGCTTGCCTACGCTTGCTATTGCTGATGAACTGCAATTGGCTGAAATGGATAGCTGGACCGCATTTGGGTTTGTGTCTTGTCCTTCAAAATGAGCAGGTGGACTCAACTTGTGCATCCACTTTCAAAGTTCACAGTTCAACTTCCGAGGATGATAGGGCACATTTTTCTAGCATTCTTCCTAGCACTGCAATTTCACCTTGGGAAATTTAGCACTATGTAATCCCCTAATGTATGAAAAATACTTAGGAATGCTGACTTAGGTAGAGTATCTCTGCTTGTTTTGCTTGATCTTTCGGTAGCTTTTGATACTATCGATCACCAAGTCCTTCTTGAGCGCCTCTCATCTCGCCTCGGCATCACTGGCACTGCATTGCAATGGTCCAGGCCCTATCTTAATTGGAGACTCCAGAGTACTCATGTGAATAGACAAAGATCATACGAGGAGCCTCTGAAATATGGAGTACCTCAGGGCTCTGTGTTTAGTCCCGCTCTTTTTACGGTTTTTACTCTCCCTCTTACCGATGTGATTGCTGACCACAACCTAGACTTTCACTTCTATGCAGATGACAATCAGTTATACCTTTTCTTTGATCCCTCCTAGCCTTCCAGCACTTCGAATTCTCTCACCTCAACTGCTGCATGTTTTGATGACACCTGCACATGGATGGCAGCAAACTTTCTTAAATTGAGTGATGATATAACCAACTTACTGGTTATGGGCAAAGCAATTGTAATTCAGAAATTGGAAAGGTTAATGCTCAAAATCGGCTGTTCTCGAATATCTCCTGTTGAATGTGCACGAAATCTAGGTGTCATGTTCCAAAGTGACCTTTCATTAGACGACCAAATCAGCTCCACGGTAAAGTCTGCCGACTTTCAGCTACATTACATTGCTAAACATTTGGGCTTGTTTAGACAGGGATACCACATCTACGTTGGTCCATGCATTTGTGACATCCAGTCTTGACTTCTGTAACTCACTGCTTTCTGGTGTACCGGCCTGTGCACTCAGGCGCTTACAGCTGGTGCGCAACTCTGCAGCTAGGCTTGTCTGTCGTGAGCGTCGGAGTTGCCACATCTCACCACTTCTCGCCGACCTGCACTGGCTTCCAGTCGAGCAATGCATCGACTTCAAGGTTTTGTCACTCACTTTTAGGTCACATTATTCTTTGGCTCCAGCCTACGTGTCAGATCTACTGCCCCAACAGGCTAAGCATCGTACCACTCACTTTTTCGAATCGAACTGTTTACCCATACCTCATACAAACCTTAAATCCTTCGGAGACCGTGCCTTCAGTTTGTATGCTTTCAAAGCCTTGAACTCACTCCCGACGTCACGACATACCCTGACTTGACCACACCTAAAAAGATACTTAAAACGCATCTATTTATGACAGCATTTAGTGGGTCCCACTGCTTTGTCCTTTATGTGCTTATGCGTGCTGACATTGTTGCATGCTGCCACTAACCGTAATTGCATGTTGACCTTGTGCATGTCATCCCTAGCTATGTCATTCTTGTGGTTTATTGAGCATGATATTACTCACCATTCAATTGCATTTCCCTTTGCAGCAAATGTAAAGCGCCTAGAAAGAGATTGAGTTCTCCGAGAGTGCTTTTTGAAGTGCATTATTATTATTATTATTATTACCACATATTACCTTACCCTTCACCTAGTAGCTGATACCCGTGGTTAATAACTTAATCCTGCCTCTCCTCAGGGAGGTGGAGGATATTTAAGACAGGTGTACCAAAGAGAAGTAGGCTCAAATCATCAGCCGGATTTACATAGTACTAATAATACATTTGATATAGCACCCTTAGAGAACTCAATCTGTTTCTAAGCACTTTACATTTGCTGCAAAGGAAGCACGATCGAATGGCAAGTAATATTAACAAGTGGGTAGCTCATTGGTCGAGAGATATTTTGTTCATCTGACCTGTCTAGGGCTGTCGCCTAGCTCACCTCCTCCTTCCCCCACCCCTGCCCCTTTACCCTCTACCTCCCCTGCTCCAATTTCCCATTACCCAGCAGACCTCCTTGGCTCTGCGATTTTATTCCTTGTTGCTCAATACTTGTTGAAGCTTGGTGAATCAGCTACTTCCTCATCCACAGGCTGACAGACTGGGTGCACACGATGGTGCGGAATGCTTGCCGAAAGGAGCCCCGTGTGCCACAGTCTATCTCGTGTGTTGCTCGTGTTACCATGCCAACATCCGGGCATGTTGTCGGCCCCGGCTGCTGCGTTTGAATGTGCTGTAAGCTTATCCTTAGCTCATGCAAGTGGGGTCAGCCTTGAATGCCTGGCTCGGCATCTTTAGCTCTGAGTGAGACATCCTTTGTCAGTGGATAGGAGCCTATCTGGCACACTCTTTGTCGGTTGATGGGGTATGGCTAGGCTCACAGTCTTTGCTCTGCTGCTGCTGCTGCATTTTGTCTGCATTGAGGCCACATGTAGCCTGCTCTGCTTGTTGTTGCATGGCATCTAGGCAGCAGTGCTTGCTGATAATGGGCTGGACAGACCGGCTGGCTGGACAGATGCAGCTGTCTGAGCAGCAGATGCCTTCCAGTGCACACCAGGGAGAGGGAAGATGAAATACACTGAGCCATCTAGCTGTCTGACCATATAATTCTATAATAATAATAATAATGCACTTGATAAAGCGCCCTCAGAGAACCTAATCTCTTTCTAGGCGCTTTACATTTGCTGCAAAGGGAAATGCAATTGAATGGTAAGTAAAATCATGCTTGATGAACAAACAAAATGAATAATATGGTTATGGGTGAAATGCACAGGGTCAGCATGCAAATGTGGTTAGTGGCAGCATGCACAGTGTCAGCACGTATAACCACGTGAAGGACGAACCACAGGGACCCACTAAATGCTGTCCTAAATAGTTTTTTTTTAAGTTCCTTTTAAATGTGGTCAGGTCAGGGGATGTTCTGACGCAGGTCGGGGGGGGGGAGTTCCAGGCTTTGGGAGCATACGAACTAAATGCACGGTCTCCTAAGGATTTAAGGTTTGTTCGAGGTATTTGTTGACTGTTGGATTCCGAAAAGCGGGTGGTACGATGCTTGGCCTGATGGGGTAGTATATCTGAAAGATAGGCTGGAGCCATAGAATTAAGAGACCTAAAAGTGAGCGACAAAACCTTGAAGTCAATCCGTTGCCTCACTGGTAGCCAGTGCAGGTCGGCGAGAAGTGGAGTAATGTGGCAACTGCGACGCTCACGACAGACAAGTCTAGCTGCCGAGTTTTGCACCAGCTGCAATCGCCTGATCGCACGTGCTGGTAGGCCAGTAAGCAGCGAGTTGCAGAAGTCGAGACGGGATGTCACGAATGCATGGACCAACTTGGACGTGGTATCCTTATCTAACTAAACAAGCCCGAATTTTAGCAATGTTATGAAGCTAAAAATAGGCGGATTTGACTGTGGAGCTGATATGGTCGTCTAACGAGAGGTCTCTTTGGAATATGACACCTAGATTTCGAGCTGATTCAACAGGAGATTTGCTGGCAGAGCCAATTTTGAGAGTCAGTCTAATCCTTTAGCTCCAGGGGCAAGGTGCTTGCCTAAACGACCAAGGTCGTTGGCTCAAGCCGTGCTTCATAAGTAAAGCATCTGGACAGAAATCAAGTCATCAGGGCTCTAGGCAGATGAAGTATATTTTTTGATACTCAATAGGAGATTTATGGTGCTGAGTAGTGGATAGCACTGGTTAGCCGAGTCTCTGTGCATGTGCACGTGCCCTGATGAGACAGACCTGCTCTCGTCCTTTCATTCCCCCGTGATTGCAATGGCACTGGCCAGCTATTGCTGGCTTGATCACAGCTCGGTTGATGGCGAGACAGGCATTGGCCATTCGAAATACAGAGACTGCATTTTGTAATGGGCCGGAGTCGTGCTGAGCGAAGTCTCTCGTGGCTGCGTTGAATGTATCGCATCCTCCGAGTTGAATAGCCCTCCCCCTCCCCCAAGGATCCGTGCCTGCTTGCTTGACTTTCAGATGGAAAGGCTGCAATCGCCCTCTTTGCCCAAAGATGTCTTTCACAGCTGCCCTGGCCTATGCCTTCGCTTTGCATGTAGCAATGAGGCTTTTACGGAACCACTTCTGCCCGATCTCGTGCTACTGCTGGTGCATATTATTCTTGCAGCATCTGCTCAGGCATCTGCTGGACTGCAGTGGTATGAGCTGGCTGTCATGCAAGCACCCTCATTGGCCCTCATTGGCCTTCTTGTATTTGGACTGATCGTAAGGGGCCCGGCAGTAAGCAGATGGGCGTGCTTCTTCCATGTCTCGTGACTGGTTGCCTGTGGCTGGGTCAAGTCTGCCTCCCCCCTCCCGTGGCTTAACCCTAGGCATTAGTTGCTCGAAATCATTACAGCTGGGTAAACTAGTCTGATTGGACAGTTTCGTCTGCGGCACTGAAGGGCATGAATACTTGCTTGTTCATTCGCTTCAAAGATTTGACGTCGCCAAGTCTATGCCCTGAGCCGTCAGTTATTTAGAGCTAGTGGCTGCCGGTCACCCCAAGACCCATGTTGAACAAGCCGTGATGTTGCATATGACGGTACGTCTCAGCATCATTGTCACTCAGACCATCATGCTTTCAAGGACTTGCTGGTAAAACAGCACCCTTGCTGCTCGTGCCAGCAATTAATTTCTATGCCTTGGCACTGCCTCTTTGCTGTAGCTCCTAGAAACTTATGTCAGGTATCCATCTCACCCGTAGGAACTGTCGGGTTTGAACATTAATGCAGGCTAGGCCTTGAGAGTTTTGAGGTTTGCACCAACTGTAATACTCCGCTTCACGTCCCTTGGTCTCTCTCTCCTGGTCTGTCTGTATGTCTGCTTGGTCTGTCTCTCAATCCACTCGCCAGTTCCACCCTTGCCGTTTGGTGTATTAGTAATAATAATACATTTAAATAGCGTCCTCAGAGAACTCAATCTCTTTCTACGTGCTTTACATTTGCTGCAAAGGAAACACGATCGAACGGTTGGTAGCATGCTCAATAAATAACAAGAATAACATGGTTAGGCATGACATGCACAGGGTCAGCATGCAATTATGGTTAGTGGCAGCATGCACAGTGTCAGCACGCATAAGCACGTGAAGGACGAATCACAGGGACCCACTAAATGCTGTCCTAAATAGGTGTCTTGAAGTTCTTTTTAAATGTGGTCAAGTCAGGGAATGTTCTGACGCAAGTCACAAGGGAGTTCCAGGCTTTAAGAGCATACGAACTAAATGCACGGTCTCCAAAGGATTTTAGGTTTGTATGAGGTATAAGTAAACAGTTCGATTCCGAAAAGTGGGTGGTACGATGCTTGGCCTGGTTGGGGAGTAGATTGCTTGCAAGCTTCCCAGGAACCTAGAAAGTAAACCTCGTGTGGGTTAAGTTTATTACAGCTTGCCAGCTTTTACAAATGACTTTGGAGGAGTTTAATGTGTACCGAAGCATCGGGTTATTATGCAAGACCAGTGTCCATCTGCTAGGACATGCAAGCTCTTTGCACCCCTTCTTATGCAAATTTAGCTGGACTCCCAATTGGATTTCACTTGCAGCCGGTTTGGGCAGTAGGGATGATGCCCTGAGCTGGCCTTGGTGTTGGGCTTGATAGCACAGCTTAGGTGTCAGAGCAAATGTCGTTTGTCTAGCTTTTATGCTGTGCAGTCATCGTCGGCTTGTGTGAGTGTTGATTATTTCTTATCTCGACGGCCTGCACGGGCTCGCACGCTGGTCCTCGCGTCACCACCTCTCGAAGCCGTTCTCCGAAGCCTGTGCATCTGCCACGGGGGATCGAAACAACAGGATGAGTGTCGCCGTCGGCAAACGTCAGGCGCACGACATCTTAGGGTCACGTGGGGCCTATGCGGCGAATCGCACCGACTCTGGCCCGCTGGCTCTTGCTGATTCACTGGCTGACCGATCACTCATCGTCTGCTTTTGCCCCTCGGCCTCTCAGCTAGCATCTGTGGGGTGCAACTCATCCCTCCCAGCCAATGAGTGAGGCTGCCGACCTAGAGTGGAAATCTGTCAGGTCGGTTGATTGAAAACGTTCTGCACCCGACTGCTACTCAGCATCGTGACAGCCCCTTTGGCTGCCGACTCGCTGGTGCTCACAGCGTACGAGCGTAGTGCCCGTGGCTTGGAGGCCACGAATTCGTGTGGTGAGATCGGGCCGGTTCGTGAGTTCAGTAAATGAATGAGTAACTGTGCTGATTTCTTGAGTGCTCCACTAACCATCCGAGGATGAGTCAAGGCGCTGCCACTTCCACGTTGTGTTTAAATGTGTGCCCGAACTCCTGTATACGGCTCGGTCCCAATGCTGGCCTCCCATTGGCTCGCTGTCTGCCCTTAGTCTGTCCTTTGGTGATCTATATGAAAGTATTGAGCTACCGAGGTGAGCCAGTAGGTCCAGTGTGAGGCAAATACATCTGCCAAGGACTCTGGAGTAGGTGAGCCGTGATGGCACACTAGGTAAGGCGGTTGCTTTCACTACCTAGGTCCCGAGGTCGTGGGTTCGATTCCTGCAGTAGGCGACTCTTTATCGCCACTGCAAGCGGTGGTGATAGCCATAAAGGCTCTTCTGTCGCTATACAAAAAGAGGTTGCTTAATCAGCTAGGATTTATTTATTTATTGCTTAATACTGCCAATGCTGATTAACTAGCTAGGCACAGTAGAATAGGTTCATACGCCAAGCACCAACAAATGCCGAAGCTGCTATGGGTATACATTTGTTCTGTTAATAAGAGTGTTTTCTATTATGCCAGGCATACTGAAGTTATGGGCAGTGTGTGAAAATAGGTATTGGTAGTACAAAAAACAAATGCGATTGGCATGTATGCATTGAGTGTCTGGTTAATCAATCACGACTCTGTATGACCTCTCTCGTTCAGCCAAGCATAGAGGCCACAAGCTTCCGAGTTGTCTCTTTTGCTGCAGCACATTCCAGGCAGTATAGATTTTACTGACCAGGTCGGCCACTGGTGTAGGCTGAGCACCCTACCTCAGCCACCTGTCCATTATGTCCATTAACGTTCTACGCATCTATGTTCCATTAATGTTCTGATCAGGCGACTAAGTGAGCCACTAAAGCAGCACCACACTGGACTAGTATAAAAAAGCATGCAGAAGTTGGCCGTCTGGCAAAAGCCAACACGGGTACTGCCGATCGAGAGCCATTAATAGACAAGCTGTGAGGATCGATCCCCTTTGCAGTCGCTCGCTGCTTGCATTTCCCCTCACGCGGTGCAGTGTTCATGCTGAAGGCCAAGGCCAATAAGATCGAACGAGTCAGATAGCTGACTGCCACCATGACAGTAAGCCAGGCAGCGCCGTCTGCATGGGGGGGTGTGCTTGCAAACTCTCTCTCTCTCTCTCTCTCTCTCTCTCTCTCTCTCTCTCTCTCTCTCTCTCTCTCTCTCTCTCTCTCTCTTTCTCTCTCTCTTCCTCCAAGCTCCTTGCTGTGACGGGCGGTTATATGACTGCCGATCGCGATCGTGCCGCCTGCTGCTCACCGTTTGCACCCCCTGAGAGCCGCCTCCGCCTCGCCCTTCCCCTTGGCTGCTCCCGATCGCTCTGCGTCGTACAGGCCGGCATGGCTGAGCTAGCATCACGAACAACCTACCAGGAGCTGCAAGTGAATCAGCGCTGGAAGTGAAGTACAGCCTTGCTCCTTGCCCTGCCATGGCCTCAGCACACAGCAACTGCAGCAGCGGAAGTGTTCCTAGTCCCTGGCGCATCGTGCACTCACGGGGGTACGACTTTTGCAGGTCAGCGAAGTCGGAGACATGGTGACAGCCATCGTCCAGGACATTATGGTAGCGCTAGCACGGGGGAGGGGGGTTGGAGACTCAGGTGAACGGCTATGGTGGCAGAAGGCATGGCAGAGTGGGGTGGGCTCACTAGAGTCATCTGATCGAATCGGACTATTTTCAGCACCGGTGTAGTGGTCCTTAAAATTTTTTTTTCTTCATACTAACCTGTGCATAAAACAGCAAGCTCATTACTGTTACTTGTATCTATCTGAATGCTGTTTAATCGTCTGTGTATTGCTATCGTCTGGTCTTTGGGCATGGTGCGCTTTGTGCCGCTACCCGAACTAGTAAAGGTTTCGCTGTCACAACAGTACAGACTAAGCGGGCTTACGATGAGCAGTTTTTTTCTAGAAAGTGCTCACCATCAGGCAGTATTTTCATATGCTTACTCACGGCCGACCAGCCAGTGGCTATAGCGGCCTTTACCTGCTACTGTATTAATTGGCTGTCGAGCCTATTACGAAGCGTCACTATCCCGTGCCTCATGTAACGCCTAGCTGCTCTACCATGGAGCTACCATGGAGTTGCTTTAAATCACTGGGTTACCGCTCGTGCTATCCTCTACTTGTAGGATTTCCGAACTAGTTGTCCGAATGGGTTAGTACTCGTATGTGCACTCGAAACAAGACCATCGTTAGCTACCTAGCTCTGCTGGGCAGCTAGTGATCAACCTTTGTTCGAGCTTTGACACTCTGCTTGTGCACTCTGCTGTCACGGTTGATTCTGTCATCTGCTCTCACCTGACTAACCTCAACTGAATAGCTGGTGACCAGGCAAACCCGAGACAGGCACGTGTGGAACCCTATCCTTTTTGCATCTCGGCAGTCGCCACCAATGAAAGTATACTTACTTTGGAAAAGTCTTCACGATGCCTATACTGATGGGACTTGAAAACATACAGCAACACATTAATAGTCGTGGAATAGCAGCAATTAATCCTTTCCTTACTAATCCTCTAGCGGTTAGTCTAGTGAACATGACTGTAAATGTTTGTTGCAAGCTGTGTTGAACATGTTCACATGTGCAGTAGTACGGTCGCAATGATGTGGATTGTCACGGAATACTGTAGTGTGTGTCACCTAATTCAAAGCCAGTATTCATGCTCTGACTATGTCTTTTTAGAATGATTGGGCTGTCTAAAATTGTTGATGGTCTATGTGGCTGCCAAATAAAAATGCAACGATTTTTATTTGGCAATTTATGCTGTAGCTCGCTTAGCTTACTTGATGCTAAGCTGCTTACTGCCTGAGATATTTATGTTGCAGTGTGATGTCCTTGCATTTTACCAGTGTGCCAATAATGCATGGTAAATTACACACTTGTCACTGACATGTTTTACGTCCCTTCATTGTCATACTCTGGCCCACCTATCTGAACTACCCAGCTTTCAGGCTAGGCATCGTACCACTCACTTTTGAGACCTGAGTCGTTTAGCTATGTCACTAACTGACCTCAAATCCTGTGGAGACCGTGCTTTTAGTTTGTGTGCTTCCAGAGCCCAAAACTCACTCCCGGCAGAGGTCATGCCATCGCCTGATATGACTCATTTAAAAAGGATGCCTCAAAACCGGCCATGCCCCAGCCCCAGCGGCGTGCTGTTCCGTCAACCAGAGCACTCAGTCCGACTCGAAAACATAACGGCACCGACAGAACTTTCTATGTAGCATGCCTGTGCTTCCTTGTTGCAAGCATTCACAGTAAGGACATCGAGAGCATGGTGAAGGCATGTTCACGGGGTCGCTGCATTGGCCCTGCACCGGCCACATGGGAACATGGCAGCCTGGGGGTACAACACATCTGGCAGCAAGTGGCATGTGACGTCGCTCATTTTAGAGGAGCTGCCTGCCTCACATTGATAGACTGCAGCCCTAGTCGATTCGCACTGCGGAGGCGAATAACCAATGAAGACGAGATGCCAACTGTACACAATCTGGAGGTGTTTTTAATAATAAAAATAATAATAATGCCTTTGGTATGGCACCCTCAGATAATTCAATCACTTTCTAAGCACTTTAAATTTGCTGCAAAGGAAGCACGATCGAATGGTTAGTGGTAGCATGCTCAATAAACAACAAGAATAATATGGTTAGGGGTGACATGCACAGGGTCAGCATGCAAGTAGGGTTAGTGGCAGCATGCACAGTGTCAGCACGCATAAGCACATGAAGGACAAATCAAAGAGACCCACTAAATGCTGTCATAAATAGATGCGTTTTTAGTTTTTTAATGTGGTCAAGTCAGGTGATGTCGTAACGGAAGTAGCAAGTGATTTCCAGGCTTTGGGAGCATACGAACTACATGCACGGTCTTCAAATGATTTGAGATTTGTAAGGGGTATGGGTAAGCAGTTAGATCCCGAAAAGTGAGTGGTACGATGCTTAGCCTGGTGGGGCAGTAAATCTGATAGGTAGGTTGGAGCCAAAGAATGAAGGGACCTAAAAGTGAGTGACAAAACCTTGAATTCGATGCCTTGCTTGACTGGGAGCCAGTGTAGATCGCTGAGAAGTGGTGAGATGTGGCAAGTCCGACGCTTACGACAGACAAGTCTTGTTGCAGAGTTTTGCACCAGCTATAAGCACCGGAGTGCACAGGCCGGAAGACCAGCAAGCAGTGAATTACAGAATTTAAGACTGGATGTCACTAATGCATGGATCAATTTAGATCCCTATCTAGACAAGCCCGAGTTTCAGCAATGCTATGTAGCTGAAAGTCGGCAGACTTGACCGTGGAGCTGATTTGGTCGTCTAATGAAAGGTCACTTTGGAATATGACACCTAGATTTCGTGCACATTTTGAGCCTCGCTTTGCACTTTCTGAATTTCACTTGGTCTAGCCATAACTAGTAAGTTGATTATATCATCATTTAATTTAAGAAAGTTTGCTGCCATCCATGTGCAGGTGTCATCAAAACATGCAGCAATTGAGGTGAGAGAATTCGAAGTGCTGGAAGGCTAGGAGGGATCAAAGAAAAGGTATAACTGATTGTCATCTGCATAGAAGTGAAAGTCTAGGTTGTGGTCAGCAATCACATCGGTAAGAGGGAGAGTAAAAACCGTAAAAAGAGCGGGACTAAACACAGAGCCCTGAGGTACTCCATATTTCAGTGGTTCCTCGTATGATCTTTGTCCATTCACATGAGTACTCTGGAGTCTCCCACTGAGATTGGACCTGGACCGTTGCAATGCAGTGCCAGTGATGCCGAGACGAGATGAGAGGCGCTCAAGAAGGACTTGGTGATCGATAGTATCAAAAGCTACCGAAAGATCAAGCAAAACAAGCAGAGAGACTTTGCCTAAGTCTGCATTTCTAATTATTTGATCGTGCTTCCTTTGCAGCAAATGCAAAGTGCCTAGAAAGAGGTTGAGTTATCCGAGGGTGCTATATCAAATGCATTGTTATGATCATTATTATTATAAGCAATGATGTCTCTGTGGAGTGAGTAGCTCTAAAGCCAGACTGGAACTTACTTGCAAGGTTTGAAGTTTTAATACATGAGTTCAGTTGGTCTGCCATGACTCATTCCAGTGTCTGTGACAGGAATGGTAGAAGGGATACTGGGCAGAAGTTGCTCGAGTTCTCATGGTCTGGTGTTGCTTTCTTGAGTCGTGGTCTGACTACAGCCTTTTTGAAAATTGCTGGGGCGTGATCTGAGGCTAATGACATTTATGATTTTAGTTATGCATGGCAGCAGCAGATCAAGCCACTCATGCTTCAAGCATGCTGAACAAAACTCAATTACGGCTCACATTTATGTATTTAGCTTACCCCATATTAATGTGCTCCAAATTCCTCGACCCAGTTCGTAGGCTCGAGTCCTGCAGCAGAAAATTAGTTATTGCCGGCTGCAAACAGAATGCAAGCTGGGGTGCTGCATATAGGCAGTTAAAACAGGGATTATGAATAAGAAGAATTGTAATTTATGGCTTCGTGGGGGGTCACCGGTCGTATTAAACCCAAAAAGCAACTCAATCCCAGATGCCACAAAAGTCAGGCGATTCTTCTGCATGCCAGGTATCAGCCACATGTGGTAGCAGTGAACTATACTGTCGTGTGCCTCTTTTGAAACCACTGGACATATGTAAACATTATTAGCTGATGTAAAAGCCTCATTTGTATAGTGGCGCGAGAGCCGTAATGGCTATCACATTCACCTTGCAGTTGGCTATAAAGGTTCGCCCACTGCAAGATTGGAATCTCACAACCTCCGGCAGGAAGAGTGTGCACCTTACCTTCTGGGCTATCACGGCCCAGTGCATAGCTCAGATTGCAACGTACGCAGGAGTCCGTTTGATTGAATACTCAAACAGCATCTCTCACTGGCTTTGCTGTCATGACTTGATTTCCTCGTAAGTTGTGGCATCTGCTATTACCAATGTGCTGACTATACAATTCAAGCTCAGCCAGCGAATCATAAAAAATCAGGCATGCCACTCTACCTAAGACCAATAAATCAATACCAAGCTGCACATGATACACGCGAGATCAGCAAAATTGAAGATCCACATCACACCGGGAGGTGACAGCATCGACTTCCAAATGCTTTGAATGACGATAGTTGTAGCGGGTCAGGATTTGCACACTAAGTGTAGCACATAAAAGCAAGAATAATAATAGAAATAGATCGTTTGTCTGGGGCCCTAAGAGAACTGAATCTCTGTCCTGGAGTTGTAAAACTTTCTGCAAGTGAATCAATAACCACCAGGTTAGTGACATGCATGCTAACCAGAATGCAAAAGCAAGCTAGGATCATGCTTAGGCCAGCACACTAAAGCAAACATGAAGAAACTCGTGGCCACCTAAGGCTACTACCATGTGCTGAGCAATGCACAGGCATGCACGAAAGACAGGCTGGAAGAAAAAGTTCACTCGGGCGATGGGAAAGCTGACTGAACCCTGATGCCAACGGGTATGTGAAACAAAAAGTAAGGGGTAGCTAATTTGACAGCCTCATTGGCGTTTCACTCAGAAGAGCCGTCGTGGCTGTCACAACTACTTGGAGTGCGCAGTAAAGAATCTCGTGCCGTGGGACTCGAACCCACGATCTGGGTTGCGAATACTGTACCCCTAGGCCAAGGATCATTTCGTAGCAGGATTGGCAGTCTGCTAGTTGTCTCACCTCCAGGTATTCTTCAGCCACTGCAGGGTTTATTTGGCAGGTCATCCTAGCAGCCTGCGACGGGAGCTCGTGCTGCTCGTCGAGCTAGATGAGCAGGCAGGCAGTGGCCAAGCTCCAGCACGTGCCGCCCAGTTCGATAACGAGGCTGGCTTTGACCGCTCCAGATTGCCAGGCCCGTCTGTGCGGTCGGCGATGCCAGCCAATTAACGCACCGATTGTTGTTTTTCTTGCTACTCGCTTGCTCCTCTGTCTCGCTACACTGGTCCAAAGGAGTTGGTCTACTCAGCATGCCTCCCCCCCCCCCAGCCGGCCTGCTGAGTATCGCGGCATTGGATGACGTCACACCAGCCGACTAGGAACCATCGAAGACGGCTGACGAGAGAGCCTTTACAAAGGGCTGCTTTAGAGAAGCCAAATGCTAATGACATAAACCGCTACCCAGCAGACATGGACGTGTGCAGATACCGAGGGAACAGCGGGTGAGCTCAGTCGAACTTTTCCGATTGCGTAAGAAAACGCTCTTCCGCCAGCAGTGTGAGCTGCATGCCGGCGAGCTGGCGGTCGGTTGTCGTAGCTTGGAACCTCAGAAGCTCCTTCGGAGGAATTCTTGCAGCCAGTGAATGGCAGCCGCACACCCTGCTGTCTGTCGCCTGCTAGCAGGCTCCTTAAAACACCAGACTGGCGAAAAAAATGAAAGCTCAAAGCTCTTTAGATCGCAGCAAAGGCTCATAGCCAACCCAAAACATAATAAAGCTGTCGCACCTCTGAAATCGAGGCTTTCATTTCTATATGCAGATGACACGCAGCTGTACCTGTGCTTTAATTCCCTCGCTGCCTTTCACAGCGTCAAATTCGCTCACCTCAAGTGCCGCACGAAATTCTGACATTCGCACTTGGATGGGTGCAAACTTTCTCAAATTAAAGTAGGATACAATAAATTTACTAGTTAGGAGCAAAATCTAGTTTGACTCTGAAATTGGAACACCCACGTGTCAAAATTAAGTTAGGCCAACATATATCATGTAGCATCTTCGAGAAACCTGAGATTACTGCTCCAAAAACTGTTAATGGACGGCATACTGATCAGCTCCACAGTCAAGTCTGCATACTTTCACCTACGTAATAACAATGAAATATTTCGTAATTATTTAGACAGGGAAACCACATTCAAAGGAATCCGTCTATTTATTAAATCCAGTCTCGACTTCTGTTACTAGCAGGTCTTCCGGTCTGTGCAATTACACTTGCGATAAGCAAATAAAAAAAAATATGTATATACTTTATATTTAGATATGCACATAAACTTGGAGCAAAACTCTGCAGCTATGTTTGTTTTTTGTGTGTTGCAGTAGCCACGCTACACCATTTCTAACCGACATTCACTGGTTTCCCATCAAACAGCGCATCGACTTTTAAAGTTTTGTCACTCACTTTTAGGTCTCTGCATTCGCTTGCTCTAGCCTAACTCTCAGAACTACTTCTCAATCGCCCTAGGCATTTTAAAACATACTCTGCACCTCTAAGTAATCTCAAATCCTTCGGAGACCGTGCCTTTAGTGCGTATGCTCCAGAAGCCTGGAACTCACTCACAACTGATATCAAGCATCTCCTGACTTGACCTCATTTACAAAGAAGCTTAAACACCTTTTCCTCAAAGCATTTATGGGTCCTTGTGAATTGCCTTTCGTGTGCTTACGCATGGTGACACTGCGTATGTCGCCAGTAACTACGCTGACATGCTTCCTTTCCAGCATATTCCAAATGCTTAGAAAGAGATTTAGTTCTCTGCGGGCGCTATGTAAATATATTATTCTTATTAAATCGTGCTTATGCGTGCTGACGCTGTGCATGCTGTCACTAACCACACTTGCATGTTGACCCAGAGCAAGTCACCCCTAACCATGTTATTCATGTTGTTTATCAAGCATGATACCAGTCACCATTCAATCGGGTTTCCCTTTGCAGCAAATAAAAAGCGCCTAGAAAGAGATTGTGTTCTCTGAGGGCACTTTATCAAGTGTATTATTATTATTATTATTAGTATTACTACTACTACTACTATTATTAAATCGCTCGAATAATAGTCACAGCACGGGCAGCACTATGTAACGCCGAAGGCTCGGCGGAGTAGGCTTGACCTGCCGCTTACCTAGCGGCGTAGCCTAGCGGCTACTGCCGTTCGGTGCGCGCCTACACGCAATAAGCTGGCCGCCACGAAACGCGAGTTTCTGGCGCCGACCTGCCTACAGTTACTAAAGGGGGTCGTGAGTCCGCGGCGTGAATTAGAAAGCGAGACACACAAATTGGGGATTTTACTGAGCTTTATTCGCAAGCGCACAAAGTCGCTGCGCGTCTAGCTCAGTTTCATCTCCACACTCCTCGCACACTCTCAACAGCACCAACCCTTTTGCTGAGGGAATACTTCTCCACACTGAAGCTAGTTACGTCTATAGTGGGGAACGACCCAAATAGACGGAGCCCGAACCGGAGCCTAAACCCTAACCGGAGAACTAGGACTCCGTTTCCACCAGTGCGGCAGGAGTACTCCACACACGCCATCTCAAGCATTCTTGCGGAGGAAACACGTCTCCACACTTAAGCTACTTACGTCTGTAATGGTTAACGACCCAAATAGACAGGGCCCGAACCGGAGCCTATACCATAACCGGAGAACTAGGACTCCACACACGCCAACTACGTCTAGCTCACACCGGAAAATCCTTATACCGAGACCACGTGCTGGCGTGCACACAGAAAACACAAAAGAAACACAAAATGCCATCTCGGGCGCGACACGACCGTATTCGGTGGAGTCCACCGAATACTTCTTGCGTTGTCTCGTCCTGTCCCGTCAATCGCCGGCGAACAGCCTGCCCTCCTCCCTTGCTTTCAGAGAAATGAGTCCAACGGCGTCGAAGCGCGGAGCCGGACAAAAGACCAGCAAACCAAAAGACCAAGAGCGAGCGTTGCTCGACTCTTAAATACTTAGCTGAGACAATAGGGTAAGCGTTTAGTGGTATTGGGCCCGACACCTTGGCCCATTACGGTAAGGAATTAATACCGTCCCTAGGCCACTGGAAGGGCACCTCTGTCCAGCTTGAATGGCGAATGGGTTCCAGATAATTCTTTTTTGGACAGAGTGAAGGCGGAGGTTGACAGGCCAGCCAACATCAATCAGCAGCTTCCGCGGGTATCGGACCAATTCTAAAGGCCGAGTCGCCACCGCTGGTCTCAGAGCTTCCTGGCTTGCTCTTAAGCTCTCGCTCTCTAACCGCACTGGCGCTTCCCTCTCGCTCACTGCTCCAGGACAAAGGAGTTCTTGTCCGCCGTCGAACAGCTCTTGTTCCCGCTAAAATTCAGCCAAGGCCAGCAGGGCGCTACAACTAGCGCACCTAAAAGCGATAGAAACGGATGCAGGCGAGTTAAAGTTTATCAGCACATATTTTTTCTTGGAGATACTCTATTTTCGCACTCAAATTTACATTACTTATCTGGTATCTAACAGGCACTTTCAGAGCTAGTATACAGGGCGCGTGCGCCGGAAGACTTGCTGGGGCGTGTCCTAAGTTAGGCCGTCGTCCGGCATGTCCAGTTGACAGGATTATCATTTGAGCGGTCTAATAGTCATAAATATAAACCTTTAATATTTAGTTTATTTTAAATTTAAGTTTTTAGCTTACCAGATCACCGTCAATTGCGCAGGTGCGCTCTACTCAATTTCCCGTTCAAGGACGCACGATTTGTTCTGGGCCGGGTTGCGAGGGAGCCGCTGGAGCTGAGCTTCCGCGAGATATACGCCTGCTGACAGCCATGCTCATCAAAGTGAAGGTATGTAGAAAATTTTCAGATAAACTCTGCTATATTTTCATATGTTCGCCGTTATGCACTTCCGAGTAAGTATGCATGTGTGCCCGTTTCTTTTCTTTTTAATAAGATCGGGTTTTGTGACCGTTTACTGACGTTTTTCTTCGCATGCCTTCCGGTCGTCATACTTGTTCAGAATATATATTACTATTTTTTATGTTTCTCCGCTGATTCTTCAGACTCTTACCGGAAAGGAGGTACGTATAAATTTTTAGCTAGATCATGCTTTACCAACGACTTGAGTGGCATTCAAGTACGTGTTGTGGTATTCCAGTACGTAGCCGTTCTCGTTTTGCCGGGACTGAACGAGCGGCTGTTTCCTGATAAGTATTTAGCTTGACTGGCTGAAAATAAGTTGCTCACTGGCAAACTAGGCTGGCGGTCTGTCGGCCACGTTCGCACTGTGATCCCTGGGTCTTCGCCCACGGTTAAGTTGTTCTCGCTTCATGGCGTCCAGGTCATGAGTTTGAGTACCGCAGCAGCAGGCGATTCCTTGCTGGCTGCTGCAAGCGGGGTGATTTCCGCCAACGCTCTTCTGCCGCCATATAAATGAAGCTATTGAATAAGCTTGCTTTTTTGTTGTTCACTGTTTGCTTTTAAACCGCAAGGCCTGTTCATGTTCGCCTGTTGCTCCGTACTTCAAGTGGAAAGCTAAAATTAAAACTTGTTATTTACGCCGAGCTGGTTTGATCTAGCGGTTAAGGTGCTCTCCCCGACCAAGGTCTGACTGAAGTCGTGGGCTCGAGCCCCGAGGCACACGTGAAGCGCCTGAATAGAGATTAAGTTCTCTTGGGGCGCTATATAAATGAATTATATTATTATTATTATTATTATTACGTATGTGCGCGTTCCTGGCTGCCTCGTAAAAATGGAACCGTGGCTCCATGGAACTTATGTAGCTGAACTAGCCCGTGCTTGGCTCAGGAAACTTACTTGTTTTAATGGAGATCCCTACCTGGCCAGCCTCTAAATTTCCTATCAGCGAAATGTGTTATTTAAATGCTTCGGCTACGAGTAGGTAGCTCGAGATTCAATATGACTTTTGTTGTTCCGGTGAATCTTGTGCAGTCGTAGCATGTTGTATCTTCATCTGGAGTCATATTTGTATACCCATGTGGGTTTCACTGTTACTTGTGATGTAATGTAATGTATTTCCGTCGGTAACTCTATAAAGACTATGTGGATGTTACACAGGAGAGTTTTGTATAGTGCACTCACAGCCTAAGCTACTTTTAGAGTAGTTGTCGTTATGTAAGAGACGTGGAAGTGAGCTCCACAGTATATGACGTGCAGAGCAAAAGCTTCTGTAGCCAACGGTCTTTAAGCTGAGGAATGGAACAGCTAATTTATTGTCTGTGCAGGACCTGAGGGCACGAGGCGGCTGAAACTGGTGCTGCAGTTCAGCTAGGTATGGAGGAGCCAAGCCATGGTGGGCCTTGTGGGTCAGCATAAGAACTTGGCTCTGTATCCATTGATCAACCTGCATCCATCCTAGTTCTCTTAGCAAAGGAGAAACATGGTCAAAGCTCGGGGATTTTTAAACTAGTCTTGCAGCCATATTTATAGCCAGCTGTAGTGGCTCAAGTGGATTTTTTAGGTAGCATAACCAAAAGGGAATTACAATAATCAAGCCGAGACAGAACTAAGGAGCTAGTTAAATTTTTACAAGCCACCGTGGAAGAGAGTTCCTAATCTTTGGTAGCGATCGGCCGTGATGGCTAACTGTATAAGCAGTCTTTTAAACGAAGCTTTTAAAATTTAAACAGTTGTCGAAGACGACACCTAAATTTCGATCAAACGGTGATGGTCGCACAACAGCATCACCTGTTAGACTAGCAAAGCCTTTTAGTCTAGCCACACGCTTAGGGTGTCCTCCGAGCAGCAATTCAGTTTTATTGTCGTTTAGTTTCAAGAAATTTTCCTACATCCAGGATCGAATGTCTGCAAGGCAAGCATTCAGTTTATTAGTTTCTTCTGCCAGGTTATGGCCCATGAAATAGGATATCACTTATGCTGACGATACTCAGCTGTATTTATAATTTAATGGGAAATGTTAAGGAAATACTTAAACAATTTATCTAACAATTGTATATGTGTTTAGAGTACCTTTCGAAAGACAAATGTATTGGAACTGGGATCGGAAGCTCTGACGACTTCTGTATGAAAGAAAAAATAGCTATGCCAACTGATGTCCAACTGAATGTATACTGGAAGCAACAAATCTACAAATCTACTGATCGGCATCATATGCGACTTGTATCCCAACTTTTCGAACCTTGGTAGATCTAGATGCATGCTTGAAGATTGTTGAGGTGCATTCTTGTGACTTTCATATCGCTTCATTTCCAGAGTCGGTTTACATTTGGCTGTATGCGTCATCAAAGGTCCTGGAGCTTTATTTTCTGCAATCGTGGACATGTAGAGCAAAATGCATCCAGCCGAAATCAGTAATTTTTCTTGCCTAGTTTCATACAAGCGGCTGGTGCAAGTGGGTGAGCGACCTATAGGCCATTGAGAGGACCCCCGGTGTTAATTCGATGCCAGATAAGGAGTCGATGAAGCTCAGCCGGAAGTAAAGTGACATGGCAGCTATCCGTTGACGAGCGGTCTGACAAGCCCCTCAGTTTTTTTTTACCAGCTGCAGTAGATTAAGGGCGAAAACCAGCAATCCTAAACCAAGTGCGTTTCGTTAGTCCAGACTCCATGTCACAAACACGTTGATATAGTTGGACTTCATGACTATTTTGCTAGTTTGTCATTGACATCTCGTCTCTCCTTCCCCGTGCTGCACTTGCAGCCGTGGCTGCTGTGTCACATGAGCTGTTCGTAAGCATCTGGCTATCTTTACATGTTGGCATGGTTTGCAGATTGAGATCGACATTGAGCCCACCGACAAGGTCGAGAGAATTAAGGAGCGCGTCGAAGAGAAGGAAGGAATTCCACCACCCCAGCAGAGGCTTATTTTCAGCGGCAAGCAAATGTATGCCTCTCTTGCGGCTGTAACATCCCTGCGTGTCGGTGCTGAGAGATCGAAGCAGTCTCACCCCTCGGACATATTCAGTCTGCCTGCCAACTACCGTGCGTCCTGCTCGTTGAGGCAGGATGCGCCCCTCGTGTGTCGATGTCTCCGCTTGTCACCTGCAAGCATGCGCTATGCATTCCTTGCCGCCGCCACTGCAAGCAGTGAACATTGGTGGATCATGTGCTTGTAGCTGCTCATGACTGTCGCGTCGTCTGCAACCCCACTCACCATCACCCATCCCATCCACCTCCCTCGTTTAGAGCGTAGTGTCGGAGGAAGGCAGCTGTGTGGGCGGGTAGGGTTGGTGCGACTTCTTAGCTTTTGACGATTTTGATGTCTTCCGTACTGTCGCAATGTCCTCGTGCCTGCCACTATTTTCCCTTGTGCTGTAGGAATGATGAGAAGACGGCAGCGGATTACAAAGTGCAGGGCGGCTCTGTGCTTCACCTAGTGCTCGCCCTGCGAGGAGGCCGCAGCGCCACCGCTGCCCGCGCATGCTAGCGGAGGCGCAGTGTGAAGATGGCACTGCAGGCACACTGCCGCCGTGCAGCCTGGAGCGCATGCACCTTCTTGCTCCTTCTTGTCTGTGGCCCGAGTGACATCTTCCGGTGGGTTGGGGCATCACCTAGTCGGCTGGCTCGTGCTCTACCTTCAGGTTGTCAGGGCTTGGCAGTGACAAAGCGTGCAGTCTGTGCCTCATTTATGACGTTTATGGTGAAAAGTTTGTTGCATCCGTCACAACCACACCTTGTTCTGCAATATTACAGGGTCTGTTGTCGTCAGCTGCTCCAATAAAGGAGCGAGGCAGTGATACGGCAGTACACTGCTTCTTTTGCCACTAGATACTTCGGTTTTTGCTTTTGTCTGCTGTTTTTGCATACACTGACTGCTGGCGACTTTGCCTGAGCTCGATCGGTTACTCTTGGCTGCGTAGCCGTTGTCCGCAGTGATTCGTGTCCATTGTGATTGTTAAGTCGTGGGCTGGGTGCTTGCACTTCGTGATTAAGGGCAAAGTACTAGACCTTGCGACCCACCACTTGGGTTCGAACCTGGCAGCAGGCAATACTTTCTTGACTGCTGCAATCAGGGTGAGGGGGTTGGTGTGCCCTGCTAAAGCTCTTCTGCCCTTATATAAATGTGGCTGATGATTGAGCTGACCTTTATGTTGCTTTTACTTTGTATTATCTCGAGGGTGTGCAATGAACCTGCCCCCCCACGGCCCTATGTCTGCTTTGCACAGGGTGTGGCTTCGGCTGAGTGGCAAGATGGCGATCAGTTATGCCAGTTGCCCTGCACTTGCCCAAATCCTCATGGTCTGCCAAGGGGGTCACGGTAGACTGAAGTGGCCATTCATGTGTTTCCTCGTTTCACCTTTGCCAATGTTGACTCTGCTTGGTGGTGGAGGAAAGGAATGTGACTGGAAAATGTCCTGACCTAGTGCATCTTTTTCTGTGGGAGTAACTCGGGTGATGAGTTACCGAGTTGTTCTCGATGAGGACTGCAGCCTTCCAGTGTGCAACCTTCCTGGATTGGTGGCAGGAGGGAAACAAGTGCTTATCATCCAGTCAGGCAGCTGCCGAGTGAGGCCACCGCGCGGTTCTCTCCACCAGCGTGCTAGTGGCAGAAATGAAACTGGCTCATAATTCTGCCGTTCAGCTACTGCTGAGGATTCAAAGCTATGGCTGTATCGTGATACCTCCACTCGGATTTCTTCACGGACAGACTGCTCTTATAAGGAGTTTCACATAGGCAGCTGTATCTCGATCACTTTAGATAGGTCTCGACAGATAACATGTCCATGATGTGAATGACCATAGGTATCACGATCTATTTGGTAGGCAGCTGGCAGGCCGGTTTTTCGAGGTCTTATACTCTTACGGCTAACCTTTCTAACTTTAAAACCTAACTAACTTTACAACTCTAACTCTACTCTTACTACACTCTAACTCTTTCTAACTCTAACTATGCTCTTAAGGATAACCTAACTCTATGGGCAAACCCAGTGTGATTTAGAAATTGGAAAGGCTGACGCTCAAAATTGGCTCTGCCAGCATATCTCCCGTTGAATCAGCTCGAAATCTAGGTGTCATGTTCCAAAGTGGCCTCTCGTTCGACGACCACATCAGCTCCACAGTCAAGTCTGCAGACTTTCAGCTACATAACATTGCTAAAATTCGGGCTTGTTTAGATAAAGATACCACGTCTAAGTTGGTCCATGACATTCCGTCTTGACTTCTGTAACTCACTGGCCTACCGGCATGTGCAATCAGGCGATTACAGCTGGTGCATAACTCCATCAGACGAGCTGCTACTACAAGCGGCTCAGCTTTATTGCAGTTGCAGATCAAGGAACAGACCAAACGTTCCGAATAACGGTAACTGCAATAACCCAGAGGAAGAGTCATGGATATTGTATTGTCCAACCAAGTAGGCCCCGAGTTTGGTGATATTCCTTAGCTAAAAGTTGCCCGACTTGATTGGAAGTAGTGCGTGCTCATCCAACGACGTCATTTCGGAAGGACACATCCGGATAACGAGCCGACTTCGTTTGAGTTATGTTGTTAGACCAGAGGCCGACAAACTCCAGCGTTTAATCCAGATATGGCCTAGCTAGTACTCCAGTCCAGCCTAACGCTAGCTAGTTATTTATGTTGGTACCAGCCTATTTGAATTGTCACGGTTTTGTTCACCTTCATTACTGCTGCTTGCAGCTGAAGTTGAGGACGTGTTTATTTTTAGAACAGATGTCTGGCACTTGTATGAAACACCAGCGCCTGTCCAGGCAGGGATGATAACTGTCTACTCCTATAATAGCCGTGTGCGTCTGTTGCGACTATTTGTTTGTTCGGCTGGCCACGTGGCTTCTTCTGGCTTATTGTGACTTAATGACCTCCTGAAATGGCCGAAAATTTTGCCGATCCCTGGTTAGACATATGACCCATATATTGGTGAATCAATGATAGATGAACCAATTTTTTGAGTGAGGTCTTGCAACTTTAGAGTGACTGAGCTTGTCATAGCTGCTAGGTTGGTTTCATTACCGTTAATAATAATACGTTTGTTATTGCATCCTCAGAGAACTCGAGTCTCTTTCTAGGCACTTTAAATTTTCTGCAAAGGAAGCACGATCTAATGGTTAGCGGTAGCATGCTCAATTCAATCATAACAAATATAACATGGTTAGGGGTGCCATGTACATGGTCAGCATGCAGTTATGTTTAGTGGCAGCATGCACAGTGTCAGCATGCACAAGTACGTAAAGGACAAATCTCATGGACCCAATAAATGCTGTGATAAATAGGTGTTTTAGTTTCTTTTCAAATGTGATCAAGTTAGGGGATATCGTAATACAAGTCGGAATTGAGTTGTAGGCTTTGGGAGCATACGAACTCAAGGAACGGTCTCCAAAGGATTTGATATTAGTACGAGGTATAGGTGGCATGCCACGGCTTGGCTCCTTTATGTATAGCTGAATTTCTGCACCAGTTTCAGACTCTTCGTGCCCTCAGGTCCTGTGTGGACAATAAATTAGCTTTTCCATTCCGTTGGCGACAGAGGCTTTAGCTCTGCAGGTACTAGACTGTGGAACTCGTTTCCACAATTCTTACCCAGCGACAACTACACTCCTGCTGCCAACTATGGCTCATCCTTTTCAGTGGTCCTGAGCTGCTACTTCCATGCTATTCGCTAATCAACTGCTCTCCTGACTCTGTTATGCTTCCTACTTTCTCTTTGTTGCTTGAGATTAAGTCCGTTGGCTATCGAATGCGTACCGAAAGCCGCTTCGGCTGCAAGCGCCCCATACAAAAATGTCTTGCATAGCACACACACACGTAGTCTCTATGGCTTTATGGAGTGTTGAGATTGCAATAGAGAATGCATACCCCAGCCTACGATAGTACCGCTCCGAGATTCTGTCTACTGGTACTAGGCTGGGAGGGGCCTCCCGACCTTGACTGACCAATCGAGGTGCAGCGATCCTGCTGCTGGCGCTAGCAACGGCGCTGGCCAATCGGAGCGCAGCGTGCCTGGGCGCAGACGACAGGAAGCCCAATTAGATTGACGTCCGCAGAAGAGTTGCTGATTAAACGTTGTCGAGTTCGGTTGTGTTCCGAGTGCTCCAAGTCGTTGGCTGTTTAGCAATACATGCACACACACGCTCAAAACCAGGAGTTAGACGGATATACATTACATTACATAAACGATTGGATTCCGGAAAGCTAGTGGTACGATGCTTAGCCTAGTAGAGGAGTAGACCCCATAGGTAGGCTGGAGCCAAAAAATGAAGGGACATAAAAGTGAGTGACAGAACCTTGAAGTCGATGTGTTGCTTGACTGGTAGCCAGTGCAGGTCGTTGAGAATTGGTGAGATTTAGCAGCTGTGACACTCACGACAGACAAGCCTTGCTGTAGAGTTTTGCATCAGCTGTAAGCTCCTGATTGCACAGGGCGGTATACCAGCAAGCAGTGAGTTACAGAAGTCAAGAAGGGATGTCACAGATGTATTGACCAGTTTAGATTTGGTATCCCTCTCTAAGCAAGCTCGAATTTTAACAATGTTATGCAGCTGTTATTTACCGTTAAGCTGCAGGATGTTAGTAGCCATCTAAGGGCGAATGTCGTAAATGCAGTCTGGACGGTTAATTAAGTGAGTCAGATGCTGAACAAGATTTAGGAAGGTCGAAAGGGTTGGTGGAGCAGAGTGTTATTGGCAGAGATGCGAAAGTTAAGATTGTGTTTGCCGATAGCATCGGTCAGAGGAAGAGTATGGATAGTTAGAAGACGGATGCCCAAGGCCGAACCCTGCCATTTCCCATACTTCAAATGGCTCATCAAATGACCGAACGTCTGATAAACTGACTGTTTGCTTTGCCGACATTCGATCTTGGATGTCGTAAAAAATTTTGAAACTAAACGACGATAAAACTGAACTGCTGATCATAGGACACCCTAAGTGTATGGCTAGACTAGAAGTCTTCTCATAGGCGATGCTATTGTGCGACCATCATAATGTGCTCGGAATTTAGGTGTCGTCTTCGAAAACTGCCTAAATTTTCAAAGCTTTTTTGAGAGGACTGCTTCCACAGCTAGCCATCACGTCTGATTCCTACCAAAAATTAGGAACTGTCTTCAACGGTAGCTTGCAAACAATTTACCTAGCTCTTTAGTTCTACCTCGGCTTGATTGTTGTAATTCCTTTTTGGCTGGGCTACCAAAAAAAGCAACTAGGCTACTTCAGATGGCTATGAATAAGGCTGCAAGGCTAGCTTGCAAATCCCAGAGGTTTGACCATGTGTCTCCTTTGCTAAAGAGCTAGGATGGCTGCCGGTTAATCAACGGATACAGAGCAAAGTTCTTACGCTGACCCACAAGGCCCGCCACGTCTTGGCTCCTCCATACCTAGCTGTACTGCAGCACCAGTTTCAGCCCCCTCGTGCCCTCAGGTCCTGTATGGACGATAAACTAGCTGTTCCATTCCTCCGCTTAAAGACCGTTGGCTACAGAAGCTTTGGCTCTGCAGGTCCTAGACTGTGGAACTCGCTTCTACAATTCTTATGCAATGGCATGTGCTCTCCTGCTGCCTATATGGTGCATTCTTTCCAGCCGTCCTGAGCTGCTACTTAATGTTACTCACTACCTCAACTGCTATCCTGACCCTGCAATGCTTCCCACTTTCTCAGGCTACCGAATGCGTACCGAAAGTCGCTTAGGCTGTGGGTGCACTACAAAAAACTCTCCTGTGTAACACCCACAGTCTTTGTGGTTTTTTGGAGTTACAGACAGAGATATGTTACATTACATTACATTACATCACCATTGTTCTGAGGCCTTCAATTGGTATACACCAAAAGTCTACAACTCGCTTCTGTCATCACCTGCATTGACTTACCATCGTATAACGTAATTCGTCCATTGTGTGCTTATGAGTGCAGACACTGTGCATGCACTGCCACTAACCACATTTGCATGCTGACCCTGTGCAAGTCACCCCTAACCATGTTATTCATGTTGTTTATCAAGCATGATATTACTCATCACTCACCATTCAATCGCGTTTTCCTTTGCAGCAAATATAAAGCACCTAGAAAGAGATTGAGTTCTCTGAGGGCACTTTATCAAGTGCATTATTATTTTTATTATTATTATAAGTGTCAGCTAAAGAAGCCCCAGTTAACTTTTTTTTTGGTTCCCGAATGCTCTGTGACTGCACCGGCACGTGATTTTGGGCATGTTGCTTACTAATCAGGGCTCACACTAACCGGGTTGCACTTACAGGCATCGTTATCTGATTGTCCTCTTATGCGCTTGCATGCGCATCCAAATATGCAAGCACCTGTGTGCTTGTGTATGCTTTTTAAGCTTGATTATGTGCATGTCATTAAACCTAGGCTACTAATTTTCTTGGACCTACTAATCATAAGGGACAGAAACTTAGCTCCTCGCATGCTATACAAAAGAAAGTAGTATTATTATTCAGTTCCACAGATTGCAAACAGCAGATACCCGCCAACTCGTCTGTTTTAGGCTGTTGGGCCTACAGCTTTGACGCTGCACGGCGCTAGGCTTTTAAGAAAGAGGTAAGGATCAGTATTCTAAAAATGAAGTCTCAAGCAACTTTTATTACTTTTCCAAAATAAGTTTGCTACATATCTTGCCCACATGAGGACAGAAAAAATAGTTGTGTGCTGCCCAACCAGTTTAGATCGAAGGCAAAGGAAGTTGCGGTGTAGGCTTGCATTAAGCATACATGGTTTCAAGTACAAGCAGCTTACAAACATTGCTGCTGCAACTGCGATGTCCACTTGGCTTGTTAGCTGGATTTTCTCGGTCCGGTAGGCACTGTGCTAC
Source organism: Cristatella mucedo (assembly GCA_009760855.2). Taxonomy (NCBI): domain Eukaryota; kingdom Metazoa; phylum Bryozoa; class Phylactolaemata; family Cristatellidae; genus Cristatella; species Cristatella mucedo. The sequence goes on along the minus strand of WPIO01000060.1, from coordinate 167,351 downwards.
TATTGGCACCTGCACCATTATCCAACTCGTCGTCATCGTCATCCTCGTCATCATCACTGTCATCTTCTGAATCTCCAGTATCATCGTCATCATCATCATCATCATCATCATCATCATTGTCATCACCCTGAAAAATCCATCACATGAAGTCAGAAATGAAAGCCGGGTCAAGTAAACTGCTATCAGTTTTCGACCAAACCCGCCCCCTGCATAAGCTATCAAGATAATCTGCGATCCAAAATGCGACGTAGCTTGAAAGAAGTGCATAAACAAGCTGGATTTTTTGTGCGAGTAAAAATTGTGCCATCCCCACAATAGCTTGATGTATGCCTACTACTCACCACGATGTACTCAACATCTGTAAAAACATTTACATACACAAGTAAATATTGCTGCACGACAGTCGAATCACTATGGTGTCACCAGAGCCCTGTGGCCATGCATCGTGGGAGACAGGAGAGGGAGGAAGAGAGAGGAGGTAGGGAGAGAGACAGACAGGCAGACAGACAGACAGACGGAGAGTGACAGATAGAGACAGAAAGACAAAGAGACGGAGACAGACAGACAGAGAAAACAATACACCAATTTTGTGTATCTCGGAAGTTAAACCCAAGCAATCGTCCAAATGGGTCAGCAATGTTGACAGGCTTCGTTTGCGACCAGGAACGCTGAGGTGAAGATGACACTAAGCTGTAGCTGAGCTTGCATTCCAACCTTAAGAAAAATGTACACTCCACGTTTTCACTATTTCAGCAAGGCATTTTATGTCAATGAAGTAGAGTAAGAGATGCTGCAACGTCCTGATGCTGTTCATCGCACCACCGTGTGTGGAGGAGGGCCATATATATACACCCCTGAGAATCGTGAAAACGATTGAAAGATTAACTCATCACTCGCACCACAAAGCCGAATGAGCATCAATAGCTGCCGGAGTCTTCACGTCGGCTGCACCAGAAACCAGAGCTGCTGCGAACCCAGGATGATTGCAGCTCAAGCAGGTATAGCTGCAAACCAGCTCTCCGTCGCCTCGCCGACCTGCACTGGCTGCCAGTCAAGCAACGGATTGACTTCAAGGTTTTGTCGCTCACCTTTTAGGTCCCTTCATTCTATGGCTCCAGCCTATCTCTCAGATATACTACCCCATCAGGCCAAGCAGAGTACCACCCGCTTTTCGGAATCCAACTGTCTAGAAATACCTCGTACAAACCTTAAATCCTTTGGAGACCGTGCATTTAGTTCATATGCTCCCAAAGCCTGGAACTCCCTGCCGACCTGCGTCAGAACATCCCCTGACCTGACCACATTTAAAAGGAACTTGAAAACACACCTATTTAGGACAGCATTTAGTGGGTCCCTGTGATTCGTCCTTGATGTGCTTTTGCGTGCTGACACTGTGCATGCTGCCACTAACCACATTTGCATGCTGACCCTGTGCATGTCACCCCTAACCATATTATTCATTTCGTTTGTTTTTCAAGCATGATTTTACTTACCATTCAATTGCATTTCACTTTACAGCAAATGTAAAGCGCCTAGAGATAGATTAAGTTCTCTGAGGGTGCTTTATCAAGTGCATTATTATTATTATTCATCAAGGCTTGCCCATATCGGTAAGTAGCGCAGTGGCACAGTGTGGACAGTGTTGCACATAGTTCCAACACCAAAGCTTACTGCTCGATCTCTCCGGTTGATGCGACCTCCGGGTCCAGAAAGCGGCTAACAACTATGCGATTATAGCACACGCCAAGGTGCAAATGAGCTCTTGGCTTTCTACGGAGCCACGAAAAGTGAGTCAGTCTGTGAAAGACACGAGTTTGAGCACACGGTGCATAGGGCAAGGTCAAACCATTACAGAGGCATTACACTGGCAGGTATTTCTGGAGCCTCCCTATACTCCCTCGTTCTCCCGACTTCCCCTTCTCGTCTGACAAATACATTTTTGTGGTCCTCTCAAGTTTAGTCGTAGAGCTTTGGAGAATAGCGGTTCAAAGAGGCAGAATGCGAGTATCTGCCGTTCTGCATCAGCTCGTGCGCACGCTTCGCTGCACTCACCAGCATGGACTGCTGCGGTGGTGCGGTCACTCTCACTGGCGTCGACGTGGCTGGCATGCCAGGACTAGCCGCACCGGCTGACAGCCTCGGCGGAGGCTGCGGCGGCGCCGCACCGCTGGAGCTGCTGGTGCTCGCCGCCGCGAACAGTGCTGCGGTGCTGCGCCGGCTCGGGCTGCCGCTGTCCGTGGTCGTAGTGACTGGAGCAGCGGTGGCAGTGCTACCACGTCCTCCGTCGTCGCCTCTACCGACGCCCCCTCCGGGCTCTTGCTCCGAAGGGCTCCTCGCCGACGGCGACAAGGAGGCGATGGATGTGCGCGAGCCCGACAGCGGCTTGCCCTTCATCATCGCCAGCCGCTCCGTGGCGCTGCTCGGGTGCAGTACGCTGCCGAACTCCTGCAGCCAGCCGAAAGAGGTCTCGGACTGAGCTCGGTGCCGGAAGCAGAGGCACCGGAAGCAGAGGCACCGGAAGCAGAGGCCCCGGAAGCAGAGGCCCCGGAAGCAGAGGCCCGGAAGCAGAGGCCCCGGAAGCAGAGGCCCCGGAAGCAGAGGAGCAGAAAGCAGAGGCCCCGGAAGCAGAGGAGCCGGAAGCAGAGGAGCAGGAAGCAGAGGCAGGCAGAAAGCAGAGAAGCAGGAAGCAGAGGAGCCGGAGGCAGAGGAGCCTCTGTGCCTGACTGCCGCATGCTGAGATTCGTGGGCGCCTCTTGCCTTGAGGTCTTCTTCCTCGTTCATCACCTGAAGTTGCTCGTAGCATTTCGTCAGCATCTCCAACGACTTAGCATGGAAGGCCATTTCTGTCGCCACGAAGCTGCTCAGCACTGTCTGTGCACAAAGACAAGAGAGGGTGGCACAGCTGTTGTCAGGCAGCTCATACCAGCTGCGCCCGCGACTAGTTTTGCCTCTAGGGTTGCGACTTTTTCCTTCTGCACAGCACACAGCTTCCGTCGGAAAGAAACTTGCTGATCAGGTGGGTCATGCATTCGCATGCAGTCTGGCCCCTGCCGTCTGCTCCCCCCCTGCCGCCTGCTCCCCCCCTGCCGTCTGCTCCCCCCCTGCCGCCTGCTACTGGAGTAGCAGGGTAGAGCTGGCTGCATAGTGTACCCGATACAGGAAGTACCTCGCGAGGGGGAAGGTTAGCGGTGAGAAAAAATTCAAAAACCCCCAGCTCTCTTCGAAGCAATAAAAAATAATCCTAGCTGCTTAAACAGCCTCTTTTTGTATAGCGACAGAAGAGCCTTTATGGCTATCACCACTGCTTGCAGTGGCGATAAAGGATCGCCCACCACAGGAACTGAACCCACGACCTCGGGACAGACGTCATGAAAGCAAGCGCCTCACCTAGTGTGCCATTACAGCGTATGTAATACGTTCGGCATGCCAGTCTGTTGGTCAGCAAAATGCAACTCTGTTACCAGTGAACACACAGCTAAGTAGCCAAGATTGTAAGCCCGGCTGATGGTTCAGTCACATACAATTTTAATAAGGCTAAATGCCTCAAAAGAAAGTTCTAGCACAATTAAATACCAGAATCTCAAGTCTCACCAGTTTACCCACTCTGACATCTGTTATTGCACAATTACTAACGTGCGAACTACTTATTCCTCGGATATCCCCGTGCACCAACCACTCCTCAGATCTTGTTAATGGATTTTGCTTCCACTTAACTTAGGATCTTTTAGCGACCATGCCTTCAGTTTATGTGAACTTTAAACAGGAACTCGTAGCAGAATGACTTGTGACATCCTATGACAAAAAACTTAAAGTCAAACTTAAACTCTATCTTTTCCTACTAGCGTATGCTATCCCATGTGAGTAGTCCTTTATGCACTCATGCATGGCCTGATACAAATACATTGTGGTTATTATTTTTATACTAGTGCAGCATCAGCAGACAACGAGCCTCTATTAAGCCCTTACATCCTGTCCCACAGAGCCTTAAGATGCTTACGTGCACCACCACCTTAAGATGCGCTCAACACCATCACCATCATCATCTGTTATATAATGTGATCTAATGTATCTGTGACTGTTACTCCACAAAGCCACACAGCCGACTATGTGGGTGTTACGCAGGAGAGTTTTGTATAGCGCACCCACAGCCTAAGCGGCTTTCGGTATACATTCGGTAAGTAACAGACTTCATCTCACATAACAAAGAGCAAATGGGAAGCATAGCTGAGTCACTAGGGCAGTGAAGGTTGCGAATAGTATGGAAGTGGCAGCTCAGAACAGCTAGGAAGGATGTGCCACAGTCGGCAGCAGGAGAGTAGATGTCGTTGCATAAGAATTGTAGAAGTGAGTTCCCAGTCTAGGACCTGCAGAGCAAAGCTTTTGCCTCCGCAGGTCTTTAAGCAGAGGAACTGAATAGCTAATTTCTTTTTCATGGGGGAAACAGAGGCACAGAGAGGCTGAAACTGGTGCAGCAGTTTAGTTATATATGTATGAAAGAGTCAAGCCATGACAGGCCTTATAGGTCATCGAAAGAACTTTACTCTGGATCCGGTTAATCAACCAGAAGCCGCAGAAGCTCCTTCAGCAAAGGAGACACGTCGCTGAACCCCTGGGATTTGTTCAAGATCCCCCTGACCTGATCATAAACGGCCCTGCTGAAAGCAGCTGCAGTCGTCAGGTGGACACTAGTCTTTGATAACTTAACATAAATAGGTCGTCGATCAAGTAGCAAAGGCACAGGGTCTTTTATCAAGTGCATTATTATCATTATTAAACTGGGAATGGCAATAAACAACTGTAAGCATGTTTCAGATCAGGTGGCAAGCATAATTTCACTTAGGATAGGACACCAACCTTCCCCTACAGCTAATCAGGAAGACGGTAATACTTATCCGACAACCCAGCAGCAATACATACAACCATGGGGAATGCTTATAGATTCCCCTTGCCGTCTTCCGTCCCTGCATGGGACAAGGACCTCTTGTTGGAGTGACGAAATCATTACTCTCGCAGCAGCTCAGCTCGATCTGCAAGTACTCACTTTGAGATCATGCAGCTTCTTCTGCTCAAATGTTTCTATGGCCTCTTCGAGAGCTCTACTCATTCGTGATGCATCCACGTGAGCTTTTTGAAGCTTCGTCTCTACTTTAGACTGGCATTCTTTTAGTCAAGGTCGAGCTCGTGACAGACATATAGATGCACTGCTTGCTACAGTAAGCCACACGCTGCAAGCGCAAACCAAAGTCAACCACCCATAACAGCAGTGCATCAGCTGTCTGGTATTGCATTAAGCCGATAACCTACTGCGTGCAACTGCGGCTACTCATAACAAGTTTTGGGAAAAACATTACATGCTCACACAAGAGATGATTAAGGTTAATGGAATGTAGAAAGAAGTGGTCTCTTTGACGGTAAAAAATTATGCACTCATAAAAGTATGCAAATGCTATAAGTTCGATGCACCTAGCTGTATAAACATTTAAAATAATAATAATGATAATGATAGTAACAATGACATTTGTATAATAGAACTAAGTTATCTTTTTTTTCAGACACTTTACTTTGTTTGAAATAAAGCACGTCGAATGGCTAGTGAAACAAGCATAGAGTGAGCATGCATAAGCACAAACAAGACAATTCAAAAGGACCCAACAAATGCTGTGAGTAGGAACACTGTGTTTTTAGCTACTCTACACGTGTCCTAAAAGTCAAGAGAATGTCATGGCCCAAGTTAAAACTTAGTGCCCGTCTATGGGAGGTTGGCAGCTAAAGTTAGGGTCTGCACCCAGGATGTGAGGTTGGCTAGAGGCATAACGAAACTGCTTGAGTCAGAAGAGCAGATGATGTGATGCCTAGCCTGGTTGGGAAGTAATTCGGATAGGCAGGCCGGAGCCAGGGAATGAAGGGACCTAAAATAAAGTGACAAGACTTTGAAGTCGATACTCTGCTTAATGGGGAGCTAGTGCAGGTCTGTGAGCAGTGGTGTACTGTGGCACTTTTGGCGGTCACGTAAAACAAGCCTAGCAGTCGAGTTTTGTACCAATTGTGAGCCTCGCCCTGGTTTAGCACAGGTGTTAATGTGCTCGACTTTATTGACCGAGGTCAAGGTGAATGCATTCGGTGACAGAGGTCGTTGGCTCGAGCCCTGCGGCATTTGTGAAATGCCTAGATCGAGAATAAGTTCTCTTAGGGTGCTATACAAATGACTTATATTTTCTTATTTAGGCCGTAAGTCCTGCAAATAATGAGTGACAGTGGTCAAGTCAGGATATAATAAATGTATGAACCAGCTTGAATTTGGTATCCTTGTCTAAGCAGGCCCCAATTATGTTTAAATGTATAGGTGGCTGAAAGTAGGCATACTTGATTTTGGACCTGATGTGTTCGTCTAATGAATGGTCATTTTGAAAAAGGACATCCAGATTGAATGCAGATACTAAAGCAGACATGTTGCCGGAGCCCATTGTGTTAAGTTTTCCAATTTTCTGAGTAACACCAGGTTTTCCCATAACTAGTAAGTCAGTTTTATCGCCATTTTACTTGAGAAAGTTTGATACAAGTGCTGACAACTTAAAAGACCCCATGCATTTGACCTTTAACTCTTCATCACCGATCAAGTCAACGCAAGAAAAGGATACGATCTGACGTGCATCACTGGGAGCCTTCTGGCGCACCTGTTCTACTTCCTGCATCGACTTCTGCTCCCTGTTGGCTGCATCGTGAGCGGCCTTGATATCAGCCTAGGATAAAATACGAGAAATTTTATGGAAAGACTTTGGCAGCCCTGTAAGCTGGGCAGCCGCTCGATGATAAACTGCACAGAATAGGATGTGACGGCACATGCAGAACATACCATTGTTACTTTGTCGCATATCAGTGGCAGCTTTGACTCACCTTTGACTGCTTTATGATGGTGTTGTACAAACTTAGCGGTTGCACCACGAGTGCCTCCAGCCGCTTTACCTGCCAATAGAAGCAGCAAAACAGACGTCAGTAAAGCTACCATAATTTGGTATAGAACGAGCTACTTCAGTTGAACAACTTTATCTTTGCTGTAACCCTTACGGGGTACAAGGTTCGACCTGCCGGAATACTTCGGCATAGGATTATGCGATGAAACACTTAATTTACTGTCTATACGTCTCATCGTGCACTACTTTTGATTTAATTAGGCAGAACTCGTGGCACAAATTTTCAAATGCGCCGGTCTCGGCATATCCGAAATGTTGTCCAGTCTCTTGGCACCAAAAGGTACACTTACGTAACTGGTCCATCAGTCAGTAGACTAGATGGTAAGACCGCTTGATACATGCATGATGCTAACACCCCTGCTGCCCAGCGTAGACCAGCCTGGACTTTGACTTGACTATGACAGTTGGCTTTACCAGTCTTAAACCTATGGCTGATCAACTTTAACTTCTACGCAGATGACAATCAGTTGTACCTTTGGTTTCATCCATCCCAGCCCTCCAGCACGTCGAATTCTCTCAACTCCCTTGCTGTGTGTATGGATGACAGCAGCACATGGATGGCAGCAAACTTTCTTAACTTGAATTATTATAAAATCAACTTTCTAGTTATGGGCAAACCAAGTGATTTGGAAGTTAGAAAGGCTAACGCTCAAAATCGGCTCTGCCAGCATATCTCCTGTTGAATCTGCATGAAATCTAAGTGTTATGTTCCAAAGTGACCTTTAGTTAGACGACCACATCAGCTTCACAATAAAGTCTGCTTACTTTCAGCTACATAAAATTTCTGAAATTCGGGCTTGTTTCCATCCTGTCTTGGCTTCTGCAACTCCCTACTTGCTGATCTTCTGGCCTGTTCAATCATGCGCTTACAGCTGGTGAAAAACTCTGCAGCCAGGCTTGTCTGTCGTGAGTGTCGCAGTTGCCACGTCACACCACTTCTCGCCGACCTGCACTGGTTACCAGTCAAGCAACGGATCGACTTCAAGGTTTTTTCGCTCACTTTTAGGTCCCTTCATTCTATGGCTCCAGCCTATCTCTCAGATCTATCACACACATATACATATATATGTGTATATATATATATATATATATATTTTTATTTATTTATAATACCTGTTTACGGGATGCTTTTAGTGGGTGGATATTTGAATGCCTTTAAAAGAAAGAGGGTGATAATTTATGTAGCAGCTAAGCTGCATCTAACCGGGGAGCTTGCATGATTTCCTACATTCCCAATTGCAGCAAGTCCACGACTACTAGGTAGGTGAAGCTTTGCAGATGACTGATGGGAAAAGCTACAGAAAAAAACGGATCGCGTAAACAATGACTATTCGTTTAGCAGTTTGATCGACGGAAAACTGATGGTAAACCGATCGTAAACTGGTGACAACCTGATAGACACAGAACCAACCACATAAACACGGCATTAGGATGACCACGAGAGCAGAGCACGACATATCGATGGACAAGCTTAGCTTTTGTTTTTTATTTTTTACAGAGAGTGAAAATGGACAAAACTTGTGCTTCGGGAAGGAAGTCCAAGCAAAAGATTACGGGTACTGTGAAAGTGCGAAGTGTTTTGGATCTCACCAGCATGGAGGGAGAGGGGGCTACCAGCTACCTGTGGTGCAGCTCTAATACTGTGCTCTGGTTCAACAGTGTGATGTTTGTCAACAGTTAGCTGTCATGCAAGTGTGAATGCCAGCAATACTTTTGCCTCCCAGCAAGGGAGGCAAAAGAGCTTGAGATGCTAGACGGCACAGAAGGATCAAAGTACAAGTACAGCTGCAGGTCATCTACAAACAAATAAAAGCCTAAATCTTGCTTGACGATTATATCAGCATGGAGAGAATATAAATTGTGAAAGAAATGGACCTGAAATGGATTATTGGGGAATGCCATATTTCACCGGCTTACTTGGTCACCATTGGCTAATGACATTAAAGCACTGAGCTTTCTAAATGAGATAATAATAATAATAATGCACTTGTATAGCCCCTCGGAGAACTGAATACCTGAGTATATCTCACTAGGCACTTTACAGATGCTGCATATAAAGCATTACCAAATGTTTGGCGGTAACGTACGAAAGCAGCAGGCATAGTGTAAGCAGGTACACACACACGAAGGGGAGAATTGAGGACCATTATAGCACAGTGAAGGTGAGGCCTAGAAGAAATGACAGGCACTCAAGGATTGGGTAATCAACTATATCAAGCTGCCAAGAGATTCAGCAGAAGATTCAGCAGACAGCGAGACTGTAGATCAGAACCACCCAAGCAGGTCGATATACAATTGCATTAATACAATAATAATAATAATTCACTTGATAAAGCGCCCTCAGAGAACTCAATCTCTCTCTAGGCGCTTTACATTTGCTGTAAAGTGAAATGCAATTGAATGGTAAGTAAAATCATGCTTGAAAAACAAACGAAATGAATAACATGGTTAGGGGTGACATGCACAGGGTCAGCATGCAAATGTCCGAGCTGATTCGACAGGAGATATGCTGGCAGAGCCAATTTTGAGAGTCAGCCTTTCCAATCTCTGGATCACACTGGGTTTGCCCATAACTAGTAAGTTAGTTTTATCATCGTTAAGTTTTAGAAAATTTGCTGCCATCCATGTGCGGATGTCATCAATGCATGCAGCTAGTGAGTTGAGAGAATTTGAGGTGCTCGAAGGCTGGGAGGGATCAAAGCAAAGGTACAACTGAGTGTCATCCGCATAGAAGTGAAAGCCTAGATTGTGCTTGGCAATCACATCAGCAAGAGGGAGAGTATAAACCGTGAAAAGAACCGGACCTAGCTAGCACTGAGCCCTGAGGTACTCCATATATCAGAGGTACTTCAGATGATCTTTGTCCATTCACGTCAATACTCTGGAGTCTCCCACTGAGATAGGACCTGAACCACTGCAGAGCAGTGCCAGTGATGCCCAGGCGAGATGAGAGGCGCTCTAGAAGAACTTTGTGATCGATGGTATCAAAAGCTGCCGAAAGGTCAAGCAAAACAAGCAGAGACACTCTGCCCATGTCTGCATTCCTAAGTAGGTCGTTGTATACCCGAAGCAATGCTGACTCTGTGGAGTGATTAGCTCTAAAGCCAGACTGGAACTCACTAGCAAGGTGTGAGGTTTCGATATACGAGTTCAGCTGGTCCGCCACGACCCGTTCGAGTGTCTTTGATAGGAATGGTAGAAGGGAAACTGGGCGGTAGTTGCTCAAGTTCTCTTGGTCAAGTGTAGCTTTCTTGAGAAGTGGCCTGACTACAGCTTTTTTGAAAGGTGCTGGGACATGACCTGAGGCTAATAATACAATAGAGTGTTTGCTCAAAAACCTGCCACGAACCTACTTCATAGCTGTATGCCTGAGGTTTTGGTGTAAGAACTTAGCTGGTCTGCCTTTCTTCGTTCTATTGTCTTCAATAGAAACGGTAACAGGGACACTGAGCAGAAAATGCTCAAGTTATTCCGGTATGGTGTCGACTTCTCAATGAGCTACCTCATAATAGTTTCCTTAAAAGATGCTGGGACAGAACTTTTGGCTAACGACAGATGAGCTATTTTAACTATGCAAGGCAGCAATAAATCTAGGTAACAGAAGGAGAAAAATAGGTATAGGGGTCACATGGGTTAGCACACTTCTTAGGCAACCGGGAGATAAACTTCGATATGAGAGTAACAGGGGCAGGCTTGAAGTCGGAAATTGTGTTAGAACAAGGACCAAGGAGTTTAAGACTCCAGAGAGGATGTTACGTTGGGAATGGACACTTCGATTTGGTCTATCTTGCCACCAAAAACGCTACAATCATTATCGGTCAGATCAAAGCAAGGCTTGCTAGGTATGGGGTTGAATTAGGTGCTGTTACAAAGATAGGTAATGGTCGACATCGTTATTATTGGATTAGGCATCTCTGATTCTACAATATGCTCCAATAGAATTCACACTATCTGCAATATTCATGTAAGTACACAAAACAGATATTAAAATCTGCTCCGGCACCCAATATCTTACCATTAAATGTAAAATTGAGAATTGTCTGGACTAGACAAATTACACCAATACGGTCTTTGTATAGCCAGGTGCTCTATAAAAGAGCTCATGATAATTGTACTTGGCTGCTCACGATTTGGCACAGGCCATGAGCCCCGAACAAAGGGAATTGCAGTAATATAACAACGATTTTACTTTGACGATCTCCAGCTCTAAAGTTTGCTAAGACCTCTCACCCTGCTAGCCATCTCTGTATAGCAATATATGCCTACAACTAATATGAACGTAAATGCATGCAAACACGTATCCACCCAACTACCGATACATATAATCGCACATGCATGCTCGAGCACAAAACTCTTGCAACATGCCTGCTGGTGCAGTCACTCACTAACAAACACAGACACACACAAATATTAACACACACACACACACAAAACACACACATATACAAACATGAATGCACAAAATCACACATGCAGACATTCATTTGCAATGTATGTCCATATGATTGATGTACAGTTGCTGCCTTTCAGCCGAGCAAGCTCCTGCATAGCCGATTCTTTCAACTGATCACATCTACTGATCACACAAAACCAAATTGAGGCAATGATGCAGCACTAGCACGCTCTCCATCTTTCTATGCTCCCTACCCACCTTAATGTCCTGGTAATCTTGCACGAACGCCAGCTCTCGCGCGACCGACTGCAGCGCCGCCTTGCTCGAGCTGTTGTAGTCCATCTTTTCGCTGTAGTCCAGCAGGTGCTTGGTCAATTCGTCACCTGGCGGTCAAGGTCAATGAAATGGCCAGGGCATGCCTGGGACCATGGCAACTGCTGCTCGTACGGCAGCTCATTGTGCTCGGGTCACACAAGCAGCAGAAGAAGGCAAAGAATGCGTCCTGTCACGAGTTCAGAATTCAGCGGGTCAGCAGAGCCTGCAGCATAGCGACAGCAGCATCTGTCGGTACCTTTGTTTCGCAGCTTTGCGTTCGTCCTCACCAGGCCACCAAAAGATTGGCAGAAGTCGTTGAAAGAACTCTCCACACATTTTACTCTCTCCTGGATGAACTTGTAACGGCTTTCACTGGAACAGAATAATAATACTTTTAAAAATAATAATGCACTCGATAAAGCACCGTCAGAGAACTCAATCTAAGAACTTAAAAACACACCTATTTAGGACAGCATTTAGTGGGTCCCTATGATTCGTCCTTCATGTGCTTATGCGTGCTGACACTGTGCATGCTGCCACTAACCACATTTGCATGCTGACCCTGTGCATGTCACCCCTAACCATGTTATTCATTTTGTTCGTTTATCAAGCATGATATTACTCACCATTCAATTGCATTTCCCTTTGCAGCAAACGTAAAGCGCCTAGAGAGAGATTGAGTTCTCTGATGGCGCTTTATCGAGTGCATTATTATTATTATAATTCATCTCTTTCTAGGTGCTTTAAATTTGCTACAAAGGAAACACGATCGGATGGTTAGTGGTAGCACGCTCGATAGATAACAAGAATAAACGTGTGGTTAGGGGTAACATGCACAGGGTCAGCGTGCAAGTGTGGTTAGTGGCAGCATGCACAGTGTCAGCACGTATTAGCACATAAAGGATGAATCACAGGGACCCACTAAGTCTTGTCATAAATAGGTGCATTTTAAATTTCTTTTTAAATGTGGTCAAGTCAATGGATGTCGTGACATGAGTCGGTAGTGAGTTCCAGGCTTTGGGAGCATATGAATCAAATGCACGGTCTCCAAAGGATTTAAGGTTTGTACGAGGTATTTCTAGACTGTTGGACTCCGAAAAGCAGGTGGTACGATGCTTGGCCTGATGTGGTAGTATGTCTGAGAGATAGGCTGGAGCCATAGAATGAAGGGACCTAAAAGTGAGCGACAAAACCTTGAAGTCAATCCGTTGCTTGACTGGTAGCCAGTGCAGGTCGGCGAGAAGTGGAGTAATGTGGCAACTGTGACGCTCACGACAGACAAGCCTAGCTGCAGAGTTTTGCACCAGCTGCAATCGCCTGATCGCACATGCTGGTAGGCCAGTAAGCAGTGAGTTGCAGAAGTCGAGACGGGATGTCACGAATGCATGGACCAACTTGGACGTGGTATCTTTATCTAAACAAAACCAAATTTTAGCAATGTTATGAAGCTGAAAATAGGCAGACTCACAGGGACTCACTACTAAGAACTCACTACCACTCAAAGAAGAACCAAGAACTCACTACCTACTGACTTCAAAATAACCGCTGACTTGGCGACATTTAAAAAGACGCTACGTAACGCACCTACTCCACAAAGCATTTTCTGGATTTTTATGAATCGTCAGGAGAGTATTTATGCGTTCTTACACTGTGCATGTTATCACGAACCAACTGGCAAGATTCCTGTGACGTCCAACTAAAGGGCCAAGAATGAGATTTGGTTCTCTTTGAGCCCTATACAAATGTGTTATCATTATTAGTATTACTCATAAACGTAAGAAGTTTTACAAACCCTATCCTTAAAATTTGAATAAACAGCAAAACCTCTAAGCCCCTGAAGACATACAGGTCTAATGTTTTCGGTCAAGTTCCATAGAAGTAAGCATACATTGAAGGATTGACAACTACTGCCAGACCGATCTTAAGTCATAAACTTCGAAGGAGGCTACCTTCGATTTGCACGATTTGCGACCTTGAACCTGCCCTACGGATCGAAAGTAGAACACATAAAAGCTCCGACCACAAAAAATTGCCATTATCTTTTGGCTGATTCGTTTTTCTCGGTCATCGCGCTAGTTAAAATAGGAGCCGAGGGGGACCGAGTTCCGATCCACTACAATCCCATCGAGGAATCAAACCGGAAAGATTCGCTGGGCTTCTTGAGATATATACCAGCTAATCGCTTAACCAGTGCTCGCTGTGCCTGCAGCCCAGGAAAGGCAAATAGTCTGGAATGCAGAAACAATAGTCGGCTTTACTCTCTCCTGCATTAACTTATAATGACTGCGACGGTGACTCAGCTTCAGCGACGTCCGTCGCTCCGCAAGCTTTCCTCTCGCGGTAGCGAGCTAGGCGCGTCACGCGGAAGGGGCATGTTGGTCGATTCGAGGGTCGTGAAACGGCGGCGGCGAGCAAGATCATCCTAATTATTACTGCCAAAATAGTGTTCGTTCGTGCTTCCTGAATTATAGCTGCTGGAAATCGGCTATGCGATTATCAATGGATGGGCAGCATAAAAGCCAAAGGCGTGCATGCGTTAGTCAGACTGTTTCGCTCTGAGCTTCGAGTCGAGCAGTTGATTGGTACCCTGGGCACCACCCGAGAGTAAATGCACGCCGTGGCTGATGTTGGACGCCTGCAGCCATCCGTCACTGTCGAACAGACTTCTCTACGCTGTGGATATGGACTTGTTGGGCCGCGATCGAACTGCATGCGAGGTGCTCACTCTTCACGACCGAGGTCGTACGTCGAATCTGGCAGCGGCAGACAGATCCTTTATTGCCAACTGCAAGTGGTAGTGACAGCTATAAGTTTTATCTGCCACTATTTAAATAATGCTGTTAATTCTGCTAATATTTTGCTACATTAAGGTAGGGGGCTGCCGTCGAAACTGCCATGTTCAAATATACGTGTTCCGCTCCTGTCTGCATAGCTACACGCACTGGTGCTGCATCTGCGAGTAGCTAGAAGTGGTTAACAGGCTCAGGAATTCAGCGACATTGGCGGCTCGTCGGCAAGGACTAGCACCGTTACGAGCGCTGAGCCTGCGGCCTAGATCCGTCCGGAGGTGGAAGCCGCTACATCCCGTTTGTAACGGCGGTAACGCAAAATATGACCTGCACCTTACGGCTTCACATAAAATTCCAAGAGCACACCAAAGAAATCATTATCCTTGGCATCAAATTATAGCTCAGCTATTGCTGCACTAATTCGCCGTCGATTGTCAAGCCAGCACGCGTCGAGCGCAAACCGACGGCTGTCGACTCATCGGCGTGGGGGCGTAAAATTCTACCCGGAACTACGCCGATGGTACGCTTTGGACCGCTGCTCTCCACCAGCGCGAGTCGCGTCGCGGGTTTGCCGCGTTCTCACCTAGTTCTCAGTTCAAAAGCCATAGCGTCGCCGTCGGACAGTCGGCGGCGTCAGATGTAGCTACGGCCCAAGCTTTGAATTGCTACGGTGAATCGCGTTCGCGCCTTCGCCGTTAGCGAGCTCCTCGCGATGACGACCCATAGATATACATGCCGACCGTCATTTAGCTGCAGCTAATACGCCGTCATGCTATGGGCACTATGCTCATGGGCATAGTGCCCATAGCGAGACTACATCGTTTGCTATGGGCACTATGCCCATAGCAAACGATGCGCTTCTCCGGCCGGTATATTTATCAAAAGGTGAGTTCAAAAACTATCTTACATCGATAAATAATGTTAAGTGCTCTTAAAGGTAAGAAATCCTTTCAAGAAGCACATACAAGTAGACCTCAAAGTCCAGGAAGCTGCAGAATACAGTTGCAAAATGGCGCTGAGGCGTCTATCAGAGACTTAGAAAAGGCATAGAGCGCAAGAAAGAGAGATGGCCCATTTTGTAGCTTTTCGAAGTGGCAGAGTAATATTTAGTTTGTGGTCGCAATGTGGCGTAGTTCGACTTTTGCCATCTTCTGGCATTTTGCGAGGCAAGCAAGCAAGAGCTGCAAGTCGCACCGTCTCACTTCCAACACAAGTGACACCCAACGACATCTGCTCTTATGCTGCCGACCGTGGCGCATTCTTTCCAGCCGTAATGAGCTGCTACTTCTATTCAACTTGCTTGCTTGACTGGTCTCCTGACTCGTCCATGCTTTTCACTTTCTCTTTATTGAGATACATGAAGTCTGCTGGCTACCGAGTGCGTACCAGAAGCCGCTTACGCTTAGAGTGAGTAATAAAAAACTCTGCTGCGTAGCAACCTCCTAGTTGCGTGGCTTTGTGGATACACACTGAAATAAATTAGATTGCAGCAGTGCAATGCCCTTCGATTATACACGTTGAACTTGAGAGCTGAGCCTGGATTACAAACAATGAGCTAGCCACTGAATGTGACCAGAGCGCAGACGAAAAACCCGCGATAACCCGAGGCTTATGAGCAGCGTGATGTATAAGTATGTACGAAAGTGATAGCCGTCTGACCTAAGACGTGGCTACTATGTAAGGTGCGGGCATAACCGCAGACACTCTCTTGGAGTAACAATCTGCCGGTTGGTGAGTCCTAGCACTGAGCCCGAGCTGCTGTAAGCCTCCAAACGGGTCAGTTAGAAGTCGCCTTTCGTAAGGGCCTTAATGTGTAGTCTGGTGTTTGTGCTATTTCGACCACGATGTTGTTGCTTGCTTTTCGTGAAGAACATTGGGTGTTGCGTTGTTATCGTTGGCATATTGCGTGCTTCAGGTCGTAGTAGACTGCATGCGTTGTGCCACTACCTGAACCAGTGAGGGTTGTCCGGTAATAACAGTAGCCTAGTTTAAAGCAGAAGCTTTCAATGTGTTAGCTTGGAGGCTCTCTATATGTATGCGTTATTTATCTCCGTATGGATTTCCACTAGACGATCGAGCGGCCTTACTCAGCTAGAGGCCCTGACTAGTAATGACCACCGGTTCCGTATGGGTGTACTATTTGAGAGCCTTATTTTTATAGAGGAAGTTAATTCTGAATGAAGGCTAATCCAAGAAAAAGAATGATTGCTAAACAAAGAACGGAAAAGAAAGTACAATAAACTAAGCAGAGAAAATAACACGGAGAAAATTCAAGGTCAGGAACAAAAAGGTGGGTGGAAAAATGCTGTAAATGTGTAACTGCTTGTCATCTGTGTGCATGAATATAGAACACTTTGCATGATGCTTGATGCTGCTATGAATGCTGTAGCTGAAGAAAGACCATACGATGATGCAGCGAAGTCATTTTTGAAGCTGCTGCGAAGATTAATGAAGAATACGAAGCTTGTTTTGAGAAGGCTAGGCGGCCACCGGCGGCATCACGAGCTAAGAAGGGTACGAGGGCAAAGGCATAAACTATACGTGGAAGTTTCAGTAACTCTCCTTACTTATTGGTCAAATCTGTCATGATGCTAGTATGCCTACTGTAATCTTTAGGCATGCATATACTGTTAATAGGGGTATGGTTAATAGGGATATGGCTTCTCGTAACCAGACGCTGCCTAATGTTGAGGAGATTTTCAGCTAAATTCTGTTATTTTTGCCAGGTTGCATCAATCCTCACTGTGGGAGTACGCGGAGCTCAGAGGCTTGGACATCTTGTGAAAGTATATTAAGAGTGTGGGCTGAGGTATGTTGGCTAGTTAGGTAAAATATACAATATATAGAATATATAAATATGTAAAAGATACAATAAATAAAATATACAGGCCTTACGGTAAACCGTTGACCATCTCCCGGCCAAAGTTGCGAGAGAAGAGATTGCTCGTGGAAATGCTGTTGGTTTGGCCCAGGTGCTCGCCTTAATGATCCCTCTTTGATGACCGAAGTCAGGGTGCTCATGTTTGACAACCAAGCTCCTGGGTTTGAGCCTTTCTGCATGCTGAATGTGAAGTGCCTGGATAGAGATTCAATTCTGTTTTGTTGTCTACAAAGAAACTGTATACATAAATTGTACAGCCAGAATGTCACAGTGCGTCGATGGGAATCGACAGGTGAATGAAGATTGCTAATATATTGAGGAACTGCAGACTAATCTCAATTATGTAATATTCGGTAATCGCAATTATGATTTAGAGGTCACTTTTATTGACTGTGCTTTTTTGGCTAAATAAAAAAAACGTTTGCCATATTTATTCAGAGATCAATCAAGTGTTTTCAGCCCGTTCAGCCGCCCACGCCTGCGTCGGACGCTTCGAACGCGGACGAGCTGTATCGCATCTACATGGTTCGAAGAGGGGTTGGGTAATCTGCACGTGACTGGTCGAGACGTTTCGAGACTCGGCGTTGATCCGCTCGCGATGTTGTGCACGATCGAGCTGCTGCGAGCGAGCGGCTCTGCGATTGCCCGCTCGCAGCCGCTCGCAATCACGCGTTTCGGTATGCCACTCTGTCGTTCAGCATGCTGCTCGTGTGTTGCCCATGAAGACACGCCCACGAGCAGCCAAGGTCATAAATCAGTGCTCAATATATCAAAGCAACATTCTACCACAAGGAAATACCAGACGCTTTGGCAAATTGTCTTGAGTGCTTTCCTCACAACATATGCTTAACCCGTGCACGTAGTTCTTCATTCTGCTGTTGTAGATTTCGTTAAGCCGAAGCCGTCCGAGAGACGAATGCGGGAAACGATATAGTAAATACCTTTTTGAGTCGTGAGAGTCCTTTCCCTAACTTCGTAAAAATTACACATCAATGGATTTGTAATTGTGTTTAGTCCGCTGGACGCACTGCGGCACCTGCCTCCACCTGAGGAGGCTTCCTTCCGAGAATAATGAGCGATCCTTGCACATGGATCACCTAAGGAAGAAACGCATTTCCACATTTTGCACACAGTGATTTTACGGTTAGGGGTCGCCACAACATGAGGAACTGGATTAAACGGTCTCGACATTAGGAAGGGAAAGAACCATTGCTGTAGTGGTAGGAAGGCTCCAAAGTAACCAACAAATCAGAAAAAAGGCATTGCAACTCTTGCAGCGGTGCATGGTGAGCAGACATGCCCAGACTACGGACAAATCACTCAATACAATTTTCCAGGAAAAGAATGTCACGGACGGAGAAGTCCCTGCGAAGGTGATGCTGCTGCTTAGCGTCCTTCAGGGTAGCCACTATTCGATCCTTCGGTTGGATGTGGCTCGGCACAAACCGGCGGACCTCGCGCTGCTACACGACGCTGCGTGCACTTGCAGCCACTCTGCAAATCAATTATGGCCGTAATAGCAGGGGCGATCCGGCGATCACTCCCACGATCCGATCGTGGGATCGAATCCTGCAGTGGGCCTTGACCCTTGACTGCCAACTGCTGTGCTGCGCTGGCCGTAGCCACTTAGGTAGGCTCTTCTGCCACTATGCAGACGAGGCTGTTAAATTAGCTAGTATTGTGTTATATTTTAAGAGGACGCAACAGACTACTACGGCTGCTACTCTGCCTAATCTGCGTCACATATGCGATAGAAATGCATGCAAAGGTGGCATGTGCATTAGCTTTTATGCTGAATTTAGTTAGGGCACACATTCTGTTCCATCTAAATAAAGTATCTGCACCGTAGGTATCAGCGTTTCTCTCAGTGTTTGCAGTCGCGGCTTGTTTGCGTAATGGCTGCTTCACACGAAATGGCGGCTCACGCGAAAATGAGTTTCTGATTGTCATAAGCGCACCACACGATCACACGAGGCATCGGCGTTGCAGGCACTGCTATTTTCGTCAGTGCCTGCAACGCCGAAGTAGCATCCTCTCAGTGTTAGATGCCTGACTACTTTTATACCGTCCAGTGGTGACCACGTGCAAGTGTTTTAACGTACGCACCGTCCAGTGGTGACCACGTGAAAGTGTTTTAACGTACGCAGCAATGACGGGTTCAGAGGCTAAGTCCTCAAAGCTTCAGACAACGAGTGTATTGACGACTCAAGTATCTCTGGGACCGACCATTTCGCCGGAAGAAGCATGAGTCTGCTTCGACCAAATGCGACTTCAAATGTGGCGCCTGAGGCTATGTCGAAGTGCCATCTGACTTGCACGTCTTCACATTGAGACAAGCGCTTGCAGGATTTTCTGCATCAGCATCTGCTACCAATCAATCTGTGGCCTGTCTTGCCGCCCTGGTTAGGCCCAGGGGTAAGGTACTCGCCTTTGACCGCCGAGGTTGTGGGTTCGAGCCCGGCGGCAAATATAAAGCACCAGGATAGAGATTGTGTTCTCATAGGACGCTATAAACACGAATTATACCAGTATCATCTACGGTTGAAGCTCAGCTCAGCCTGCGAAAGCAGGTTTTCTGCGAAAGCAGGGATGGCAGAGTTGCCAGCTCGAGCAGCAACCACTAAACAGATGCAGGTCTGTGAGCGTCTTCACTCGAACGACTTGGCTGTTCAGCCAAGCGCGTCGAACACAGATAGCGCCACCTGCAAGAGCCAAAGCCGCTCTCAAAAAGCCTATTCCATTCTCGTACCATTTAGCAGAGCCATACAACCACTTGGTCAACCCAAGGAGAACAAAGAAATGACGATGATGTGCCTTCCCACGACAAAAAGAGAGACCCCACTGTATTTAAGATTTTCTTCGTAGTTTTTTCTAGGGGATGACTGCGGCGTGCGCCCAGGCTTCCCAGCTGCTGTGGGCTGGCTGTATCCTGCTATGCCGTCTTTTCTTTGCCCGATCATGCCACCATGACATAGCGATGATGCTTTCAAGAAGTTTACAATTTGTGAGTGCCATCGGTAGTCCAACCAGCAGCTTAAATACGATGCTATGCGAAAATGCGGGATCCCAGTCTTACCACTGCATAAAAATCCCGGGCCTGATTAGACAGGGATACCACATGCAAGTCAGTCCGTGCTTGCATTCGTGACATCCATCTCAACTTTTGTGACTCACTAGTCGTGACGGCTAGCAGGTCTTCCGGCCTGTGCAATAAAGCACTTGCAGTCTTGGCCAGGAGTTAGGTGCTTGCTCTTCACTACCAAAGTCCTAGGCTTCAGTCCTGTGAGATCCTTTATCACCCACCGAAAGCGGTGGCGATTGCCATTAAGGCTCTTCTGCCGCTAAATAAATAAGGTCGTTGAATCAGCTAGCCTTTAACTTTAGGAGTTGGTGTGAAACTTTGCAGCTAGGCATGTCTGCCGTAAATGCAGCAATGGCCACATGAAGCAACTTCTCACCGACTTTGCACTGGCTCTACGTCAATTAACACATCGAATTCAAGGTTATGTCGCTCACTTTTAGATCCCTTAATTTTTTGCTCTGGTCCCCGAAATTCTTCGCGGCCAGGCTAGGCATCGTATCAGTGACTCAAGATCATTTACATGTGCCTCTTGCCAACCTCTATGCCAGTCTCTGTAGAACTCGTCGCTCAAATTTGGCCTCCAAGACTAAAAATGCCCTATAAAAATTGCCCCGGTCCCTGCGCCAACAGTACTTCTTGTAAGCTGCGTAGACGTATTGCAGCCCACTGTAATAAATAGTGTAAGTACGTTTCTGGAAAGTGGTAAAATCGCTTACCCTCGGAAAATTGTAATTGTCAAACTGCTCATTTAAAAGTCTATCCTAGATGGTGAGAGTTTGAATAACTTTCAGCTAGTCTCTCTTTTGCAATTCTTACCCAAGACACTTGTGCGGTTCCGCTTAATTAATGGCGCTGCCCCTAATCGTTGTACAAGTGGGCTATGACACTCGTGTGCTGTTAGTAATTGTTATGACGGGGGGGGGGCAGTCGCGGGGACTTTGATGGGTGAGAGGGGCACAGTCGTGCTTCCCCTTCTGTGTGCGTAGTGAAATAAAACTGGTGGCGTAAGTCGTCGGCTGGCCGTCTTTCCTCTTCGAGAACCAAACTACAATATATTTCGGCAAAGACTCCGGGGAATACTACGAAGTTACCCCTCCCCCCACCCCCCCCCCGCTTGTGGCGAACCAGCGAAGACAAAGGACGCCAAGCAAACAAGGTTGGCCTAGTAGACGCTCGACGTCTCACCCTTGCTAAGTAGTCTGCTCGAAAACGCATCTTACTCGCTGAAGCAACAGGGCAAAACGCGGGGCAGAGTGCGTGTTTCACCTTCATGTAATCACTATTGTCTCCGTCTATCAGTCCTTCGGAGACTGCAAAATCTCCGCCAGTCAAGTACAAGTGCATTACTCCGGTGAGGTCGTCCTCTTTAACTGTGTGCAGCTTGGCCACAACATCGTTGACGTACCCGCTCGTCGAAGTCTGTATTGCCGTCATATGGTGCGACTTTGGCTAGCACTGCCGTCGACTCCATCCCAAGAAAAAAGCTTGCAGTTTGGTTCGCGAACAGCACAGAACGCCAGCCGACAACTTACGCCACCAGTTTTATTTCGCTATATACGGTGCCGGGGAAGCACGACTCTCTTCGCCCCTCTCGCCCATTGGAGTCCCCTCGACTGCTCATGTCGCAGCAATTACTAACGGCACATTCCGAACGCATACCATATCGAGTGTCAAATTTCACTCGTGCAACGATCGGGGGCAGTGCCATTTGTTAAACCAAACCACAACTTTTCCAAACAGGCCACGAAAGTGACCTGTAATTGCCGGATCTTCAATCCTCTAGCTTCGGCGTGTGTGAACAAGTTCGGCGATCGGGGCGATCAAAAAATGACGAAGGAGAACCGTCAACACCTTCGCCAGCGCATTCCCCTTGACTTCGGCACGGCTACCATCAATTGGCGTGATGTTTAATGGCAACCTCGCCACCACACTTTTTGACACTCACTGTTCCCGAACGGTGCTTGCAGCAGTGCTGGCCTCCTCGCGTGCATTGCATCAGGTGAGGGAGGGTGTCTTGATGATGAGCGAAGACCGAGCTCTGTGTATAGGTCTACATGTGAGGCCAGTTTGTTAATTAAAGGAGTACCACTGGAGATTGACTGTCTGGTGACCGATATACTTGCTGTCTGGAACATCGTCCATGGGATGGATGTGATAAGTGCACTAGGCGGCGTCCATAACGGAAACAGTAAATGGCCAAGTTGACTTCGGTAATGAGGCGCGAGCGGCCCGAGGCAACCGTGGTGAAAGAACCGGTGTAATTTGCCTTCGAGCTCTCCTGGCCACAGATGTCTCGCTCGTCGCTAAGGTCAGAGACTCGAGTGAGCTTACAGCCCTAAACAAAGACTTCACTGCCGCATTTCGCAATGGAGCGTTGCACGTTCGATGGAATGGGAAAGATGATGTACAGGCACCCTTGCTGCAAAACTGCATGTCCACCTATCGCATTCAAGCTGAAGTAGAAGCAGAATATTTCGGGAAGTGTAGGACTGGATAAGGTGTTGTTGGCTTCAACCATTTCACGGGGAGTGCAGCGGGCTATTCCCTTGATGGCGGCGGTCCAAAGCAGCTAAGGGTAAGGGAGGTCCGTTCTCGAATATCGTGAGCTCGACCAGTTCATTTTGAAGGGGACGTGTGCACTGATGTAATGTATCTCCATCAGTAACTCCACAAAGTCAAAAAGACCATGTGGATGTTACGCAGGAGAGTTTTGTATAGTGCACTCACAGCCTAAGCGGCTTTCGGTACGCATTCGGTAGCCAACAGACTTCGTCTCACGCAACAAAGAGAAAGTGGGAAACATAGCAGAGTCAGGAGAGCAGTTGAGGTAGTGAGTAGCATAGAAGTAGCAGTTCAGGACCGCTGAGAAAGATGTGCCATAGTCGGCAGTTGGAGAGTAGATGTTGTTGCGTAAGAATTGTGGAAGCGAGTTCCACAGTCTAGGACCTGCAGAGCTAAAGCTTCTAAAGCTGATAAACTCTTCGCGTGGCGACGAATGGAACTCAACATAAGCGTCGGAAAACTTCGTAAGGCCTATTTTCGGATTGGCGTAGACTCGTCATTGTGAAAATTCAAAGTACTGATTCAACTTCACGGTCGTCGATTTTGCCTGACTCGCCTGGGTTTTGGCATTAACGTTGCACCGAAGGTAATGACTGCTGTGCTAAATGAAGTGTTGTCCATGGATGAGCGAGTCAGACGAGGCACTGATTCGTATGTGGACGATATCTTTCTCTTTGTTGCGTGAGACGAAGTCTGTGGGGTACCGAATGCGTACCGAAAGCCGCTTAGGCTGTGAGTGCGCTATACAAAACTCTCCTGCGTAACACCCACATGGTCTTTATGACTTTGTGGAGTTACTGACGGAGATACATTACATTACATTACATTTTGGCGAACAACGATATCGTCTCCAACGACCGTGAGATCGAACCGCTTCGCAAATACGGACTTGAAGAAAAACCACCCGAGAAGTTAGAGGGCGGTCGAGTACTAGGCCTTCGTGTCGACAGTAAGCTTAGCGAGCCCGTATGGCACCGATGTAATGTCATAGGCTCCGTACAGTCAGTGATGACGCGGCGAGAGTTATTTTCTTGGTGTGTGCAAATCGGGCATTTCCCGGTAGCCGGCTGGCTGCGACCCGCGTGCAGCTACCTCAAACATATAACCAGCGATCGGGAGTGGGAAACCAAGGTGCCGAGCGAGGTTCTGGAAATTGCTTTTGACATCCATAGCCGGGAGCTAGCTTCTGATCCGGTCACCGGCTCGTGGCAGGTACCCGGTATCGCCAGTGGAAAACTGTAGTACGATGCGAGCAGCGTTGCTATTGGAACGTGTCTTGAGATCGACGGTAAAGTATTTGAGAATGCCTCGTGGCTCCCAAATCCAGATGATACCTCGCATATCAACACCGTCGAGCTAGAAGCTGTCATCAAAGGCCTTAATGTTGCCATAGCGTAGGGTCTTCAGAAAGTTCAAATTGTTACTGATTCAACTATGGTTTTTGATTGGCTGAAGTCATTGATCGACGGGAATAAACCCGTACAAACAAGCGGTATCCGAGAGGCGATGATTCGACGACGACTGGGCCTACTCCACGATGTTGTAACGGAGTGCAGTCTGGAGATGACTGTAAGCTTAGTATGGCCGGCGGAGAACACAGCAGACCAGCTGACGCGACTACCGCAAAGTGGTTGGAGTTTAAGACTTGCTATGCTGGTACCTTCACTCCTGAGGTCAGTGGCTCGGCTTCCGAGATCGACCTCAAGCAATTCCACAATCTGCACCACCTGGGCGTCGACAGGATGCTATACTTGGCGAAGCTGTGCCACCCTAATGCAGACATTCACAGAACCGACATAGAACGGATTGTCCTTTCTTGTCCGCGTTGCAGATCAGTGGATCCGTCTCCAATTTCGTAGCATCAATGCAGTCTTGAAGTCGCTGAATACTGGTCTCGTCTTGCAATCGATGTCACACACTACCGCGACGAGAAATATCTGACGCTGTTAGACTACGAGCCCAGCAGATTTACGATATGAAGGCAAATTCCTAGCAAAGAGGCTGATCTTCTCACGAGAGTGTTGGAGCAAATTTTCCGAGAGAGAGAAGCTCGTCTGCACATCTCCTGATGGATAACAGCGCCTCGTTCCGGTCGGAGGCAGTTCGGCGTCTCTGCGAACGCTGGGGCGTCGAGATCGTCTATCGGCGTGCTTACCGACCGGAAGGCAACGGCATAGTCAAACGCCTGCATCGAACAATCAAGGGCATGGCGGTTACAATTCGACAACGACAGCGGGAATAAAGAGCGAAACAGTGCCTCGCAGGCAGTTATTCACGTATGAATGGCGGTGCCCGCTCCAGCCTAAGAAAGGCCAGCACTGCAGCGCTCGATCTGCCATCAACTACATAGAGGGCCCAAGGTTTTTTGCGAAACCGCCCGGTGCACTGTGCTCGACAGAGTGGCCGAAAGGGACTGTAACCTCGAGGATTCACGAGATTCAACGGAATCCGAAGACGTGCAGTGGAGGTCAGGCCAGCACCAGACGGTGAGCCAGTAACACCTGCTCAGCCGCCAATACCCTCCCCCCCCCCCCGATACGGGGCGACGACGATCAGTACGACGGGGCAGAGGAAATGGGCAGCCACCAGCTTTGCGTACGGTCGGAACTGCAGCGCCATAGTCGGTTCTCCGACTACGTCACGGACTGATCTATGGATCAGAGGGGCGTGTGGCTACGCTTCAATTAATGTTACTGCCACTGAGCATTGTACGAGTGGGATGTGACACTCGATGTGGTAAGCGGTCGTGATGTGCTGTTAGTAATTGTTCTGGCAGGGGCCGTCGTGGGGACCCGTGGTGGGCGAGAGGGGCGGAAAGAGTCGTGCTTCCTCCTTCTGTGTGCGTAGTGAAATAAACTGGGGGCGTGAGTCGTCGACTGGCGTTTGTGCTGTGCGCGAGCCAAACTACAACTTGAACGAATAATGGACCAGCAACTAATTGATTATATATATATATATATATATATATATATTCATCCGATCTCGCTAGCAAGTTCCAATAGGGAGTGATGCTAAACTTTACAGGAAAACTGCTATACTTACCATTTACAATGACCTGCGTATTACCTAGTTGTCGTGCTACATCAGCCAGAAAGCGACTGCCGAGGAACTCTTCGTGGTTCCTCAATCATAATGGCTCAGAAGCGGTTGTATCATAAAGATACGGTTTGGCTGCATAACAGCCGAAGCTAGGCATTAGGTAGTTGCGTTGCACCTTTGGCTTTGAGAAACGCAAATGAGTTGTGCCCTGGGCGTTGAACGAGAGTTTCTGTAAGCTATGGCTGGTTCTGGACACATGTGCAACGCCGAAGACTCGGCGGAGTAGGCGTAGCCAGCCGCTTACCGAGCGGCGTAGCCTACTGCCGAATGCGGTTCGGTGCGCGCCCACGCGCAATAAGCAGACCGCGACGGAATGAGTGCTTTATTCGCTGACCTACTTACCTTAAAGCGGGTCGTGAGTCCGCGGCGTGAGTTAGAAAGAGACGCACAAATAGGGAATTTTACTGAGCTTTATTCGCAAGTGCAAAAAGTCGCTGCGCGCCTAGCTCAGCTTTATCTCCACACTCCTCACACGCTCTCAACAGCACAAGCACTCTTGCGGAGGAAATACGTCCCCCGCAATTAGGCTACCTACGCCTATTGTGCGGAACGACCCAAATAAGACGAAGGAGCCCGAACCGGAGCCTAGACCCTGATTGGAGAACTAGAGCTCCGCTTTCATCGGGAAAGCAGGAATACCTCACACACTACCTCAAGCACTCTTGCGGGGAAACACGTCTCCGCACATAGGCAACCTACGTCTATAGTAGGGAACGACCCAAATAAGACGGAGGAGCCGGAACCATCGACGTACCTCACACACCAAACCATCTACTTCGAGTTCGCATCGGCAAATCCTTATGCCGAGACCGCGTACGAGCGCGCGCGCGCACACACACGCACAACACAAAAGAAACACAAAATGAGAGCTTGGGCACGATACTACCGTATTCGGTGGCGTCCACCGAGTCCTCTAGACGCTGTCTCGTCCTGTCCCGTCAATCTCCGGTGAATGGCCCGCCCTCATACCTTGCTTTCAGAGAAACAAGTTCGGCAACCACTGGCGACAGCGTCGAAATGGAGCCAAAGACGAAGAAGTAACCCCGAGTGAATGTCGCCCTACCATTGTATAACTAGCCGGGACGATGTGGTTGACAAGTCAGCCGATATCAATCACCTCATGAACCCTACTGCGACCGCTGCGTCCTCTTCATCGCAGCTCGAGAACGCAGCGTGCTCTTCAGCCACCTTTCTCTTTCTCACGGAAACCCGTCCAGCAACTCTAGGACGGCTGGCGACGACAGCTACCTTGGGCGAGCGTTGCCGTATTCTTAAATTGGTAGCCGGGACCACAGGGTCGACAGGCCAGCCGATATCAGTCACCTCATGATCCTACTACGACCTCTTGCTCGACGCTGTAGGACAGAGGCGTTTCCTGCTGAGAAGTTCTTGTGCGCCCTAAAATGGAGTCAGGCCGGTGCTGTGCTACACATGTAGCCCTCCACAGCTGTCGAATAGCCATGTAGAATTCATTTGTATAGCGCCCGAAAAGAACGTAATCTCTGCTTGCTGGCCAACCGGTATGTGCAATCAGGCGCTTATAGATGGTGCAAAACTCTGCAGCTAGGCTTGTCTGTCGTGAGCGTCGCAGTTGCCACATCCCACCACTTCTCGCCGACCTACATTGGCTACCAGTCAAGCAACGGATCGACTTCAAGGTTTTGTCGCTCACTTTTAGGTCCCTTCATTCTTTGGCTCCTGCCTATCTCTCTGATCTACTCCCCCACCAGGCCAAGCAGAGTACCACCCGCTTTTCGGAATCCAACAGTTTACCAATATCTCGTACACACCTCAAATCCTTCGGAGACCGTGCAATTAGTTCGTACGCTCCCAAAGCCTGAAACTCCCTCCCGACTTGCATCAGAACATCCCCTGACTTGACCACATTTAAAAAGAACTTAAAAACACGCCTATTTGATACATCATTTAGTGGGCTCTCTGAGGGCGTGTTATCAAGTGTATTGTTATTATCATCTCTATTCAGGCGCTTCACATATGCCTCGGGGCTCGAGCTCACGACTTCAGGCAGACCTCGGTCGGGGCGAGCACCTTAATCGCTAGACCAAACCAGCACGGCACTAATGCTAGGTATAATAATAAAATGATAATACATTTTTCATAGTGCCCTCGGATAATTAGATTTCTTTCTAGGCACTTTGTATTTGCAGCGAAGAAAGGTTAGATCGAATGGTTAGCGGTAGCAGGTAGCTCAATGAGCAACCTGCATAATGTGGTTAGAGGTGACATGCACAGGGTCAGCACGCTAGTGTGGTGACTGTAATGTAATAATGTATATCCGTCTGTAACTCCAAAAAGCCACAAAGACCACGTGGGTGCTACCCAGGAGAGTTTTGAATAGCGCACTTACAGCCTAAGCGGCTTTCGGTACGCATTCGGTAGCCAACAGACTTCGTCTCACGCATCACGCAACAAAGAGAAAGTGGGAAGCATAGAAGAGTTAGGAGAGCAGTTGGGGTAGTGAGTAGCATGGAAGTAGCAGCTCAGGACCACTGAAGGAGAAGAGCCATAGTCGGCAGCAGGAGAGTAGTTGTCGCTGCGTAAGAATTGTGGGAGCGAGTTCCACAGTCTAGG
This sequence comes from Cristatella mucedo, assembly GCA_009760855.2. Classification (NCBI taxonomy): domain Eukaryota; kingdom Metazoa; phylum Bryozoa; class Phylactolaemata; family Cristatellidae; genus Cristatella; species Cristatella mucedo. Next base: position 138,667 of record WPIO01000060.1, on the reverse strand, counting down.
ACCTGCAGAGCTAAAGCTTCAGTCACCAACGGTCTTTAAATGGAAGAATGGAACAGCTAATTTATTGTCCATACAGGACCTGAGGGTGCGAAGAGGCTGAAACTGGTGCAGCAGTTCAGCTAGGTACGAAGTTGCCACGCCGTGGTGGACCTTGTGGGTCAGCGTAAGAACTTTGCTCTGTATCTGTTGCTCAACCGGCATCCCTCATAGCTCTTTTAGCAACGGAGACACGTGCTCATATCTCTTGGACTTGAAGACTAACCTTGCAGCCATATTCATAGCCAGCTGCAGTGGCCTGGTTGCTTTCTTTGGAAGCCCAGTAAAAATGGAATTACAATTATCAAACCGAGACAGAATTAAGGAGCAAATTGTTTGCAAGCCACTGTGGAAGACAGTTCCTAATCTTGGATATGGATCAGACGTGATGGCTAGCTGTAGAAGCAGTCGTTAGAATGAAGCTTTTAAAATTAAGATAGCTGTTAAAAACGACACCTAAATTTCGAGCACGTGGTGATGGTCGCACAACAGCATCATCTATTACAAGAGCAAAGCCTTTTAATCCGGCCACACGCTTATGGTGTCCTATGAGCAGCAGTTTGGTTGTATCGTCATTTAGTTTGGCAGCATGCAACAGCACGTATAAGCGCATAAATGACGAATCACATGGACACACTAAATGCTGTGGTAAATTGATGCGTTTTAGCTTATTTTTAATGCCAAGTCAGTGAATGTCGTGACGCCAGTCGGAAGTGAGTTCCGGGCTTTGGGAGCACACGAAGTAAATGCACGGTCTCCAAAGGATTGAGGCTCATGCGAGGTGTAGGTAAACGATTAGATTCCGAAAAGTGGGTGTACAATGCTTAGCCTGGCGGAGGGGGGGGGGTAGATCTGATAGGATATGGACTTAATGTATAAAGATGCGAGTGCCCTTGATTGCTGCCACATTCCGTCATCTTCGGCCTACTGCGCGTATTGGTGCTGCACTTAAACGCCGTCAGCCATTTTTCGAGCCTGGGACGGGGTTCCGCTGGTATATGTTGCGCGTCGGTAAGGAACGTAACGTAACCGCCACGAGCTCAATGTTTGTGGCCAAAGGACATTAGTGCAGAAGCCGCCGCGGGGGGGGGGGCGTTTGTAGCGCTATCGTTGATACCTATCGTTGGGTGT
>WPIO01000060.1:7500-132500 GCA_009760855.2 Cristatella mucedo | reverse complement strand
CGTCGCCTTCGTCATCGTACAGCCGCTCGTGCCCGGAAACGCGCTGCCGGCCGGCGAGGAAGTAGAGGAAGGAAGCGACGTCGCCCTGCGGTGCTCGCGCGCGTCGTGCCGCGCTCACTCATCTCGCTCTTTCAGGTGCAGTCGCCAGTCGACGGCGCCGCGAGTGACGCGTTGATCGCGCACCAGGTCGCCGCCTTCGACGACAAGGTCCGGAAGTTCAAGGACGGCTACTCAGTCGACGCCGCGAGGTCCATGTTCTCCGAGCTCGCTCGCGTGGTCGGGCCGGCGGCGGCGCACGCTGCGCGCTCCGTCGTTCGCCTGCGCGCCCTCGTCGCCGACCGTCGCGTCGCCACCGCCGCCGCGGCGGACGCGCAGCAGGTGCGGCAGTATTTCGCCTGGTACCTGAAGAACGTCGACTACGCGGCCGAGCTGAAGCGCAACTTCGACAAGCTGATACGCGCGCCGCTGAGCCGGGCAGTCGCGGCCGCCGACGACGAAGCCGCACCCTCCGGCGCTGCCGCGGCCGCGCCGTTCGGCTCGTCGCCGTCCGTCGGAGATCGGCCGCCAGGCGGAGCCAGGCCGCCGCCGCCGCGACTGGACGGCGAGCGGCTGGCCAAGGCGCGCGCCGCCCTGATGTCGTTCGCCGATGACGACGGCGGCGGTGCGCCCGAGATCCGTCAGCTATACGACCGCTCCGAGCTCGAATCGCTCGGCGCGCGGCTCGACCGCTTGCTCTCAGCGTGGTCGCGCCTAGCGGCGGCCTCGGCTGGCGACGACGACGACGGCGATTTCGGCGAGGCCGACGTCGACCCGCACCTGTTCTCAGCCGAGAGCGGCTTCGCGTCATCGCGCCCCCGAGCCGCCGCGGCAGAGCCGGCAGCGGCCGCCGCCGCCTGGCTCGAGACGTGGGTGCGCCTGCTGCCCGACGTCGCCGTCAAGTGCGAGAAGGCGTCGGCGCTCGCGGGCCGCCTCCTGGAGGTGGCAGCGGAGCGGCGGCCACGCTCCGAGGCGGCGGCGGCGGCTCTCGCTCGCAAGCTGGGCCGCGCCCGCGGCGCGCTCAGCGAGCGCCTGCGCGCGGCCGAGCGGAGCGCGGAGGAGGCCGAGCGGCGCCTGCGCGACGACGGCGCCGCGCTCGAGACGCTGCTCGAGCGCGAGGAGCGAGCGGCGCTGCTCGGCGCGTCGCTGCACGCGCTCGCGCAGGACGCGGGCCGGCTGCGCGCCGCCGTCGACGGCGTGCGGCGCGAGCTCGGCGACACGCTGGAGCTGCTCGGCACGGTGGCGGCGCAGCCGCACGGCGGCGGCGGCTCCGACTTCGGCGACAAGCTGGCGGCGACGGCGCGCCTGAAGCGGCGGCGGCTGCTGGCGCTCGAGCAGACGCTGGCGTGCGTCGACTACCAGCGGCGCGTCGCCGAGGAGGACCTGGCGCTCGAGCTGAACGTCAAGCCGAGCATCATCCAGTTCACCAACCACCTGCAGGAGCGCTGCGAGCGGCTCGAGCAGGACGTCGAGCGCGCGCTGGACGAGCGCGAGCGGCTGAGCCTCGCGCTCGGCCTGCTCGAGCGCGACGAGGGACGCCTGCTCGCCGCCGCCGGCTCTGGCCGGTCGTCAACGGCGGCGGGCGGCGGCGGCAGCTAGCGAGGCGCTCGCGACCGCTCCATCTGCCGACGGTCCGACGGAGGAAGCCGCGCGTGCGTCGTGCGAGCGACCGCTCGTGAGCGGCGCCCAATCTCTTCGTCTTCCGCGAGGTTTTCCATCGGCTTCGTCCTTCGCGAAGCCATCGGCGCGAGCTCGCGACTGAGCGAGGCGCGAACCGCGCCGGTGCGTGCGGCGCGCGCGCTCGCACGGCAGGTAGCTAACTCGAAGCGGATCGGTGCTAGCGATGATACGTTGCTTTCTCGACGAAGCAAAGAAATCTCGTCTTCGGTCTTTACGTGATTTTCGAGCAGCGATCAGCAAAGCTTGGCGGCTGAGCGCCAACCGTCGTGCAGCGGCAGCCTTCGCAGCGACCACAGCAGTACCTTTCGCCGAGCGAGGCGGCCGCGCCAAACGAAATTCTAGCAGGGAGGGAGCGTCTGGCGCCAGACGCCGAGCTCTTTTCCTGCTCCGCACCTTAAACGACGTAAGCGAAAATTCGCGTACGCCAACCCGCAAAGTCCGCCATTGCGTCCGCCCAGCTCCCGTCGCTGTTCAGCGCTGGCCGGCGGCTGCAGTAGCGTCAGCTTTCCTGTGCGCTCGGCTGCTTGAGGGACGATAAATGCGGCGCGCTGCGCCTGCGCGAGCGCCACTACGCGCGAGGACTGGGCGGCCGTCGCGCTAGAGGTTTTTCTACCGCACTCGAAGGCACCCTAGTGGCAGTTTCTGCAGTTTATTTCGCGATCTTGTTTAAACTCGGTTTCGAGGTACCGTATTTCGCCTCTTGTTGGCTGCCGCGTGGGCTAGGCTCAGCAGCACGCAGCAGTGTTTGTAGGCATAATAGCCGAAGGTTCGCATGGCACGCTCGCAAGCTTGACTTAACATTTAACCTGATTTAAAAGTAAAACGTTCAGGCACTTGACGGTCGTAGCCCGATCCGCGGCGCTACGCGAAGCAACTCCTCTGTGGGACTCAATTTTTACTTTTACTACATTCCCGCCCGCAGATAGTGACCTTGCTCGTGTTAACGATTTAAGTTTTGTCCACCACCTCCGAGTCGCTCTACCCCTCGTCAAACCGACCTTTCCTTTGCTCTATGAGACTAAGTGTCTAAGGCCAAGGGTTATGTGCTTGCTTTTCATGCATCAAGTAGCGGGTTCGTGACCTGCAGCGGGCGATACCTTGATTCGCCATATTTTTTTGATATCTTATTATATATTTATATTTTTATTTATTATATATTTTATTTTATTTTATTATATATTATATATTATATATATTATATATATTATATTATTATATTATTATTATATTATTATATATTATATTATATATTATATTTCACTATTGAGGTCACACAGCTTGGTAAAGGGGTTTTTTATTTTTATTTTTTATTCTTTATTTCATTCGGCTTGGAAATGTATTGGTATTTTACCTTTTTTATGTCATCCGTACTTGAGGAGGTTGGTCCTTGCCTTTACATAGTTTATTTAGCAAGTGTTTCATGTGCTACTGCTACCTGTGGCAATGGAATTTGTGGATACCCTCAGAATTGCGCCCTTTCTCTAAAAAGCAGCTAGAAACTGAGATACCAGTACCTAACAATCTTCATTACGCAAACTAAATCAACAATTAAAAGGCTTTTTCTTTTTCTTTGGTAATTTGTCCCTAAATTTTTTGAAAGGATTTTACCTGGCAGATAGAACTTTACGTGCCACAGGTGGCCTATACAATGGGCCGTGGATCTAAATGAGGTACATCGGAAATAATGACCAATGGAGAAGTAAACAGCGATAATAAAAATAACACACTTGATAAATTGCCCTCAGAGAACTCAATCGCTCTCTCTCTCTCTAGGCGCTTTACATTTGCTGCATTGGGAACACGATCGAATGGTCAGTGGTAGCATGCTCAATAAACAACAATAGTAACATGGTTATGGGTGACATGCACAGGATCAGCATGCATAGTGGCAGTATGCACGCATAAGCACATAATGGTCGAATCACAGGGACCCGCTAAATGCTGTGATAAATAGGTGAGATGCATTTATGCAGAGCCGAGGTGGTCCTACGAGCAGGATTAAACTGTATAGAAGGCTCGAATGGGTATATCATTGTGTAATTATTGAAATGCTCTAGGTTTCTAACCATAGGGTTGTGGTAGATTCGCAGTGCAGACCGGAAGGTCAGAAGGTCAGTTGAAGCTGGACAGCGCCACGTTCATCGGATCAAAAGAGAAAATCAACAAGCAAGACTGCTGTTCTGGCCTCCAGCTGCAATTAAAAAAACCAGCTTGTCAGGTCTTCAGAGATGAGAGGGCGTGGCGTTGACCATGAAACGCTGCAAGAAAGCGCTTCTGCTCCGGCGGTGCTGGGAAGCCTGCGTGCCTGCCTCGCACGACCTTCGTCTCAAGCTCTGCAAACGCTGTGCGGTTAGTAGCCGTCTGCCATTTAATCTCGTCGACCTCTCGGAAAATCGGCCGCGTAGGGCATACAGTATCTGGCCAGCCTCATCGGCGGCCTCATCCGGCAACACTTCTTACTAGAATGTCACGTAATACTGGCAGCGTTGGCTCTATCGTCAGCCTAGTTCATTGATCAGCCATCCAACTTGCGGTCGAATCGTACGACGAAGAATACATCTTCGTCTTTTTATTTTTCCTAGCTGCTTATTCGCTAATTTATTAATCGAGATTGTTTGTGTACGTTCCAAGTCTTGTAGGCCGACTCCATCTCTGTGGAACAGTAAACGCTTATTCAAAAATCTTTGCTAATAGTACCAGCTGCCAAAACTACTATCTTACATATTAATGTCATCCTTTAGGTCAGTTAATATGCCGCTTGCCGACCAAGAAACTGACTCTACTGCAATGCTAATCAGTAAAAAAACAGTGAAAACGAGATGCTATTGAGTTACCTGGGGTTAGCATCAACGAGATTGCCAAAAGCAAAATGACAGTCTGCTTCCACACAATCCGACGCCCTCATGGTTTCATTGAGAGCTTCGCCTTACAGCGCATTACTAAGCAGGACAATTTTTTTCAGATTTAATTAGCACACCAGAGCGATCGACAGCGAGCGCCTTATTCTTTTGGAGAAGAGCGACTCCCCTCCGCGCCCTCCCTGCGACTCCCTGTCCTCCCTGTCCTCCCAGCGTGGCGAGGGTGCACTATGCAGTTTGTGTGCAATAGGTTGTTGTGCGACTTTGACAACTGCTGACCTGACACCTGTGCAAAGCGTCGACACTGACCTAATGGCCGATGCCTTTGCTCTAGCTGGATATGAGATGCAATGCAAGATGGCGAATTTCGGTCAAAGGAGAAGCTGAAGAATCGCCTCTTTGTCGCAGCGAAGCCTCGCTGCTTGGCACAGTCCTTCCAGCCGTCCTTAGCTGGCACTTTCACGCCACTCACTTCCACAGCCTTCCTCCTGACCTTCTGCTTCTCAGTTTCTTTTCTTTGCGTCGGACGACGCCTTTTGGCTACCTCGTGTGCACCGAAAGTAGCTTAGTGTTTGAGTGGGCGATCGGAGACTTGCCCGGGTCCTTGAGCCTTTGTGCAGATACATCGCATTACAGTTGGTTTCAGCGAGCTCAAGTCTCAACTTCCCTCAAGAGGCACAAACTGAACCGAATAGTACTTTCTATTATATTTCATGCCCTGGCTGACTCATTTTCTCTTGTGGCTCATGTGCATAACCTCGCTCACAGCAAAGGTCGCTCGCTCAATCAGATATTCTCCCACGGTTTTACGCTATCGTCTTCTGTCGTAACAAGGTTCTGCTCATATGAATACGTGCGGATCTCATTAAGTCAGCAGTTTGCGTTCTTCTCGACCTTCAGAATCACCTGTACATAGCAAAACTTCAACACTTTTGAAATTTCCTTTGTCCGCAAAATATCTTACGCGCCTCTGCCGCTCAACCCTACCTTTGACCTGTCCTCATTTTTAGAGCGCTGCAACACGACACTACCCGGCCGTCCTATAAAGTGTGGACCTCTGACTAAGCACTCCGTGTGCCCTCGCTCCGAGGTTCTGTGGTTTACCGCAGGTATTAAATAAGCTAGGTTTACTAGTAGCAAGCTTGAGACAGCGTATAGAAGATAAAGACTGTCCGACGACAGACGATTCGAGGAATACTGTAGACCTTACCAATCTATCCTAGCAATGTACCTTTGCTTTGATCCCTCCCAGCCTTCGAGCACCTCAAATTCTCTCAGCTCACTTGCTGCATGCATTGATGACATCCGCACATGGATGGCAGCAAATTTTCTAAAACTAAACGATGATAAAACTAACTTACTAGTCATGGGAAAACCCAGTGTGATTCAGAGATTGGAAAGGCTGACTCTCAAAATTTGCTCTGCCAGCATATCTCCAATCAGCTCGAAATCTAGGTGTCATATTCCAAAGCGACCTCTCGTTAGACGACCATATCAGCTCCACAGTCAAATCTACCTATTTTCAGCTTCATAACATTGCTAAAATTCGGGCTTGTTTAGATAAGGATACCACGTCTAAGTTGGTCCATGCATTCGTGACATCCCGTCTCGACTTCTGCAACTCACTGCTTACTGGCCTTCCAGCATGTGCGATCAGGCGATTGCAGCTGGTGCAAAACTCGGCAGCTAGACTTGTCTGTCGTGAGCGTCGCAGTTGCCACATTACTCCACTTCTCGCCGACCTGCACTGGCTACCAGTCAAGCAACATATTGACTTCAAGGTTTTGTCGCTCACTTTTAGGTCCCTTCATTCTATGGCTCCAGCCTATCTCTTTGATATACTCCCCCATCAGGCCAAACATCGTACCACCTGCTTTTCGGAATCCAACAGTCTACAAATACCTCATACAAACCTTAAATCCTTTGGAGACCGTGCATTTAGTTCGTATGCTCCCAAAGCCTGGAACTGCCTCCCGACCTGCGTCAGAACATCCCCTGACCTGACCACATTTAAAAGGAACTTAAAAACACACCTATTTAGGACAGCATTTAGTGGGTCCCTGTGATTCGTCCTTGATGTGCTTATGCGTGCTGACACTGTGCATGCTGCCACGAACCATATTTGCATGCTGACCCTGTGCATGTCACCCCTAACCATATTATTTATTTTGCTTGTTCTTCAAGGACGATTTTACTTACCATTCAATTGCATTTCACTTTGCAGCAAATGTAAAGCGACTAGATAGAGATTAGGTTCTCTGAGGGCGCTTTATCAAGTGCATTATTAGTATTATTATTATTATGGCCAAGTTTAGCTTCTAAGAAAACGTCGTCAAATCGCAGATGCACAATCCAAAAAATGCCTACAATGTCTGCCATCGACCACCTCCTTAACCGCTTCCCGGCCAACTCCTTACCTAAAGATACTTGTGGTGATCTTGCAGCCTCTTTGTCAGAAAGATTGACCAGATTGGTGAGTCCGTTCCTGAGCTAACCTTTTGATCCCACTGGACCCTTCTCACTTTGTACCGTACCTACAGGACTTCATCCTCAATTCTTCTCACCTAACACTTCTCCCTCAATTCTTTGTAGCACCACAAGGACTGCATTCAAGTTTGCCACGAATGACTTAATGCTGAAATTCCTCGTCTAGTCAAAGAAGAATACTAGCCCTCTAGGCTATATTTTCACCCTTCTACTTGTGCGATGCATAAATCCGCTGCTGTCATGCATAGCTGACATAATCAACATGTTCTTAGCCTCAGGTCTAGTCCCTACACCTTGCAAAAAATGCCGTTGTTAGGTCAACTATTAGCAATGCAACATTTGACCAAGATAACTTTCAGAACCGAGGCTCTGCCAGCATATCTAATCTGCCGTAGAATATAGGTGTCTTGTTCTAAAGTGACCTTCCACTAGACGACCAAATCAGCTCCACAGCCAAGTTCACCTACTTTCAGATTCGTAATTCGGGTGTGCTTAGACATTGATATCACATTCAAGGTGGTCCTTGCATTTGTGACATCCCGTCTCGATTTCTGTAACTGCGGCCAGCAGGTCTGCCTGTCAATGCAACCAGGCGTTTGCAGTTTATGCAAAACTCTGTAGCTAGACTTATCTGTCGTGAGCATCACATCTGCCACATTACAACACTTCTCACCGCCCTGCAGCGGCTCTTAATCAAGAGGCTTGATTGTTTTGTCACTCACTTTTAGCTCTCTTCATTCTCTAGCTCCAGCCTACCTATTACAACTACTCGCTAAATAGGCAAGGCATCGTGCCACTTACTCTTCTCACTCAAATCGTTTCGCTATGCATTGAACCAACACAGAATCCTGTGGCGATTGTGCCTTTAATTAGTAACCCCCCAAAGCCTGGAGCTCACTCCCAACTGACGTCACGAAATGTCTCTGACGACGCATTCATTAACAGCGTAGTGAATGAGGAACGGCACTTAAACGTTATTGTGCGAGCGGCACTTTTTGGCTCAGGGCCAAAAACTAATATCCCCAGATTCGTTCAGCAGCTTATTCTGTTTATTGGTTTTGCTTCTCTCGACCATGTTCAGGTGGATATGTAACTTAACGGCGGGATTTATGTACTACTAAACACCCAAAGAGCACGACGACTCCTCCCTGAGAGGTTGGCTTCATTAGTTGGTATGTCCATGTAAAGACTCCGCTATGTCACAGCAATTATTATCAAATGTTTGTACTGTAGAGTCGGCTGCAATTGCTATTAGTAATAGGCAATTTGCATGAAGCTCTTGGATAGCTAAATCTCTAGCCGGGTGCATTAGAAGTCGGCGCATTAGTAGTCGGTGCAAAATAATCACTTATCAAGGCTTAATGACATGCCCGGTACTATGACAAGCATTCAAAAGGACACTCAAATACACTTAGAGCTACCGGTTAGATGAGCCCCTGGTTAGTAGGCTGTATTGAATAGTGTCCAGGTATGAACACAAAACATGAGAGAAGAAAAAACATTTAAGCTCGTTGAGCGTTTGAAAAGCTGACTGGAACAGATGCATTCTTAGCTAGGACTTAAATGAGGCCGGAACCAAGCTCCACACTTTTAGTGCATATGCCTGAATCATTGGCGGAGCAAGGGGGCAGGAGGAGCAATTGTGTGTGTGTGTGTGTGTGTGTATGTGTGTGCGTGTGCACATGTGTGTGCGTGTGTGTGTGCATGCGTGCGTGTGTGTGTGTGTGTGTGTGTGTGTGTGTGTGTGTGTGTGTGCATGTGTGCGTGTGTGTGTGTGCATGTGTGCGTGCGTGTGTGTGTGTGTGTGTGTGTGTGTGTGTGTGTGTGTGTGTGTGTGTGTGTGTGTGTGTGTGTGTGTGTGTGTGTGTATCTCCGTCTGTAACTCCACAAAGCCATAAAGACTAGGTGCGTGTTACGCAGGAGAGTTTTGTATAGCGCACTCACAGCCTAATCGGCTTTCGGTACGAGTTCGGCAGCCAACAGACTTCATCTTACGCAAAAAAGAGAAAGTGGGAAGCACAGCAGAGTCAGAAGAGCAGTTGAGGTAGTGAGTAGCATAGAAGTAGCAGCTCAGGACCGCTGAAAAGGATGAGCCATAGTCGGCAGCAGGCGAGTAGTTGTCGTTGCATAAGAATTGTGGAAGCGAGTTCCACAGCCTAGGACCTGCAGAGCTAAAGCTTCTGCCGCCAACGGTCTTAAAGCAGATAAATGGAACAGCTAATTTATTGCCCATACATGACCTGAGGGCATGAGGATGCTGAAACTGGTGCAGCAGTTCGGCTAATTACGTCGGAGCCAAGCCGTGGCGGGCCTTGTGGGTCAGCATAAGAACTTGGCTCTGTATCAATTGATCAACCGGCAGCCATCCTAGCTCTTTTAGCAAAGGAGACATGTGCTCAAACCTCTGGGACTTGAAAACTAGCCTTGCAGGCATATTCTTTGCCAGCTGAAGTGGCCTAGTGGCTTTCTTCGGTAGCCCAGCCTAATAAGGCCGAGAGAGAACTAAGGAGCTAGTGAATTTTTTTGCAAGCCACTGTGGAAGACAGCTCCTAATCTTGGATGGGGACCGGACGTGATGGCTAGCTGTAGAAGCAGTCTTCTGAATGCCTTTAAAATTTATGCAGCTGTCAAAAACGACACCTAAATTTCGAGCACGTGGTGATTGTCGCACGACTGCATCACCTATTAAAAGAGCAAAGCCTTTTAATCCAGCCACACGCTTAGGGTGTCCTATGAGCAGCAGTTCGGTTTTATTGTCATATAGTTTCAAGAAGTTTTCCGACATCATGGATCGAATATTGGCAAGGCAAGCATTCAGTTTATCAGTTGCTGCAGCAGATTCCGACGGTTTGAATGACAAATACAACTGAGTATCGTCAGCATAAATGTGATATCCTATTCCATGGGCCTTAATCACTTTTCCAAGAAGTTGAGTATAAATGGAGAACATCAAGAGACCGAGTACAGACCCTTGAGGGACTCCACAGGTGACCCGTCTCGTGCATGAGACCTGACCCCCACACGACACGGATTGGACACGATCAGACAAGTATGATTTAAACCACGCCAGTGCTTCGTCTGCCAGACCGATCGTTGTTCTCAATCGTTCAAGCAGAACTTCGTGATCAATGGTGTCGAAGGCAGCAGACAGATCTAGCAGAACTAGGGCAGTGACATTCCCGTCATCGTTGCCACATAGAATGACATCGTTAACACGGAGGAGAGCAGTTTCAGTGGAGTGCCTATATCCTGGAGCCAATTTCCTCAGACCTTGGGGGGAGCAAGGGGTCCTTGTCCCCCTTCAACCTGAACCCTTGCCCCCTCTAACCTGAAAGTCCTGACTCCTCCCATGTGTCTGATCGCAGTAGATTTTTAATTTAGTGAGGCAAACGATGAGACAACTGAGAGCTAAGGAGAGGCTGCAAGAAAACACCGTAGGAGTAAGGTGGCCGGATAGGTTAATCAAAAATTCGAAAGCCTAACGCTCAAAATGGGCTCGGCCAGCACATCTCTGTTGCATCTGCTTGAGACCCCGTGTCTACTACTGTCAGGCGACCTTTCACTAGACAACCAACTCAGCTCCACAGTCAAGTCTTCCTACTTTCAGCTAAGAAGCCGCCCTGCAAAAATCCGAGCCTGCGTAGACCGGGAAACCAAATCCAACCATTCATGACACACCATCTCGACTTCTGCAACTCGCTGGAAGACAACAACTGGTAGGTCGTCCGACTTGTGCAAAAAGATGCTTACAGTTCACGGTTTATACTCTCCCTCTTGCCGATGTCATCGTAAGGCACAATTTAGGCTTTCACTTCTATGCGGATGATACTCAGTTGTACCTTTGCTTTGATTCCTCCCAGCTCTCCAGCATTTCGAATTGTCTCAGCTCCCTTGCTACATAAACTGATGACATCCGCACGTGAATGGCAACAAACTTTCTTAAATTGAATTATGATAAAACCGACGTACTAGTTATGGCCAAACCAAGTGTGATTCAGAAATCGGAATGTAATGTAATGTATCTCCGTCAGTAACTCCACAAAGTCATATAGACCATGTGGGCGTTACGCAGGAGAGTTTTGTATAGCGCACTCACAGCCTAAGCGGCTTTCGGTACGCATTCGGTAGCCAACAGACTTCGTCTCACGCAACAAAGAGAAAGTGGGAAGCATAGCAGAGTTAGGAGAGCAGTTGAGGTAGTGAGTAGCATAGAAGTAGCAGCTCAGGACCGCTGAAAAAGATGTGCCATAGTCGGCAGTTGGAGAGTAGTTGTCGTTGGATAAGAATTGTGGAAGCGAGTTCCACAGTCTAGGACCTGCAGAGCTAAAGCTTCTGTCGCCAACTGTCTTTAAGCGGAGGAATGGGACAGCTAATTTATTGTCCACACAGGACCTGAGGGCGCGAACAGGCTGAAACTGATGCAGCAGTTTAGCTAGGTACGAAGGAGCCAAGCCGTGGCGGGCCTTGTGGGCCAGCGTAACAACTTTGCTCTGTATCCTTTGCTGAACCGGCAACCATCCTAGCTCTTTCAGCAAAGGTGACACGTGCTCAAACTGCTGAGACTTGAAGACCAGCCTTGCAGCCATATTCATAGTCAGCTGTAGTGGCATAATAGCTTTCTTTGGCAGCCCAGCCAAAAAAGAATTACAATAATCAAGCCGAGACAGAACTAAAGAGCTAGTTAAATTTTTTACAAGCCGCTGTGGGAGACAGCTTCTAATCTTGGATAGGGATCGGATGTGATGGCTAGCTGTAGAGGCAGTCTTCTGAATAAAGCTTTTGAAATTGAGGCAGCTGTCGAACACGACACCTAGATTACGAGCACGTGGTGAAGGTCGCACAATAGCATCACCTATTAGAACAGCAAAGCCTTTTAATCCAGCCACACGCTTAGGGTGTCCTATGAGCAGCAGTTCGGTTTTATCGTCATTTAATTTCAGGAAGTTTTCCGACATCCAGGATCGAATATCGGCAAGGCAAGCATTCAGTTTCTCAGTTGCTGCAGCAGATTCCGTCGGTTTAAATGACAAATACAGCTGAGTATCGTCAGCATAGAAGTGATATCCTATTCCATGGGCCTTGATCACTTTTCCCAGAGGTTGCGTATAAATGGAGAACAGCAAGGGACCGAGTACAGACCCTTGAGGGACTCCACAGGTGACCCTTCTCATGTCTGAGACCTGATCCCCACACAACACGGATTGAACACGATCAGACAAGTAAGATTTAAACCACGCCAGTGCTTCGTCTGCCAGACCGATCGTTGTTCTCAATCGTTCAAGCAGAACTTCGTGATCAATGGTGTCGAAGGCAGCAGACAGATCTAGTAGAGCTAGGGCAGTGACATTCCCGTCGTCGTTGCCACGTAGAATGTCATTGTTAACACGGAGGAGAGCAGTTTCAGTAGAGTGCTGCTTCTTGAACCCTGATTGAAATGTTTCTGATATTCCATTATTTTCAATATGTTCAACTAGCTGCTTAGCAACAATTTTTTCAAGAATCTTTGATAAGAACGGAAGAAGGGAAACTGGACGATAGTTTGCTAGGACCTCTGTGTCTAATCCAGGCTTTTTAAGAATAGGTCTAACGATTGCCGATTTGAAGGACTTGGGGACGACCCCTTTTCCAAAAGAAGCATTAAAAATCTTGGTTATGGCAGGGGTAAGTTGGTCTTCAAGTGAAGAACACAGAGATGAAGGTATAGGGTCTTCAGGAGACGAGCTCTTTTTGCTAGACCTTATTAAGGCAGCCACATCACAGGCAGAAACATCGGAGAACCTTTTAAGAAAGGTCACAGGTTGAGGAACGTCGATTGCTTTGGTCGGCGGGGGCTTAATGGAGGCACGAACGTGCACAATTTTTTCAGTAAAGAGGGCTGAAAACTTTTCGGCTGAACCCTTAATATCTGGGGAGTCAGACCTGACAGCATTGGCCAGTAAATGGTTTACTGTCTTATAAATCTGTTTAGTGTCCGACTGGTAGGAATTCAGCTTTCTAATGAAAAAAAGAAGCCCTGGCTTTTTTAAGCTTTCGGGTGTAAACTCGAAGGAAGCCTTTAAAATTGACTAGGTCTGCCTCAGACCCCGATTTCTTGAAACGACGTTCCAGCCTGCGCTTAACACGGCGCATCTTAAGGAGTTTTTTTGTAAATTGAAAGGAATCTCGACGACTTTGAACACGGAAAAGGAAAACCTGACGCTCACAATTGGCTCTGCCAGTACACGTCTAATTGAGTCTGCACTAAATCTATATGCCCTGCTCCAAAGTGACCTTTCATTAGACGACCACATCAGCTCCACAGTCAACTCTGCCTACTTTCAGCTACACAACAATGCTAAAATGAGGGCTTGTTATAGCAAGCATACCACAAGCATACCACATCTAAATTAGTCCATGCATTTGTGAAATTCCTTTCGACTTCTGTAACTCACTGATCGCTGGTCTACGGTCTACCGGCCTGTGCAATCAGGTGCTTACAGCTAGTGCAAAACTCTGCAGCTAGGCTTGTCTGTCGTGAGCGTCGCAGTTGCCACATCTCATAACTTCTCGCCGACCTGCACAGGCTCCCACTCAAGCAAAGCATCGACTTCAAAGTTCTGCCACTCACTTATAGGTCCCTCCATTCTGTAGCTCCAGTCTACCTATCAGATCTACTTCCACACCAGGCTAAGCATCGTACCGCTCACTTTTCGGAATCTAACCGTTTACGTATACCTCTTACGAATCTCAAATCCTTCGAAGACCGTACCTTTAGTTAGTATGCTATGCTCTCAAAGCCTGGAACTCACTTCCGACTTGTATCACGTCATCCTCTGACTTGACCACATTTAAAAAGAAACTAAAAACGCGCCTATTTATCATAGCATTTAGTGGGTCCCTGTGATTCTTTCTTTATGTACTTATGCGTGCTGACATTGTGCATGCTGCCACTAACCATATTTGCATGCTTAACCTGTGCATTACACCCCTAATCATATTCTGCGTTTTGCCATTGAGCATATTACCACTAACCATTCGATGGTATTTCCTTTCTAGCAATTTTAAAGTGCCTCGAAAGAGGTTGAGTTATGTGAGGGCGCTATAAGAAATGTATTCTTAGTACTTTTATTATTATTATTACAGTTGGTGCAAAACTCTGTAGCTAGGCTTACCATTCGTGCATGTTTCCATTCCTACAATAAAGCAGTTCTCGCTTATCTGCACTGACTCCCTATCAAGTAGCGCATCTTCTTTTAAGGTTTTTGCTACTGCTTCATAGGCTCCTTCATTGTCTTTCTTCGGCCCTACCTCTCAGAACTACTCCCCCTTCAGGCTAGGCATCTTACTAACTGCTCTTCTGAATCAAGGCGTTCAGCTGTGTATCTAAACAACCTTAAATCCTTTGCTTTGTAGATCGTGCCCTTAGTTTGTAAGCTTGCAAACCCGGAAAAGCCTTTCCGACTGAGGTTAGGACTTTTACTTAACGAAATTCAAAAAGGAGCAGAAAGCACACCCGTTCCTCACTAATTCCACACTTGCTGGGTTCGTGCGAATTTTCTTTTGTGTGCCTGATGCTTGTGGACAATGTGCATGTTAGCACTAAAAACTGACATGATTCATTTCATGCAAATTAAAGTGCTTACTGATAGATTCAGTTTTCCACCGACGCTAGAAAAAATGTTGCTTTATTACTATTATAAGTATTAGGCTGGTCAAAGTAGATCAAAATAGCACAGCTTACTATTTTATTGAGTGAGATTAACCTATTAACCGTTAATAATTAACTTTAGATGACATCAACGGCGTCTCCACCACAATTTTACGAAATGAGTGCGTCTTTAGAACTTCGGCATTACCCTAGATTTAGCTTAGCTGTAGAAATGTTGCCAGGAAAAGAGTTCACGGATTTCGACGCCGAAGTGGTCTCCTGTGTGCCTTCTCGTTTTGTGAAGTGGTCTCCTGTGTGCCTTCTGGTTTTGGGAAATGGTCTCCTGTGTGCCTTTTTGTTTTGTGAAGTGCCATTGAGCATATTACCACTAACCATTCGATGGTATTTCCTTTCTAGCAACTTTAAAGTGCCTAGAAAGAGGTTGAGTTATGTGAGGGCGCTATAAGAAATGTATTCTTATTACTTTTATTATTACCAGTCTCCTGGTGCCTTCTCGTTTTATGAAGTAGTCTCCTGTGTTCCTTCTTGGTTTGTGAAGTGGTCTCCTGGGTGCCTTTTAGTTTTTTAAACCCTAATAGATGTGTAAAAATGATCTGCAATAGCCTCATATTTGCCCGACTTAACTATGGGAATAGATCAGTTACCTGGTTTGCAGATACAGCTAGTGTGTATCCCAAAATTTTTCCTCCGAGAAGTTGTGAAAAAATCTGCAAACGCAGCTGACTGTTGTTGTCAGCTGCTGCTTCAGTCCCCAGTGCTCTTTTACGAATTATATTCAACTCCTGTCGATTGCCAGTCCTCTGTTGTATTTTCCTTATGCTCTAGCCACTAGTATTTTCCCAATGTTCCAGCCAATATTGTTTCGGTGGGCTACAAAAAATTTTTAGTTGCCGATTGAAATAATTAATCTCCATGAATCTCAAATCTGGTGTCTGGGGCCATCATTTTCAATACAAAGGATGGTGCGATATATGTATATATTTTTTCTCTGTCGAGTGCTACAGTATCTCTTTGGGGTGTTTAGGACTGAACAAATATGTACTCAAAAATTGCAGTCCCCAATTGTATTCAAGCTTGACCGCCCTCACGATGCCATAACAATTTATAGAAAGATTCACAGCTAGCTTTCGTACTACTTAGCTGGTGTTCGGCTCTGACATGCCCCAGTGTCTCAACTCTTTGTATAAATATTAACACGCTCTTATGTCCAATAAGCATGTCCGGAACGAGCGAGATACTACCAGGATCAATACATGGTAGCAGCATCATCAGACCCATAACGCTGAGCAAGATTCAAAGAACTCAGATGATTTAATACTAACATTCAATATCAAATTTTTGTAAGCAATAAGTTCTTTTGCAGCCGGCTCACAACGAACTTGTAACCGTGCGTTTTTGTGTTGACAGCCTCCTCGAAACATGGAGATGGAAGAAGTGAGTCGTAACTTAATCAACTCAGCAATGCGTTGCGTACTTTGCATAATGCGGTTGCGAACGCTGCTGCAGCTGCAGCCACGGCTGGGCGGTAAGCGATGCTTCTGATAGAGTACGCCTACCAATGAAAGTGCTGTCAGGCAGTTATTTATTGTCTATTTAGCCTAGTTCTGGAGAAATGAACTATCAGTGTGCCTTATGAATGAAGCAGGTAGGCCTTTGGAGAAAACAATAAAACACGTGCATAGACAGAATGCAGCAACGCTGTACTGCCCTTGAACTCGCCCTTGAACTCGCGTGAGAACCAAAATGTTTTTGCAATCTGCTCGTAGAGCTGCAGCAGCCAAGCCACGCGCTCTGAGCGTTACTCCGACGTAAGCGTCCTACTCGGCGCGCGAAAGACAGGTGAAAGCCTTCAGCCAAAGCTTTGGCCATCATTTATGTACACCCGGCTCGTATCGGTTAAATAATTTGATGCGCAGGAAAATCTACAGCTCTGCTGGGGCCCGCCTCCAGAGAATTGCTTAATCAGCACGGCAGCACGGCATGGTAGTTTCACTTTCACACGGCTAGTTTCCCGCTAGTTTCACTTTCGTGCAACCTATTTGAGACAATAAGCCGGCGCAGGTTGGTCGATTGATAAAGTATTAAGGATCCTACTTTGTTAAATTTTGATCAGTGACCTCATTTGAGTCAAACCCGTGTACATTTGCAAGTAATATACGGAACAACCACGAACGCACACACTCGGTATTTTACTTCATAGTACTACAAACACGCTGCAGCGGCTTCTGCCCTAGCTCTCTTTAGGGCCGAAAAAAATATCAAGCTAAGCCTGATATTCGCGAAGCGAGGCTTGTGACTTGTAGGTGCGGCGCTAATACCTGCAGGTATTTTGATGATGAATAAATAAATATAATTCATTTATATAGCGCCCCGAGAGAACTTAATCTCTATTCAGGCGCTTCGCATATGCCTCGGGGCTCGAGCCCACGACCTCAGTAAGACCTTGGTCGGGGTGAGCACCTAAACCTCTAGACCAAACATAGCCGAGGACGGCAGCAGGAAAGAGCACCGACATCTAAATGGGAAAAAGTCCCTGCACGTAGTGTAGCGTCCATACACGTTGCGGCAGCCATATATACAGCCTCACTCGAAGACTTGCACAACCGATTGACTTGTACGTGGCTTACGCGCGCGTCTCTTGCGGCCTATCCATAAATTAGGGCACGATCGGCTCCTAATCTCTATAATTCAAGAACCACGAAGAATAATATCAATATCTAGGCAATCGTCGTTGCATAGTTTAATCCTCTACTTAGCGAGCGACAGAAGAGCCGTAAGTCCGGTCGCTGGTTCGGCCCAGTAAAGGTCAAGGTGCTTGCCCCGACCAAGGTCTGGCCGAGGTCGTCGAGCCCCGCTGCCTAAGTGAAGCGCCTTGATAGAGATTGGGTTCTGTAAGGGCGCTATAAAAATGAATTTTCTTTATTTATTTTATTTTACTTATATCGCCTTCGCTTGCAGTGGGCAATGAGGGATCGCCCACTGCAGGACATACTACTTGGGTCGTGAAGAGCAAGCACCTTCACCTCGTGGGCCACGACCCACCGACGGCTCGCTGCTCAAGCACTCCAAGGTTTGGGTCGCGCGCACATCACTTGTTTAAATTATAGAGTGCGTTGGGGATTTATTTTTAAGGAAGACAATCTTTAATAACGCGCCTAAAATGTAATGAAGGGCAAAAAGAGCAGAGGCCGAGCTCCTTTCGCAAAGCCCCTTTAAAATGGACCCCTCAAGGCTGACACGTCTACGTACGACGACAGAAACTTGCGCGCTGACCAAGGAAACATCCGCGCCCAAGGACAAACGCCCGGCCCGAAGCTCGCACGACAGAAGCGTCCAGGACACAAGCGGCCGTAACGTCTGCGGCCAAATCGACAGTCCACTCGGCCGAATCGGCGTTGGGTGGGAGGCCAAAGAAGGAAAGGGAAGGGGAGGAGGAAAGTAGATACATTCGGCGCGATCTTCACAATAGCCACCACTATTCGTTCTTTTCATTTTGGTTTATTATCTGCCACTGAAGTAAGACAACAAGTCGGCGTGCAGTCGCTACGCAGCCGAGTAAGAATGAGACAGCGGCACCGGCGGGGAGGAGGGGGGGTTGGCGGCCAAAGGTTACCACGCGCGCCAGGCCGTCGCCGGGCAACAGATAATTAATTGATCTGGCGAAGACTCCCGTACAGCGGTTACGCCGCTGCGGCTGGCCTCTGTGGCTGGCCTGGGCAATCGAGAGCGCGGCTTGCTACCGCGCCCGCTCTTTTGAAAGACACCGAACTACTAAGTATCTCAGCCTTATAATATTTTATAAATATAATCTACCGCTCGGCAATGTACAGATTACCTCTTTCTCGACTTGCGTCAGAACATCCCCTGACTTGACCACATTTAAAAAGAACTTGAAAACACACCTATTTAGGACAGCATTTAGTGGGTCCATGTGATTCGTCCTTCATGTGCTTATGCGTGCTGACACTGTGCATGCTGCCACTGACCACATTTGCATGCTGACCCTGTGCAAGTCACCCCTAACCATGTTATTCATGTTTTTTTTATAAAGCATGATATTACTCACCATTCAATTAAATTTTCCTTTGCATCAAATGTAAAGCGCCTAGAAAGAGATTGAGTTCTCTGAGGGCGCTTTATCAAGTGCATTATTATTATTATTATTATTATTATAGCAACGATTAAGTAACGAACTCCTTTATAGCGGCGGCCAGCGCGTATATGCTATACAGTGTACATTGCTCGTCTGAAGACGCAGATCAACAAGTTAAAACAAAATATATACAAATAATTCCTATGCCCTTTTAACAGTCGTAGTTCTAGCGACCGCTGCTAAACCCAGTCAAGGTAGGTGCGGAAAGGGGTGGCAGGTGCGTACGCAAGCCGGCTTGTGAGTATAGCATCAATAGTCCCACGGGTGCATTTAGAGTTATATAGATAAATTTTAAAATTAATTTATAATATAATTTTTTTTAAATCAAATATTTCTCCTTAACGTGCGTTTGAGACATCGCCGGGCGGACCGAGAGAACCTAGCAACGGGAAGGTTGCTTAAGCCCCCCCGGTAAACACGCGCAAACACGCCGTTTCTAATGGCCTGCCTGACTCGGCGATCTCGCACCCGATTGGTGGAACAGCGCGTCTCTTGGTGACGGCCGAGCGATGCCTATAAATGCGGTGTCGCTCACGGGTGCTTTCAAATTGATTCTCGCAAGACGCGTTAACGGTCGGCGTGAGATCCTTTTCATCCTTAGGCAATTTTTGCTCTCGGGAACAGTACCTAAACGACAATGGTAAGTCTGTGCTGCGCACCGTACCTTCCAGCGCACGCTACTTATTACGCCGCCGTCGCGTGCGCCTCGCCACCGCCGCCGCGAGCAGAAAGCGACTGCCCCGCTGCCGCGCCGCCTGCTGCCGCGCCGCCTGCTGCTGCCGCGCCGCCTGCTGCTGCCGCGCCGCCTGCTGCTGCGGCCCGCTCTCGACGGACGCTCTTCGCTACTCGGTGGACTCGCGCCGATCTCTGGCGTCGACTCGGTCACTCACTCGCAAACTGCCACCCCGCCGCCGCCGCCGCACCTTCCCGCCGATAGCGGCGGCGCTTTCGTCGGCGTCGAGTGTATCGCGCGGCGGCGGCGTTCCGGCGCCGCCGCCGCCTTGCGGCTCGCGCCCAGCCTCGTACCGCAGAGCGGCGCGAGTCGAGCGGCGGCGACTTGTCCGCCGCCGGTTGATTTCGCTCGCGGGTCGACGTCTACGGGTGCGACTTTCCCTTTTTTCAGCGTGAGTGCATCTCCATCCACGTCGGTCAGGCTGGTGTTCAGATTGGTAACGCGTGCTGGGAGCTGTACTGCCTCGAGCATGGCATTCAGCCCGACGGCCAGATGCCGTCTGACAAGACCATCGGCGGCGGCGACGACTCGTTCAACACCTTCTTCAGCGAGACTGGCGCCGGCAAGCACGTTCCGCGTGCCGTCTTCGTCGACCTGGAGCCGACCGTCGTCGGTAAGCAAGCAAGCAAGCAGCGCTTTGTTTGTCCGCAACTTTTGTGTGCCAGCAACAGCTGCCCCCGCCGCCGCCGCCGCCGCCACCGCCGCCGCCGCCGCTCGTTTAGCTAAGTGAGTGAGTCATCGGACGCTGTTAAGACATTATTGACCCGCGCGGTCTCGGGGGACAATTACCCCTTTGTGTGGGCCCGAGTGCGCTAAGCGATGCGATCGATCAGTCGGCAGAGGTGACAAAAGCATGCACAAAAGGACGCTTTAGTTATGCTTTGTTTATAAGAGACCCTGTAGGCAAATGAATAAATTAGCTTCGCTCACTGGCGAGGCAGAAGGGAGGAAATCGTCCCTCGCCCGCCCCCCTGGACAGAGGGAAGTACCTACATCAGAAGGGGGTAAATTTCCCCGGGCCCAAGGGTCCGGAGTAGTGTGGAGACGCGAATGAAATGAGTCGAATAGATTTGTCCATTTTTTCATAGACTGTTTTTATGTGGTGCCCATATCATTATATCATCTGAAGGAGCCCGGAGCTGCCTGGCCCCCAACCTGAAAATCCTGGCTCTGGCCCATGGCTGCTTGCGTGCTAGACACAGCCCAGATGCGAATAGGCCTTGCTGTGACTGCAGATTGGCTACTTTGCCATTCTGAAGATCTCCTGCATGTGCTACTCGTTATTACACACGCGGTAGGAAACAGATTTTACTCTAGACTTTATTTAAATGTTTCAATGCTGCTTCGTGGCAAGCTTTGAGTGCTATTCTAAAGCACAACTCTTACCATTGCAATCATGCGAATTCAGTTCTATTTACTAATGTTCGATTTCCTTTGTCTGTAGACGAGGTCCGAACTGGCACCTATCGTCAGCTGTTCCACCCTGAGCAGCTGATCACCGGCAAGGAAGATGCTGCCAACAACTACGCCCGTGGCCACTACACCATTGGCAAGGAGATCGTCGACCTTGTGCTTGACCGCATCCGAAAGCTGGCTGATCAGTGCACCGGTCTGCAGGGCTTCCTCATCTTCCACTCGTTCGGTGGCGGCACAGGCTCGGGCTTCACCTCTCTGCTCATGGAGCGCCTGTCCGTCGACTATGGCAAGAAATCCAAGCTCGAGTTCGCCATCTATCCGGCTCCCCAGATCTCGACTGCCGTCGTCGAGCCGTACAACTCGATCCTGACCACCCACACCACCCTGGAGCACTCCGACTGCGCATTCATGGTCGACAACGAGGCCATCTACGACATCTGCCGCCGAAACCTCGACATTGAGCGCCCGACATACACCAACCTGAACCGCCTGATGGGTCAGATTGTGTCCTCCATCACGGCATCTCTGCGCTTCGACGGTGCCCTCAACGTCGACCTTACCGAGTTCCAGACCAACTTGGTGCCCTACCCTCGTATTCACTTCCCGCTGGCCACCTATGCTCCCGTCATCTCTGCTGAGAAGGCTTACCACGAGCAGCTGTCCGTTGCCGAGATCACCAACGCTTGCTTCGAGCCGGCCAACCAGATGGTGAAATGCGACCCTCGTCACGGCAAGTACATGGCCTGCTGCATGCTGTATCGTGGTGACGTCGTTCCCAAGGACGTCAATGCTGCCATTGCGACCATCAAGACGAAGAGAACCATCCAGTTCGTCGATTGGTGCCCAACTGGCTTCAAGGTTGGCATCAACTACCAGCCACCCACCGTTGTTCCTGGTGGTGATCTGGCCAAGGTCCAGCGTGCCGTGTGCATGTTGAGCAACACCACTGCAATCGCCGAGGCCTGGGCCCGTCTTGACCACAAGTTCGATCTCATGTATGCCAAGCGTGCGTTCGTCCACTGGTACGTCGGTGAGGGTATGGAGGAGGGTGAGTTCTCCGAGGCCCGTGAGGATCTGGCTGCCCTGGAGAAGGATTACGAAGAGGTCGGTGTCGACTCCGTCGAGGGTGAGGGTGAGGAGGAAGGCGAGGAGTACTAAACTCCGACGACAACGTCGCAGAACAGCATCACAGAGGGCAATGAATGAAAGTTAAAAATCTGAGCGAGTGGTATTGCTGCCAACACTGTCCAGTAGGTTGCTGTTCTCGAGAGAATAAAAATTGCTGAAACCATGATCTTGTCCTGTTCATGCCTGCGAGTAAGATGGCTACCTCTTTGCAATGCTTGTATGTCGTCAGAGAGAATGATGTTTTCTGGCCGGACTTTTAGAATTTCACTAGGGTTGCTTACAAAATATAATATTCATTTATTTATAGCACCCTAAGAGAACATAATCTCTGTTCAGGTGCTTCACATAGAGGTATGCTACGGAGCTCAAGCCTACAGCTAGCCATCGCGTCCGATCTCTAAGATTAAGAGCTGTCTTCCACAGCGGCTTGCAAACAATTTAACTAGCTCCTCAGTTCTGTCTCGGCTTGATTATTGTAATTCCCCTTGGCTGGGCTACCGAAGAAAGCAACTAGGCCACTGCAGCTGGCTATGAATATGGCTCCAAGTCTTCAAGTCCCAGAGGTTTGAGCACGTGTCTCCTTTGCTAAAAGAGCTAGGATGGATGCCGGTTGATCAATAGATACAGAGCAAAGTTCTTACTCTGACCCACAAGGCCTGCCACGGCTTGGCTCCGACGTAATTAGCTGAACTGCTGCACCAGTTTCAGCCTCTTCGTGCCCTCGGGTCCTATAAATGGACAATACATTGGCTGCTCCATTCCTGCACTTAAAGACCGTTGGCGGCAGAATCTTTAGCTCTGCAGGTCCTAGACTGTGGAACTCGCTTCCACAATTCTTAAACGACAACTACTCCCGTACTGTCAACTATGGCTCATCCTTTTCAGCGGTCCTGAGCTGCTACTTCCATGCTACTCACTACCTCAACTGCTCTCCTGACTCTGCTATGCTTCCCACTTTCTCTTTGTTTTGTGATACGAAGTGTGTTGGCTACCGAATGCGTACCGAAAGCCGCTTAGGCTGCGAGTGCGCTATACAAAACTCTCAAAACACCCACATGGTAGTTTATGGCTTTGTGGAGTCACAGACGGAGATGCATTACATTACGACCTTGGATATTGAATACATTCCACTTGACCTTTTTCAGGCGAGCACCTTAACCACTGGGCAAAATCGGTGGGCAGTAAAGAGTGGGTGGCTACCTTAAGATTCGAGGGCACTGCTACATCTTACCTTACTAACAATGTAGTTCTCACTCTTTGTTTTGCTTATAGAACAAGTGCTGCATGTGTAAGAGCAGCTTACAAGTGGCCTGAGAAAGTGATCCATCCGCACCTTCTGTGCACAGCTAGTGAAAGCATGTCTCGTAAGCGTTGGGATCGACCTTACCATCCACGTACTAATGAGCTATGTTCAGGGGGTCACCAGCCCGAGCCCCAAAACTTGCTCTAGCGGATTTTTCTCGCGGCGTGAGCTCAGTCTCTTTTTAGACAGCCTCGGCAGGTGGAGCCTTTTTCTTTGGGTGGCGATGCATTAGTCGTCTAGTTCTTGCACCAACTAATCGGCAATCTCACGGAGCTAAATCGCAGCTGACCTAAAGAGATGCAACTTTTCAGTCTCTCTCTCTCTCTCTCTCTCTCTCTCTCTCTCCTCTCTCCTCTCTCTCTCTCTCTCTCTCTCTCTCTCTCTCTCTCTCTCTTGCACTCTCACTGCCCCAAATCTCGGGTTTTTTAAACAATAATGCAGCTCTCAGATTATTTTACTCCCACGCCGACAATTCCAGCAGTAGCCTTGCATGCGCGGGCAGCAGCAGCGCAGGCAGCAGCCAGCTACGACGCACGATGCCCCGCACGCCTGCGACGAGCTGGCGGATACGCTGCAGCAGCCTCTCGTGTAACTTTGCTAGAACGTGGCTGACCAGAGTGCCCGGACCTTTGCATCCGCCCAGTGTCGTAGCGATACGTCGGAGCAGCAACGGAAGCTCCAGCGTTTGAGCGTCAGGTCGTCGGCTCGAGGGGCAAATGCAGCTGGAAGCCGCACGAGCTGACAGACGAGCAGGCAGCTCTGCGCTCGCTCGCAGTCGCAGGCGGCGACGCTGGCGGCGGGCAGCTGGCGACGCAGCTGCCCGCCGCCAGCGGCTTTACCGTCTCGCAGCCCGACAGGCGAACTAATGCGGTTCGTCCCTCGGGAGCTAGCGCCGGTGCCTCGGGCTGGAAATCGAGCGATTTCTCAATTCCCGCGGGACCCTGCCTGCCAATACGAGTGAGTGTCCACTCAGTCGACCGCCACCGCTGGCCGCGCGACGCGCCGCGTCCAAAAGCAATTACCGCACTAGACCTGCAGCCGGTCGGGAGTTGCGTGCGTGCAGATCGAAGCAGGAATCGCTGTCCCTGTTACCTAGGGCTCCGTCGTCCAGACCGGACAACCCAGACGGCGGACGCAGCATTGAATCGGCTGGCGTTTCGCGGGTCGAAGCGCGCGGCTATTCTAGCGTTCTCGCGAGCGAATCGGGCCGCCGCAACTGCCCACTGCCCACTCCCCCTCAACGCCGTCGGCCCGAGCGATTCACTCGCCGCTAGGGATTCGTCGATCTGCATTCGCTGCGTGCGCTGCCGGAAGTCCCTGCAGACGCTCGCCGCCGCACGGCTCTCGAGTCTCGAAGCGGGCTCGGTAAATAGGAGTGCGCTAACTAGGCCAAGCTACTGAAGCCGCTCGCCGACTGATGTAACTCTTTGGTGGCGGCGAACGAATTGGCAACAGTTACCTATTTATTGCAATATACGCTCGAGCAATCGGCAGTGCAGTGCACTTCATAGGGGGGGGGGGGGGGGAAGAATAGGACAGACGAGACCCTTGCTTGCTGTGAGAGGTAGGCTCCGCAGTTCCTTCTAGAAGGACCTAGGACGGACGGACCGCCTGGACCACGGCTCGAAGAGACACGTCGCAAGGACTTGACCGCTGCACCGATCGGCAATAAGTACGTTCACTAGAAAGAACTTGCAATATAGAACCGTTGTCATGATAATGGATACCAGAAAAAAATTTGGCTAGCGTGGTCGGTACGCTTAAATAGACTGAGAGACGATTACTCCCAATCGTTCTCTGTACGCCTGTACGCCGCCCGGAGCCCCAAGAGTGCCCTTGGGCGGTTGCGTGGTGAGCCGTGATGGCACGCACTAGGTAAGGCGATTGCTTTCACTACCTCGGTACCGAGGTCGT
This sequence comes from Cristatella mucedo, assembly GCA_009760855.2. Taxonomy (NCBI): domain Eukaryota; kingdom Metazoa; phylum Bryozoa; class Phylactolaemata; family Cristatellidae; genus Cristatella; species Cristatella mucedo. The sequence continues at coordinate 107,144 of WPIO01000060.1, read as the reverse complement.
GCGTTCGATTACTGCAGTGGGCGATTCTTTATCGCCACTGCAAGCGTTGGTAATAGCCGTAAAGGCTCTTCTGTCGCTACATAAAAAGAGACTTTAATCAGCTAGGATTTATTTTATTTACTTATTAGAATGGTGTCGTTTTACTTCTCAGCATACTCTGGGTAGACTCTGGATAGACTCTGAATAGCCGCGTTGTTTTAGACTCAGAATAACCACGATATCCTTGAAAATGAGGCTAATTATAATAAGGCATTTGTGTAGCCCCCGAGCTAAATCTCTTTCTGGGCACTCGATGCATCAGGTAAAGGAAGCAACCCAATCGGTCGTGATAACATTCATCATAGTGTCAGCACGCATGAGCACACAAGAGGAAAATTCATGCAGACCCCTCAAATGCTGTGAGGAACAAATGCGTTGTAGTGTTTTCAACGACAACTCCGATCAGTGGATGTCGTGATGTCAAGTGTAAGTTCCGGGCATTAGGAGCACAACAACAAAAGGAACGAATGTGCAAAGGATGTGAAGTTGGTTAAAGAAGCATCTAAAAGACTCGAATAGGAGGAGCGGGGCTACGATGTCTAGCCTGATAGGGAGCTTGTTTTGATAGGTAGGCTGGAAGGAGAGAACTAAGTGGCCTGCAAGGGAATGACAAAGCCTAGAAGTTGATGCACTGCTTGACGAGGAGCCAGGGCAAGGTCGGCAAAAATAGGTGCAATGCGCAGCAACTGCGACGCTCGCGACAGACGCGCCTAGCTGCAGAGTTTTGCACCAACTGAAGGCGCCTTACTGCACAGGTCGGAAAGCCTGCGAATAGTGAGCTACGGAAGTCGAGACGGCACGTCATGAATGCACGGAGCGATTTTGATGCGGCATCAAAGTTTAGGCAAAAGTCCGAGTTCGAGCAATCGCACGTAGCAGAATGGCGGCAGACTTGGCTGCGGAGCTGAGCAAGGCCGTCTAAAGGTCGTCCAATGAGCTGGACGCCCGGATTTCGTGCTAGTCTTTCACTCCTGCATGGCTAGGTTCTTTCAGGTCATTCATCTTCTACGAGCTCATTACGGAGCTCATTGCGATGCGCCGAATGTCTCTAATTCGTAACGTGCCCGCCGCACGCTTCGTCACTTGACCGCTGACCACATGTGCTGACCGCACGGTAAGAATTGTATATAGTGCACTGCTACTGCTGATAGTGGACGGACGCTGTACGAGCCAAGATCGCTCGGAAACTCCGCCGACCCTGAGCTGGCACAGTGCATTAAAAAATCGATAGTCTGAAGTACTGCGGGAGGCAATTGAGTCTCCTTCCTGCCGTACTTAATCTATGCCGTACTTAATCTATGCCTTGTATCGATCGTACAACGAGCTTAGGGAATCGAGAGGGTCGGCGCGCTTATCGGCGGGCACGGCAAGGCAGGCAGGCTCAGCAGCCGACGCTGGGCGTCTGCAGCCGCGACTCGCTTCAAGCGTTCAGCGTGCCGTGAGTCAGAGCTCAAAGCTCCGAGAGCGAATCGTATCGTAATTTAAATTAGCTAAAGCGAGGCGGTAACCCGAAGAGGCAGCGCCCCCCCCCCCCCGAGGAACGGCCAGTGCAGGGCACGAGTCAACGCGATCGAAGCAAACTGTGGCGAACGCCATGTGGCGAGTGAACTTCGTCAGCTGCGGCAGGCTCCCCCTTGGCATGAGCCCGCGGTTAAAAGGCTCGCACGTCACGACCCAGGGGTCGTGACGTGCGAGGAGCGCAGCCGGCAAGTCTGTGTTGCCTGCTGCGGGCGGGCGGGCGGGGGGGGGGCGGAAGCCGCTAATGTATCTCTGTCAGCAACTCCACAAAGTCATAAAGACCATGTGGGTGTTACGCAGGAGAGTTTTGTATAGCGCACTCACAGACTAAGCGGCTTTCGGTACGCATTCGGTAGCCAACAGACTTCGTCTCACGCAACAAAGAGAAAGTGGGAAGCATAGCAGAGTCAGGAGAGCAGTTGAGGTAGTGAGTGGCATGAAAGTAGCAGTTCAGGACCGCTGAAAAAGACGTGCCATAGTCGGCAGCAGGAGAGTAGTTGTCGTTGCGTAAGAAGGGCTCTTCGGCCGCTATGGCAGCACTGATAATTCGCGGCTAAATCTGGCTACGTTCAATTCATTTTGTTTAAATTTTTTTTACTCGTCCCAGCTGCGGTCGTAACACCCGTCGAGATCGCGGCTACGCACGAGCACGGAATTGTACGTCACGCTCCACAATAATACGCCGCCTCTGCCGTTAGACCTCCACACCTTCTTCCTTCATTTGAGTTCTCAGCACCGTCCTCAATGCGGTTCCTGCCACTTGCGGTCTCTCACACATTTTAATAAAAAAGTAAAACGTTAGCTGGATACAATAAGCAGAGACTGCGTACTTACTTGATAGGAGACGAATAGAATAGAATTAACATGAGCTAAATAAATTGTAGAATCAACTAAACGCCAGAATGCTCCGAGGGTCAGCTTATCATGTGGAATATAAAGAAATCCTACAGATCGTTCCGATCGTGACTGGATGAAACACTTTGACAGAATCGGGAATGATGCAAAACCCTGGCATGGCATGATAGCCTTGCAATACCACTGACTAATTGCGACCGTGCCCTCCGCTGTCTCGAGCTAGATACATAACAGTATATAAATATAAAATAAACATAAGTCATCTATTCAGGTGCTTTACACATGCCTCAGGGCTCGAGCCCACGACATCGGCCAGACCTTGGTCGGGGCGAGCACCTTAACTGCTGGGCCAAACCAGCTCGGCATATGTGTACGTACGGTGTGCGTACGTGAATGTAAATCTGGAAGTACCGCCTAAAGTTTAAGCGAGTACCGAACAATGTATTAATCCGCACTCGATAAAGTTGCTTACTCCGTGTAAAGGTGCTGGTGGAAAAGTACGCCACCCTGGTTTGGCCCAGGGGTTAAGGTGCTCGCCTTTAACGACCGAGGTCAAGGTGCTGACCTTCACGACCAAGGCCGTGGGCTCGAGCCCCGTAGAATAAATGTAAAGCGTTTGGATGGAGATTCAGTTTTCTTAGGGCGCCATGAAAATACAATAGAATACCTCGCAATAGCAACAAGCGGTTCTGGAAGTGCGTTTAAAATGGTGCCTAATAAACTTCATGGTGCTTTACTAAAAGTGGTACCGGTAGTGAATGCAAAAGCAACTTTGCTTTCCAAATGATGTGTGGCATCAAGCATCTGGATTTCTTCCGGTCAGACATTCAGCTTATAAGTCGCAGCTGCTGATTCCAATAGTTTAAACGGCAATTAGTGCTGGGTAGTGTCAGCGTAGAAGTCCTAGCCGATCCCATGGGCTCGCATCCTTTTTTTTTAGAAGCTCGGTATAAATGGAGAACAGCGAAGGATTGAGAACGAACCCCGTAGAGCTCCCCATATGACTGGTCTGGTGGATGAGACTTGATCACCACACGACACGGATTGAACACGACCCGAGAAGTATGGTGTGAACCACGCCAGTTCATCGCCTGCCAGACTGACCGTTGTTTTCAATTGTTCCAGAAAAAATAACATGATAAATAGGGTCAATAGTCACTGACAGAGCGAGAAGAATTGTGACAGTGACACGACCATCACTATTGCTGCCCGCAATGTCGCTGATCGCACGAAAGAGAGCAGTTTCAATGGGCGGCGTTGCCTTAATCCCGACTACAGTCTTGATATTACTTTTTGTAATCCTATCTGGTAATAATAATAATAATAATAATGCACTTGATAAAGCGCCCTCAGAGAACTCAATCTCTTTCTAGGCGCTTTACATTTGCTGCAAAGGGAGGTCTCTGCGTTCAAGGAGCTGCTTGCGACAATATTTTCGAGAATCATAGAAAAAACGGAGACTTCAGAAAATTTTTTTTATAGGGCGACAGAATTCATGTCTCCAATTTTTAACGAAGAGAATTAAAAGACTTAAATAGTCTTTATCCAGTGAAATGTTAAAAAAACTGCTTTTATGTGGTCTGATTAGGTTCGTGTGCCAGCAAGTGCAGAAGAGGGTATGGGATTTATTTGATCTGCTGGTGATCGGAACTCTTTTTGCTCGACTTAATTATTGTGACCGCTTCATCTAAAGAATTCTGGACAACAATTTAACAGAGGTAGCAGGTTGCAACTCAGTGCTTGTATTTGCGTGAAGTGGCTTTGCGCACGCACGAATATGTGCAATCCTTTCAGTAAAGACCTCGGAAGACTTGTCAGCCGCACAGCTAATGCTAATGCCAGAGGAATGAGAACGCTCAGCCTTATTAAGAAAATTAACGCCGTCTCATATTATAATGTAGTTTAAAGTCGCGTATCTCCGTCTGTAACTCCACAAAGCCCCCCCCCAAGACTATATGGCTGCTGCACATGAGAGTTTTCCATAGCGCTACACTCACAGCCTTTCGTGTGCCTTTCGGTACGAATTTATAAGCCAACAGCAGACGTTATCTCACGCAGCAAAGAGAGATACATAGATGAGTCAGGAAAGCATTTGAGGTAGCGAGTGAATAGTGTGGAAGTAGCAGCTCAGAACGGCTGAAAAAGATGTGCCATAGTCGGCAGTCAGAGAGTAGATGTCGTTGCGAAAGAATTGTGAAAGTGAGTTCCATAGTCTAGGGCCTGCAGAGCAAACGCTTCTGTCGCCAACGATCTATGAGTGTAATAATGGAATGGCTAACTTATTGTCCATATAAGACCTGAGGGCACAAGGAGGCTGGAGCAGATGCAGCAGTTCAGGTAGGTAGGAAAGAGACAGGCCGTGGCTGGCCTTTTGGGTCAGCACAAGAACTTTACTCTATATCCGTTGATCAACTGGCAGCTATATTTCAGCAATGGAGACACATGGTCAGACCTTTAGGATTTTTAAACTAGCCTTGCAGCCATATTCATCATCAGCTGCAGTGGCCTAATGCCTTTTTACGGTAGCCCAGCCAAAAGGGAATGGCGATAATCTAGCAGAGACATAACAAGACATAACATAACATAACCACGGAGCTATTTACATTTTTTGCAAGCCACCATGGACGACAGTTCCCAATCTAAGATACGGATCGGGTGTGCGGGCTAGCTGTGGAAGCAGTCTTCTTAACGACGCTTGCAAAATCTAGGCTGTTGTCAAAGACGACGCGTAGATCGTAAGCAAACGGTGGCGGTCGCAAAACAGCATCAACTATTGAAAGAGCAAATTCTTATAGTCCACACGCTTGTGGTTTCCTATGAGTGGCAGTTCCGTTTTATCATCGTTTGGTTTAAGGAAATAAGCCGACTAAATCCCGTAAATTCTTAATGGTCCGAATGACAAGGCTGCACATTTCAATTGAAAAAAGAAGCCATTGCATTTCTAAGCTTTCGGGAGTAGACATACATGTAATCTTTAAACTTTAGCTGGATCGGCGACAAACCCAAAATTATTAAAGCGGCGTTCAAGCCTGCGGCACTTTACACGGTTTTATTTTTTAAGCGTTTTTGTTAATAGCAAGGTGCTTCTACTGCTCTTTACGTTAATAGTCGTTAGCGGAGCATGCTCGTACTTATATTATAGATAGATTAGATTGATATTAGATTGCAATTAAATTTTATTGTACTTAGCAATTAGATTTTAAAAGAGTATCCTGCGTCAACGATAGAATAGGGGTGTTTGCAGAGTATGGATGCAGATAAATAAAACTTGCATCGTACACAGATTATAAAAATGTCTCAGGTATCAATGCTTTTTCAGTTGCATTGCTGTACAAACTTGATTCGGCATTGCTCAAACGAAGGAACAGGACCGGTAAACAAGATTGAGCAAGCATAGATACGAGATTTTTAGACGGGGCAAGAAATTATGCTTGCTGGCCTACCGCCATGTGCAATCAGCCGATTAAACCCGGTGCAAAATTCCGCAGCTAGGCTTGTCTGTCGTGAGCGTCGCAGTTGCCACATCCCACCACTTCTCGCCGACCTACACTGGCTACCAGTCAAGCAACGGATCGACTTCAAGGTTTTGTCGCTCACTTTTAGGTCCCTTCATTCTTTGACTCCTGCCTATCTCTCTGATCTACTCCCCCACCAAGCCAAGCAGAGTACCACCCGCTTTTCGGAATCCAACAGTTTACCAATATCTCGTACACACCTCAAATCCTTTGCAGACCGTGCATTTAGTTCTCATGCTTCCAAAGCTTGGAACTTACTCCCGACTTGCGTTACAACATCCCCTGACTTGACCACATTTAAAAAGAACTTAAAAACACACCTATTTAGGACAGCATTTAGTGGGTCCCTGTGACTCGTTTTTGATGTGCTTATGCGTGCTGACACTGTTGCATGCTGCCACTAACCACATTTGCATGCTGACCCTGTGCGCGTCACCCCTAACCGTGTTTATCAAGCATGTTGTTTATCAAGCATGATATTACTCATCATTCAATTGCATTTCCCTTTGCAGCAAATGTAAAGTGCCTAGAAAGAGATTGAGTTCTCTGAGCGCGCTTTATCAAGTTATGTGTTATTATTATTATTATTATTACGGTCACTAGGGTGGACATTGTTTTTTATCGCGAGATCCTGAATATAGCCACCACCATCTAGAATATGGCTACCGACATGAGTTGCATGACAAACGTGCTGAACAGAATCAAAATTCCCGAGACCTCAAGAAATGAACGAACTTAACTACTGCTAGCGTCATCAATGCGAATGTTAAAATCGTCATTAATCAACACGACCGGCATATGGGAATATCGTGTTGAGGACCTACTTTAAGTCTTCCATAAACAAGCTTAGATAGCTCGATGGGGGGATCTGTGTATCTTAGAACTTTTAAGATGCCCGGTCTTTGATAGGGATCTGATGGCAACATCTGATGTAAATGAAGACCCGGGCGAAAAGCTGCCGGTAAAGCTGTAGGTGAGTGAGTCGCGAGCAACGACAAAATCAGCATCGTCGCTTTTTGCAGACCGCATGCAATGAAATAATGAGACAACCGGCAGGTGGTCTCAGACGACGAACCATCAGAGCAGGGAGGCATCCGCGTATTTAGGTCGGAAGAAATGCATCTTGTTTTTCCAGGAAAACCTGGATACGAATAAATAGCCCTTTGGATTTTAGTGAGCGGACATTTAACCGGCTGACGACAAGACGCAGTCCAATGCCACCGGGTGGCCAATTAAAAAATGTTGAGGCTGCGATGAGGCACGGTGAGTCACTACGACTGCGCAGTAGACGAATACCCAGGGTGCATCTGCGGGTGGTGGACAGTGCATCTCTGTGGGTGGTTCGTGGGGTGTACTAAACTGCATGCAGCCGATTGCTGGATGCAGCTGGATGTAGGCTAACCGGCGCGTAGGGGTTGCAGTAGCTCAGGCGCCGACAGAGTTGGCGGGAACTCCGGCAATGGCAGGCACTCCACAATTCACTTCATATTGAGATTCGGTGAGTGAGTCACTACTCAAACGAGTGTTAGTCAACGAATGTAACTTATGGTAGACACCGAAGAAATAGTTGCCATCGAGACAATATTCCAGGTTCGGAGTACGATTACTGCACACAAGCTTTTCTTCTGAATTTAATTTTTACTGTATGCTGCACTGGTTTGGCCCAGCGGTTAAGGTGCTCGCTTGGAACCAAGGTCAGTGTGAATTTATTTGATGGTCCAGGCCGTGGGCTCGAGCCCAGTGGCACATGTGAAGTGCCTGAGTAGAGATTCAACTCTCTTAGGGCGCTATAAAATGAATTATATTTATGTACATTTATTCATCACCTACGTGTAGGAGTAAATGACTCATAGATAAAAATCAACCGACATTGTTTTGAACGTGAATGCGGGAGTGGGTCCCAGAGAGAATCCGTAGCGTAAGCATAAATTCGCCGATATCACGCTTATGCTGTGCCGTTTGTGATATTTATTGTACTGTTACGACGATAGAGCCATGCTGAGTGCCACGTCTGCCAAATTATGATATACCTGTTGAAAACAGGGGAGATATATATACCTATAACCGTTACTACGGTTTATTTCTGCTAGCGTGGTGCCCACGAGGCGAAGTCAACCAATTCCATTTTCAGCAGCACGACCGAGCCACTCTGAGCGTAGTTGAGCTTAATGTTAAGCCATTTATCGTTAAATAGCCACTGAATTTAATCGACTTTCGATACTCATGAACCTATTGTGGCTAGTTCAGTGAGATGGGTGCTTCCGATAAGACACCAGCGAAACAGAGGCTGCAGATGAGTTGCACCGCCAATGTAGTTGCCGTCAGCACATCAGAGCCGGCTTCGGGTCTTGCCACATGTGCCACTTCGGGGACTGCGGACCACCTGGTAATCGATTGCTTCAAATATCGGTAATCCCGTGCAGCGGCGTTCCCAGGATATTGTCCGCCCAGGGACGAACTGCACAGATGGCGCCCCCCCCCCCCCAGTATTAGGCGCCCATTTGGAAGCTCCCTGACCCAACGCCCGGGGACATATGCACCCCAGACGCCTTCGATACGCCACAGATCATACGCGACCTCGATTCGACCCCGAAATTCATAGCCGACGGTCACGCCCCCCCCCACTCGGCCCCGCGAGACACAAGCGGCAGGTGCACGAGAGTTAGTCGTCCGGACCTCGAGCCAATCAACGGCCTCTCTGTATGTGAGGGCCGAAGTCAGAGGCAATCGCAGCCCATCGGCCGCTGCTCCTCACCCCTACACTATCGTGACCGAGCACACCCTCTTTTTGTCTCTCTCTCCTCCGCTTCTTTTATGTGCCTTGTGTTCGTACTTGTGCGTGATTCAGTGCTCGTTACCATTGCCATTGGTCCTGCTGACTATGGCACATCCTTGGTGAGCCGTGATGGCACACACTAGGTAAGGCGGTTGCTTTCACGACCTCGGTACCGAGGTCGTGCGTTCGATTACTGCAGTGGGCGATTCTTTATCGCCACTGCAAGCGGTGGTGATAGCCATAAAGGCTTTTCTGTCGCTATACAAAAAGAGGCTTTTAAATCAGCTAGGATTTATTTATTTATTTCCAGCAGTCCTGAGCAGCTACTTCCATGCTTTTCACTACCTCAACTGCTCTCCTGACTCAGCAATGCTTCTCATTTTCTCTTTGTTTCGTAAGATAAAAAGTATATGCTGGCTACCGAATTCGTACCTAAAGCCTCTTAGGCTGAGTTCACTATACAAAACTCTCCTACATCACACCCATACCGTCTTTGTGGCTTTGTGGAGTTATAGATGGAGATACATTACTAACCGGTGGTCATGAATGTCTTCATGTGTATTGTAAGTCTTTTAGTCTAAGAACGATCATCATTAGGTATTGACTCTTTTGCAGAGAGTCAACATCTGGATAGAGATGAGGTCCTCTTACGGCATTATCCAAACGACCTATTAGTATTACTAATATAATTAAATTAAATTATGATTGCAACGAGAGTGGTAACGTGTCCATCCGACTTCAAACGTGTGGTGTTCATTGGCCGGAGTGCATCGAGTTCTTGTGCTTGGCTGGTCGCAAGGATAAGAAAAACTGGAAAGTTAGCAGTGGTTCACTAAAACCTCCTAACCCACATGGAACTGCCTCTTTTCCTGTTTCCAGTGTTACAAACATCCGCTCAAAAACGACGTGGCCCAAATAGCTCAGCTCCCAAGCAGCTTGCAGCAATCGTACTGCGTGGCCAACCGATTGGACGGTATTCAGGCGCTGAAACCGACAAACTAGTTTATATATAATGAATACAATTCCAGCAAGGAGTGCAATACTGGCGATGGGAAGGCCTGAAAAACCGTCGATTTCATTACCAGTACAGCGGAGCACATCCGAAGCAGTGAGAAACAATGACAAGCAGCCCCATTTCAGGTTTTAATTGTCAAAATCTGAATCGCGACACGTACGCAGAGCATCGGCACGAGGCATGCTCCTGGCAGGCTCATCGGAGGCACACGGCGGCGAATATAAAAAAAACAGCCAGCGCTGGCCTATCAATTCTAGCTCATTATAGTGCACTCTTTGAGACAATATTCGGCCACATAAAGATGCCGGTCCCCACTGACCTGCGGTCATTTTCTTCTATCTGTCCGCACACACACACGGGTCCAGGCCAGAGCAATGAGAACTGACAACGAATTCAAGAGTAAGCAGCTATCACAGGCCCATCATCTGGCAGCACGGCCGAGGTCCGAGCGGCCAACGACTACGACGGCTGTGGCAACAAAAGATAGAGAGAAAACATAACGGCAATGACTGCCACGGAAGATGACCGGCAGCAAGAAAACAGTACCAATCATTAAAAGCAGCGGCGACAGCATACGTCGGCAAGCAGCTTGCACTACTAGCTCGACAAAGTCAAGTTATGGTTACACCGTAATGGCAAGCTCGTAGGGGTCACCCGTGAGAACCAGACACGTCACAGCTTCTGTAGTACAGCACAGCCACCAAGGACGTTAAGCTCGTGAAGCCAGTCAATGGACGACACTGACATGAAATGGAAACCCTTATCATGCTCCCGCTAGCATCATGATTGTTCATCAATTGCTCGATCTGGCCACAGTCTGCAAAGAAACCAGCATATTTTCAGATAATCCAATGGAATCATACATTAAAACATGTTCACTGCCATGCCAAAAAAATTATGAAGTACCAGGCTGTAGGCCGGTGGACGAAGCAGCTCGGCACATTCCTGCCGGCTGTTTGCATCCGGCTGGAGCTGCCAATAGGACAAGTTATCGTTGTAATTGCTGTACGGTGGAGGTGGGATGCCTGTAAGAAAGTAGATGGGCAAAACCAGTATAATATGCCGTGGGCAAGCAACGGTGAAAGAGATAGAGAAAGAGACCGGGAAAGAGACGGTGCACTAGAGATACAGGACGACTGTCAAAAGCAGAACTGGCACTGGACACAGCAAGAGGACAAGACCAGTAACAAAGATGAGTCGAGTGCAAGCAAGCCTCAGCCTCTCGCCACATAAGCGAGTAGTCAAAAAGGAAGCGTCAGAAAGGCAAATAGACAAAGGCCTGCATTTCAGCACTAACAAACAGGCACACAAGGAATGCAGCATGACAGGCAACTGCACCCACGAAGGCAGCACACGTAGAAATGCCAAGCCCGACGGTCCTACCAGACATGGGAAGGAAGGTCCCTTGATTGACACGAAAGAATTTAGGTAAGGGCAAAGCTATGGCCGGCATGACTAATCGAATGTCAAGCACGGCACGACTTCCACCTGCAGCTGGAAAAAAAGACAAAAGATTCCTCGCATAAGAATTGAGAAAGCAAGCTCCCTTGTACATTAAAGAGCAAAGCATCAGCCACCAATAGTCTGTAGGAAAAGTGTAAAGTGCCTAGAAAGAGATTGAGATCTCTGAGGGCACTATAACAAACGCAATATTATCATTATGAAGTAAAGGAGATGAGCAGCAGCCGCTGCTGAAGCAACTTTCGATAGTATCTCGGATCTAAGTTAAAGCATTACAGGTCCAAGGAAGTTTAGTTTTTATAAATTTATCGACTGTCCCAGTCAAGGTTACGGGCGATTTTGATATGCATGGAGGTCCAGCAGGTACACGATGACTTCAGTTCATCAGATCCTGCTGGCAAGTTCCAGTCGGGACGTGTAGAGCTAACCGTGCCCAAAGATACTGCTCTGCTTTGGGTTAGCAACGATCTTCTGTACGATGCTGATTAGGTTAGGACATCTGTGCTGGTTCTACCACATCTCTCAGCAGCACTGGACACAAGTAGCCATCAGATCTTTTTTGAGCACCTCTCGACACGCCTAAGTATCACGGGCACATTGCTAAACTGGGTTGGGTCCTATCTCAAGTGAGATGTCAAGAGCATACATGTAAATGGCTGTCAGCCATACCGCAAGCCCTTAGATGAGGTGCATCTCAATCGGATGTAAATGGCTGTCGGATATGCAGAAACCCCTTAAATTCGGGATCCCTCAGCCTTCGACGTTCGGCCCTCTTCCTTTCACTATCTACGCTCTCCATCAAGCCGATGTCATTGCCTTCTGAAATCTTGGCTTATATTTCTACTCCGATGACTCTATGACTCTTCTACTCGGCTCTACCTATCCCTTTAACCCTTTTCAGCCTTGCTCTGCATCCGACTCAATCTCGTGCCGCCTGCACCAAAGACATTCGCACTTGGATGGCCACTAGGATCGTGAAACTTAGACGTATGACCAATGTAATTGCTATGGGCAAGCCTGGTATCACCAGAGTTTGAAGACTTGACACTCAAGATTGGTTCACCTAGCGTCACTCTAGTGACGTCTGTCTGTAATAGGGGGCTTGTTTTCCAAAATGACTTACTATTAGATGAAAACACCATCAAGAGTCAAATCGACTTCCCAGAGTCTCTGTGCGGCTAAGAGGTCACATAACTCATTTCCACCAACCAGCCTAAATACACACACACACACACACACACACACACACACACACACACACAAGACTCCTCCAGTATGCTCTCACACCACCCATTCCCTCGTCTCCCAGTCGTCTTGCCGGTGTTTGCACTGCATCGAACTCTTTGGTGATCATGACTTTAGTTTGTATGATATGAAAGACTCGAACTCGCGTCAGGCTTCTGTCACCACGAGCGTAACTTGCACTAATTCAGTCTCAGCAAGGAATGCACATGTTCTCAACTCAAGCTTTCCATGTTGCACCCCAATGACCTCGTCTTTTTGTTCCAGCAAGTTTGCCTTTGCATGATTCGGTGCATGGTGCATAACTGGGCAATGTGCTATTGCAAGTCTCTGAAGGTCACTCTCTTATTTCGGTTGTCGGAGACCGGCAGCAAAGCTTTACTACATGGTGCGCCTCGAGGCATACTCGTTGGCGGCTGTGACAATTTTTTTTCTTAAAAAAGAAATGGTGGCTTTCTCCGGAAGGCCACTCAGCCCGCTAAAGGAGACCAATAACACGTGCTTTTGGGCCAGATTAAAAACTGCTACTTTTTGGAAGACCTGACTTATTTGCACCAAAAGATTGCCACCCCACCTAGGAGCCATTTTAGATGCTTCAGGAGGCAGAGACGGGTGTGCCCGTTCAGGGTGCAGCAGCAGCCACAAGCTGCTGCTGCACCCTGAATGGGCTGCGTTCCCGGCCTAAAAGGCTTTACTGAGCTCGTGTACAAAGGGCAGCAGCCTCCCTCTGATGGAGGAACAGTCGAAGGAGTGGCTGGCTGAAGGAGTATTCCCCTCCCAGAGCAGGCACTTCAGTCCCTCTAGAAGATTGCTATTACCCATTAACAGAGTTTTAAAGTGCCCCAAATTGTGCCACAACGACCTGTCGAGAGAGAGAGAGAGAAGAGAGAGAGAGAGAGAGAGAGAGAGAGAGGGAGAGGGAGAGGGAGAGGGAGAGGGAGAGGGAGAGGGAGAGGGAGAGGGAGAGGGAGAGGGAGAGGGAGAGGGAGAGGGAGAGGGCGAGGGAGAGGGAGAGGGAGAGAGAGAGGGAGAGAGAGAGGGAGAGAGAGAGAGAGAGAGAGAGAGAGAGAGAGAGAGAGAGAGAGAGAGAGAGAGAGAGTAATTTTGCGAGAAACTCTGAAAATGTGATTGCTCCCCCTTAAAGAATAATAATGGCCCGTCTGGAAACGGGCCCTGAATGTGAACTATGAGAGCGTACAGTGCTGGCATCCTTTTTAGCCTTACCCATGACAGAATGCTAGGTTCTCGGGAGAGAAACACCTTTAAACTTTGCCCCGAACGCACGCCACCCGAAAAGCCTCCCTCTAGCATAAAGTCACCAAAAAGATTCAGTTCTCTTAGGGCACTATGCAAGTATCTTGCTGCTATATTATTACTGTTTAATGGTGCATTTCAATTGGTTCGTGATATCATGCAGTGTCAGTACGCGTGACCATACGATGGACAACTCACAAAGACGAAGCAAATGCTGTGAGGAATGGGTGGGTTTTACCTTTTTTAAATTGTGCCATGTCTGTGGATGTCGTAACCTCAGTCGGCAGTGAGTCAATATAATAATAACCATAATAATAATAATAATAACACACTTGATAAATTGCCCTCAGAGAACTCAATCTCTTTCTAAGCATAGTGTGGCATTTGTATAGCTTCACAAGCAAATTAAATCTCATTATAGCACTTAACATATGCTGGGAAAGGTGCTACAGACTTTGTGAGCACACGTGTAGGTCACTCGGTCGTACGTGTAGGCGCTCGGTCTCTATTTGTGCATCGCCTGCAACAGCTCTTACTCTTGTCTCTTTCTTCTCTCCTCCCTCCCTCCTCCCAAAATCTTTCTCTTCCTCTCCCTCTCTCTCTCTACATATATGTATATGTATATGTATGTATGTATATATGTATATATATATATATATATATATATATATGTATGTATGTATGTATATATGTATATATGTATATGTATATATATATGTATATATATATATATATATATATATATATATATATATGTATATATATGTATATATACATACATATATGTATATATATATATATATGTATATATATAGTTGGTTTTCAAGTTGCTCTTACCCCCTGCCTTTTTTTTTTACAATACCCCTACATTACCCCTATAATATGGTCTGATAATACTTGTAGATAGATCGGGAAAGTTACAAAACTTGAATGAACCAGAGAGCAATTAATCGCTCCCCACTCTACTCCAAGGCAAGCAGCAGCTTTTGGCTCGGTCAGAAGCTGCTGCTGCTGCAGCAGCATAACGATAGCCCACACGGCTGAACACAGGGCACTGGCGTGGAGCCATGCCGAACACGTGCCCAATAGCTGTCAGTTATGGTGTTAGCCTACCTACAATGTACACGTGCACTGCACCAACGAATAAGCAAGCTGTTAGGGGAAAATGCAGCAATGGCTGCAAGAATGTAGCAACTTGTGGAAGACATGTTTCTATAAACAGAGTGAGAAACACGCGAGATTCGAGCAGTACGGCAGCAGTGTGTCTCCGAGCTCAATTTAACTGCTGGCCGAGCCAAGACGCTAAAGCGCCCGACCAGATAACCAATGCCCGTGGCATCAACAGCACACAAAGTACATACATGACAAGGCTGTCACTACCAAACAACTCAAAAAGCTGGTTAACCCTGCCGAGTACGGAAGGGCAAACGTTTTGCTGGCTCCTCGGAAGCTTTGGTCACATATACGAAGGGCAGTTCTTACCGACGTCGACCGAGAAATGACTGTTGTACGACGGCGGCGCCACGGTGGCGGCCAACAATCTTGGCCCGCTACAGCCGATCGCCGTGTACGAGCCGATTGTGACAGGCAATGCGACTTTAACCGAGCGCTGCATCGAAGCCAGCCTGACCGAGGCCTGTGCGCAAGGAGAGAGACAAGAGCAGGGTAACGATGATGATGCGAGCTGAGTGCTACGCCGAGGCAGCAGCGCGAGATGGCACGCGAAAATCAGCCGGCAGCCATGGCGCCACGACACGAGCCACGAGTAACGATTGACACGAACAATGGCCACGGCACAAGAGTGGCCGTGAATGTAGGCAGCATAGGCCCTGCTGCAATGCTGATGTTGGAGAGAACGTTCAGTAAGGTGGTGAGCAGCTTTTCCTGCTTCAGCGAACGCATTTTGTTCGACTTC
This sequence comes from Cristatella mucedo, assembly GCA_009760855.2. NCBI lineage: Eukaryota > Metazoa > Bryozoa > Phylactolaemata > Cristatellidae > Cristatella > Cristatella mucedo. Next base: position 91,554 of record WPIO01000060.1, on the reverse strand, counting down.
ATTATGAATAAGCTGCACTCTTGGTACAGCTTTTGCATATCGGCTATTCGTGCCATTGGTGGCCGCTTGGATTGCTATCACAGTGGTACGCGGCCAAATCTTGAGCTTGCAAGTGCTCACTCATCACTCCCACAACTGCCTTAACACCTACTTAACAGCAAGCAATGAGCTGATAAAACCAGCCACTGTGGTGTGGTTCACCAAATTTGAAAAATGCAGTCGATGTAAAAACGAGAACGGAAGGCAGGCAGTCGCTGAATACATTTACTGTAAATCTAATGGCTATAAGCAATAAAAATCTTTCCCAAAAGTGGTTTAACGGATTTTGTGCAGCTAACGTTGCCACCGTGTAAAATAAAGCGCAAAGGGAAGCTGTTCAAAGTCTCATTTGCACAGCAGCAGGCGAACCTCGGCCACTTTCACCAAACCCAAGACTCGTAGTGGGGTCGGGCACTGTAGCGTAGTATGTGAAGGCCTGGACAGACTTAAGTTCTCTTATAGCCCTATACACAAGATTTATATTTTATGTAATCAGAAGCACCTTACAACTGGAAGGCTTTTGCCATTCTCGAACTCTGTGGGGTGTACAAGGGCTTGTTTAGATAAAGATACCACGTCTAAGTTGGTCCATGCATTCGTGACATCCCGTCTCGACTTCTGCAACTCACTGCTTACTGGCCTACCAGCATGTGCGATCAGGCGATTGCAGCTGGTGCAAAACTCTGCAGCTAGGCTTGTCTGTCGTGAGCTTCGCAGTTGCCACATTACTCCACTTCTTGCCGACCTGCACTGGCTACCAGTCAAGCAACGGATTGACTTCAAGGTTTTGTCGCTCACTTTTAGGTCCCTTCATTCTATGGCTCCAGCCTATCTGTCAGATATACTACCCCATCAGGCCAAGCATCGTACCACCTGCTTTTCGGAATCCAACAGTCTAGAAATACCTCATACAAACTTTAAATCCTTTGGAGACCGTGCATTTAGTTCGTATGCTCCCAAAGCCTGGAACTGCCTCCCGACCTGCGTCAGAACATCCCCTGACCTGACCACATTTAAGAGGAACCTAAAAACACACCTATTTAGGACAGCATTTAGTGGGTCCCTGTGATTCGTCCTTGATGTGCTTATGCGTGCTGACACTGTGCATGCTGCCACTAACCACATTTGCATGCTGACCCTGTGCATGTCACCCCTAACCATATTATTCATTTTGTTTGTTTTTCAAGCATGATTTTACTTACCATTCAATTGCATTTCACTTTACAGCAAATGTAAAGCGCCTAGAGAGAGATTAAGTTCTCTGAGGGCGCTTTATCAAGTGAATTATTATTATTATTATTATTACAAGCTGGCAGTTAGATGGCCAATCTCTTTTAATTACTGTAACCTACTTCCTAAGTAATCAACAATTACCAGCGTGGTCAGTCTAGCAGGTGTGTATGCTATGAGCACGTGGAGCAGAATACGAAGTCAAGACCGGTGATGAATGAGACATGGGTCCCTATTACTGCAACTGCTACTGTTACAATGATCTCGAATACTTCACCGAGAGACCAAAACGTTTCATCCACAATTTCCTCCACAACGTCTGCAATGCCAGCATGCATCGCTATCACACTTTAAGTGCCATACAATCCTCCCCAGACATTCGAGCTTGAACAGCGACTATCTTTCTTAGATTGAGTAACGACAAGCCTTGCCTGATTATACATACATGTGTGTGTGTGTGTGTGTGTGTGTGTGTGTGTGTGTGTGTGTGTGTGTGTGTGTGTGTGTGTGTGTGTGTGTGTGTGTGTGATTATTGTTATACGTCATTATCCGAGGTACCTCTGAAATATGGAGTACCTCAGGGCTCTGCGCTTGGTCCGGTTCTTTTCACGGTGTATACTCTCACTCTTGCTGATTTGATTGCCAAGCACAATCTAGGCTTTCACTTCTATGCAGATGACACTCAGTTGCACCTTTGCTTTGATCCCTCCCAGCCTTCGAGCACCTCGAATTCTCTCAACTCTTTTGCTGCATGCATTGATGACATCTGCACATGGATGGCAGCACATTTTCTTAAATTAAATGATGATAAAACTAACTTACTAGTTATGGGCAAACCAAGTGTGATTCAGACATCGAAAAGACTAACGGTCAAAATCGGCTCTGCCAGCCTATCTCCTATTAAATCTGCACGAAATCTGGGTGTCATGTTCCAAAATGACTTTCCGTTAGACGACCACATCAGCTCCACAATCAAGTCTGCCTACTTTCAGCTACATAACATTACTAAAATTCGGGCTTGTTTAGATAGGAATATCTAAGTTGGTCCATGCATTGTGACATCCCGTCTTGACTTATGTAAATCACTGCTTGCTGGCCAACCGACCTGTGCAATCAGGCTCTTACAGCATGTGCAAAACTCTGCAGCTAGGCTTGTCTGTCGTGAGTGTCGCAGTTGCCGCATCACGCCACTTCTCGCCGACCTGCACTGGCTACCAGTCAAGCAACACATCGACTTCAATGTTTTGTCGCTCACTTTTAGGTCCCTTCATTCTTTGGCTCCAGCCTACCTATCAGATCTACTCCCCTCAAGAGGCTAAGCATTGTACCACTCGCTTTTGGAATCAAACTGTTTAACTAGACCTCATACAAACCTCAAATCCTTTGGAGAACGTTCCTCTTGTTCGTATGGTCCCAAAGCCTGGAGCTCTCTCCCGACTTGCGTCACGACATCCCCTGACTTGACCACATTTAAAAAGGAATTAAAAACGCACCTATTTAGGACAACATTTAGTGGGTCCCTGTGATCTGTCTTGTATGTGCTTATGCGTGCTGACACTGTTGCATGCTGCCACTAACCACATTTGCATGCTGACCCTGTGCAAGTCACTGCTAACCGTGTTATTCATGTTTATGTTGTTTATCAAGCATGATACCACTCACCATTCGATCGTGGTTCCTTTGCAGCAAATGTAAAGTGCCTAGAAAGAGATTGAGTTCTCTGAGGGTGCTTTATCAAGTGTATTATTTTTATCATCATTATTATATGTCAATCTGGGGTCGGTTAGAAACTATTGAGCCTAACTTTCAAGATCAGCTCAAACAGCATCTGCCCTGTAACCTATGAACGGAACCTAGATGCCCTATTCCAAAACAATGCCTTTCACCAGATGACCATGACAGCTCCAAAGTGAAGTCAGACCTAAGCTAAGAGCTATATAGACTAGACCTTCAGCTAAGTAATATAGCAAAACTTGGGTGCACTTGGATAAGAATACCTATGACAGCAAATCTAGTCCGAGGACTTGGGACATCCAATGTAGACTTCTAAAACTCTCTTCGTCAAGGTCTTCCTACCTGAGCAATAAGACTCGTGAACAGCATACAACATTTTCCTCTGCCAGGTTTCGTCTATCGCGACGTTGCAACAGCCACATCACACTTTTCTCTCCGAATTGCAATAGCTTCCCTATCTACCAGAAAATGGTCTTCAAAGTCCTTTTACATTCACTGCTAAGATCCTCCATTCACACAACACCTTTAGTGTGAATTTCTGCTATGGACATGCTAGATCACAATCCAATGGATGTGCTTCTTTTCCAGCATAGTAAAGTGTGTCTGCATTTAAAACTGTTAAGGATTGTATACAACTATTTGTTTTTTATTCTTACTCTTATAGTTCATTAATTTGCTCCAGATCAGGTATTCGAGCTACTTACTCATCGGCACTCCCCTTGCACCAACTGCTGCACTGGTCGTTTAGCCGTGCAGCCTGCAAATCAACCTGAAATGCTTTCGAGACCATGTCTCCAGTACCCAAGCATCTAAAGCCTGGTACATGCTACCGACAGACGGCACGACATCTCCTGACTTAACGACATTCAATGCCAAGCTAAAAACCGAACCGGCTTTGATGCACTTGTGCATACTGCAAATGTGCAAGTCATTATCTCTCGTAGAAATGCTCCGTTTACATCTCAAGTGAAGTGCCTAGAAAGAGATTGGTTCTCTTGGGGCACTATAGAGAAGCACTATTAGTATTCTAATAATCATCACTATTGTAATAAACTTGATGGTGCCTATTTCAGAGCAGTAAGCTGGCTGCGTGTTTGTTGTCTAGTAAATGCCTCTAGTTAGCAACTGATAAAAAAATTCAAAAAACACAAGACAGATCGAAGGTCATTGGACTGACCGCCGAAAGTTTTTTTGAGTTAAAGCTACAGGTAAGATACGAGTAGAAAAATCTCCTGACAAATTAAATAAGAATCCACCTCTACAATATCATCAAACTGGCAGCATAGTACAATATCAGTATGCCAAGCTAGGTGCCAAATGCTCTTTGCCTAGTGTGAGTCATAGCCGAGTAAGTACTAAAGATTGGCAACCCTTCGTTAGCAGCCCCCCACACAGCCCCCAGTCGTAGGCACGTGCCCAAATACCTTGACAAAGTATTGCACTTTCAATATGCTGCAATTTTCAATGGTGGGTGCCGTATTTGGAACTTTCAGCTCGTGGCCGACCCAGCTCAGCATGCTTCGTGGTTTCACGATCGTCTCTACAAGATGGGAAACACACATTGACCACTGCAGAGACGCCAGCATAAGGCCATCCTGCAGCTGAACGCAGACACTGACACTCGGAAGACACAAGGCCGGCCAAAAACCAACGTGGCATCAGCCGCCACAGGTCTTCCGCTGTCAATTGGGCCAGACGGCTTGCCGGTTTCGTAAGAGGCACCAGAAGAGACACCGGCAGGTGGATTGCACTAGAACTAGGCAGCAGCCGGAACTAATAAGAACAGAGCAGTAGGGAGCAATCAGCGATGGAACTAGGCAGCTGGACTCAGATGGTCTGTGACTAGAGGTCAGGTTTTGCTCATGCAAGTGATTATACAAGCTGAGTGAAAGGCTCCTAAGAGATCCACAAGTGGTGCGCGCGTGCAGTGAGACATGCACACACACACACACACACACACATACACACACACACACACACACACACACACACATACACACACACACACACACACACTAAGAAAGGAAAGGGAGAGGAGAGAGAAGAAAGGAAAGAGGAGAAAATGTGGAGAGAAGTAAATGAGGAGAAAGGAGATGGATGAGAGAATCTGATGAAGAGGTAAAAGAGAAGGGAAGAGGAGCCTGAAGGGAGAGAGGATATTGGGGGAGCTGAAAGGAGAGATGGCAGAGAAGTGACGGAGGGGAGGCACTGCGAGACAAGGGAGTAGAAGCTACGGGAAAGGGAGTGTATGAGTGGACAAGCTGTATGCACATGCACTCTCACAGACACAGAAGCCGACTGATAGACACGAGAATTTCCGACAGCCAGATCGACAAGGGAGATCGCTAAGACCGTGCACAAGATAGATTGAATGGAGGGAAAGCTTGGCAAATCACCTCGACCTGCTTACACAAATAATCTCACAGCAAAGGCCCGAGCACTTGGCTTCTGTTATGCTTCCATGGCGGCAGCGGTAGAAAACAAGAGACTGACTACTAGCCCAGCCATTAGCCTTCTCACTCGCCCTAGCCTGCAGCAATGCAAAGTCAGCAATAGTGGTAGCTACCCAAGGGCAACACACTACCCAGGAACAGGCTGCCGGCAGGCAGTAGCTGGTATCTACGTAACAAGCTATGTCGTCACAACCAACAACCTTGCTCACGTGACCAATCCCTTAAATTTCGATAAAAAATGGGTCGAAGTATCACTTTTTCTTCTTATTTCCTTTTACTAGGAATATATGTTAAAAATGCCATCCCAACTTTTGACTATTGAATAAATTCAGGAAAAATGCAAAAAAATAAAAAACCTATACCATGTTTAAACCTCTACAAACCGAAAGTGACATCCTTGTTTGTTATTGTGCATTTCAACAAAAGTTCTAGTAGAGTTAGCTGTACCACAGCCAAACAAATACAAAATAGCAAGTCTGTATTTTCAAAAGTTCATTTAATAATAAGAATTAACAATGAATTTATTGTTGTATGTGAATCGTTGTGGAGTGATCGTCAGTGACAGTAAAAGTTTGAACACCCTACGTAGCAGCTTGGCTTCGTCAATTACGACTTTTATGTGCAAAAAAACTTAATTCCACCAATAATTTAGCTGCCACATAGTAAGGACATCAAAACTGTTAAGGATATTTTGATTATATGTCAACCCGGAAGTGATATTGCTCACTACGGTTGCATCAAAAGATAGATAATGCTGCCCTTGTTGTTTGTGCAAATTTGCATGCCTTTCGGTCGATTAGTATTTGAGAAATCAATAAATGTGTTTTAAGGGACATAACTACTATGGTATGGGGATAACTCCCGAAATTCCCCCTTAAGGGTGGCACCGGTCACCACTCTTTTACAAACTCATCGGTCTCGACAGCTGCACCGGCTGAAAAATCAATGTCATAGCAATTTTCCCATTCATAAACGGTGAGAAATCAATGTCATAGCAATTTCCAATTAAAAAATGGTAAGAAATCAATGTCATAGCAATTTGACCATTTGGTTCCAAGCAAGCCGAGCTGAGCAATCCCGATGCAGCTGCCGGCAGCAAGCCAGTTGCAGTAGCCACAGCTGCTGCTTAGCTTGGCTATGCCTAAGCTGTGAAGCTGCCAGCCTGTGCCACAATACTACTGCCCCAATGCAGGCAGCAGCCGTTCTGTTCCAACGTGTTCCCTGTGACGATCTAGTGGATCGCTTCTCGTGCTTCTTTGTCAAGAAGATAGACCAGATCAGGGAGTCCATCCTTGCAATGGTAGCATTCTGCCTAGAATGCTGTCCCTCGATTCCCTGCAGCACGTCAATGTCTACATTCAAGCAGGTCACTAGTGACCTCACCCTGAAGCTTATATCCCAATCAAAGAATACAACAAGTCCTTTGGACCCTACTCCCACTGTCCTGCTTCTACGACGCATTGATCTACTTCTGCCATGCGTAACTAACATCATAAATATATCATCAGCCTCAGGTCATACATCATAAACATGTCATTAGCCTCTCATCATGTCCGAGGACCTTTCAAAAAGGCTGTAGTCAGGCCACAACTCAAGGAAGCAACACTAGACCAAGAGAACTTGAGCAACTTCTGCCCAGTCTCTCTTCTACCGTTCCTATCAAAGACACTGGAACGAGTCCTAGGCAGACCGGTTGAACTCATATATTGAAACTTCAAACCTTGCTAGTAAGTTCCAGTCGGGTTTTAGAGCTAATCACTCCACAAAGCACTGCTTCGCTTGTACTGCGACCTACTTAGGAATGCAGACATAATGATTATTAATGTAAATGAACAACGATCATCCGAGGTACCTCTGAAATGTGGTGTATCTCAGGGCTCCGTGATTGGTCCAGTTCATTTCACGAATTATAATCTCCCTCCTGCCGATGTGATTGCCAAGCACAATCTAGGCTATCCCTTTATGCGGATGACACTCGGTTGTACCTTTGCTTTGATTCCTCCCAGCCCTCCAGCCCGTCAAATTCTCTCAACTCCCTTGCTGCATGTATTGATGAGAGCTGCACATGGATGGCAGCAAATTTTCTTAAATTGAATGATGATAGAACCAATTTACTAGTTACAGCGAAAAAAGTGTGATTAAGAAATTGAAAAGGCTAATGCTCAAAATCGGCTCTGCCAGCATATCTCGTGTCGAATCCGCACGAGATCTAGAAGCCATGTTCCAAAGTGACCTTTCATTAGACGACCTCATCAGCTACACAATCAAGTCTGCCTACTTTCAGCTACATAACATCGCTCTAATTTGGGCTTGTTTAGACAGGGATACCACATCTAAGTTGGTCCATGCATTTGTGACATTCCACCTTGACTTCTGTAACTCGCTGTTTGCTGGCCTACCGGCCTGTGCAATCAGGCTCTTACAGCTGGTACAAAACTCTGCAGCTAGGCTTGTCTGCCATGAGCGTCGCAGTTGCCACATCACACCACTTCTCGCCGACCTGCACTGGCTACCAGTCAAGCAACGTATCGGCTTCGAGGTTTATGTCACTCACTTTCAGGTCCCTTCATTCTTTGGCTCCAGCCTACCTATCACATCTACTCCCCCACCAGGCCAAGCATCGAACCACACGCTCTTCGGAATCCAACTGTTTAACTATGCCTCGTACAAACCTCAAATCCTTTGGAGACCACGCATTTAGTTCGTATGCTCCCAAAGCCTGGAACTCACTCCCGACCTGCATCACGACATCTCCTGACTTGACCACATTTAAAAAGGAACTAAAAACTTATCAATTTATGACAGCATTTAGTGGGTCCTGTGATTCGTCATTTATGTGCTTATGCGTGCTGACACTGTGCATGCTGCCACTAACCACACTTGCATGCTGAATCTGTGCATGTCACCCTAACCATGTTATTCTTGTGTTTATTGAGCATGCTACCACTAACCATTTGATCATGCTTCCTTTGCAGCAATTGTAAAGTGCCTAGAAAGAGATTTGAGTTCTCTGAGAGCGCTTTATCAAACTTATTATTATTTTTATTAATTTTATTACCGTGGCAGCTGCTGCTGCAGTTCCTGTATGACTTCAGCCGTAATGCTGCTGCAAATCCTGCGCCACGGCAACTGCCGGCCACGGCTGCTGAATGCTGCTGCAATGCTGCCCACTGCTGGACACAGCAGTGGCTTTGCTTACCAGAGGCTGATGCCACCTTGATGCTGGCCAACTTTTCTTTGCCAGCGAGACAATGACGCTGCAGCTGGTAGAGGGACAATCGTGCGTGCCCTTTCCTCGATGTACTGTTCTCGAATTCTGCAGCCACTCTAATAGTATCCCCTGAAACGACAAAAGCAGGAGTCGACGACTGTAAGTGCCTGAACCAGGTGAATGCTACAGGTGAAAGCAAAATCTAGACAGTGTGTCAACAGAGGAACGTCCTCTTCGTCACGGCTACTTGCTTTGGACATACAAGTTGTCAGATTTGAAATTACATTAATCGTGCAATGCAAAGAGACTTGACAGGGCTGCCCAGTGTTCACCAGTCTGAAACTGTATCCCTTCACAAGATCCCTACCTTGGCAGATGGCTAGATTAAGCACTATAGCCATTGCAAACCAATTTGTATTAAGCACTATAGCATTTGTAACCCAATTTGTATTAAGCACTTTGTAACCCAATTTGTATTTCTGCTTCATTTTAGTGCACATAATTCACATCGCTCGTTTTTGTTCTGCCTGCTCCAGAGAACGTACCAACAAAGCAGGGAGAAATGCTGAGTCAAATCCAATACTGTGGGGTCTGGTGCATTTCCATCCAACACCCATGGCAAATAACAACAGGTGCAGCCGAGCAGCAGCAGCAGCCAAGTAGCAGCAGCAGGTCTAGCATATGCACGCCCACAACAAGGTGGCCGACCGTGCAGGCAATCATCTAGCTGGCACATTTGCGCGAGCATACACATGCGAGCACACGCACGCGCGCGGGCAAACACACACACATGCACACGCACACGCACACATACACACACACAAATGGGTTAGTGAGATCTCGAGATGAACCGAGATCAAGAGGTAAAGGAGCAATGAAGGCAAACAAAAGGTCAGACAGATGGAGAGATGCTTAAAAATGATGCAAAATGGGGCAGCTAGGCTAATCTGCCGACGTTGGTGGCAACTGCCACAAACATCGGCCAATCTCATCTGCTCTAGCTCCCCATCAAGCAGAGCAGAGACCGAGATCCCATAAGTAACTTTTGGGTCACCTCATTCTCTTACTACAGCCTACCTATCTGATGTACTTAACATTTGGGCATTCCGCCCACCCACAGTCATACCACCCACTTCCCTAGCTCAGGCCACTCTGCTGTACCCCTAACCAATCAAATCCTTGGAGACCGTGCCTTCAGTTCATACATACTTTAGGCCTGGAACTCCCTCCCGACTGACGTCAGACATCCCCTGACTTGACGGCATTTAGAGCAAAGTCGGAAAGCAATACATTCTTAGCAGCATTTGGTTTTTAATAAAACTATAGGTATTTTGCATAGGACCATAAGAGAGCAAAATCTCTACATAGGTGTTATCAACCGAAAGCTGAAAGAGAAGCAATAACCGAGGTTATGAAAACCAAGGCAACTCACACAACGACATCTACTCTCCAACTGCCGACTATGGCACATCTTTTTCAGCGGTCCTGAACTGCTACTTCTATGCTACTCACTACCTCAACTGCTCTCCTGATTCTGCTATGCTTCCCACTTTCTCTTTGTTGCGTGAGACGAAGTCTGTTGGCTACCGAATGCGTACCGAAAGCCGCTTAGGCTGTGAGTGCGCTATACAAAACTCTCCTGCGTAACACCCACATGGTCTTTACGACTTTGTGGAGTTACTGACGGAGATACATTACATTAACTCGCTTACATAAGCATGCAAATCACGCAAGAAGAAACTCGGGACCGTAGGTCAGTAGGACCCCTGGTTAGTAACATGCAGTGAATCATACACAAGCAAGCACACTCGCAAAGTATGTAGGAACAAATATTCCGAGCTCACTGGGATGAAGGGAAAGCAAGATGCAACCTTAGCTGAGACATAAATGATCCAAATTTGACCGACGTGACAATAGAGGTCGTAAAGTAGTTAAAGACTTTTGGTATATTCGAACTGCAAAATCTGCCTAATCACCAAAAATCTTTAATTTAGAGCAAGGAAATGCAGTACTCGAAGCCGAATAGTGGTGCTACAAGAGCAAATGTGGGGAGCAGGAAATCGGTGAGGTAGGCTGGTAGAGTGAAGAGACCTTTAGGCCAGAGATCGGATCATGGCAGTCAATTCAACGCTTGCTAGGGAGCCTGTGAAAGTCATATGTGAAAGTCATATGTGAAAGTCATAAGTGGTGCGATGTGGCAGCCACGCCGTTGAAAAAAGACCAGCCGAGCTGGTGAGTGGTTCACCAGTTGAAGGTTATTAGGGTACATTCAGGAAGTCCAAGATAAAAAGAACTTTTAAAACCTAGATTCGATGTAACAAATGCTTTAACTAGTTTGGGCATCGATAAGTGAGGTCATCCGACTTTAAGGCGATATTTAGGCTTGGCCATTACAAATAAGTTGGAGTTTTTGCCATTGAGCTTAAAGAAGTTAGTCACCATCCAAGTCCGAATATTGTTGATGTAAGCTGCAAGGGAGACGACACAAAACAAAACTATGAAGGGTCAAAAGATAAGTAGAGCTGGGTGTCACCGATAAAGAAATCAAAACAAGATATCGACCTGAGGGAGAGTGTAGATATTAAAAGGGGGATCTAAGACCAAACCATGAAGTATCCCATACCATTAAGGGCTCCCGAGATGACCAACAGCCATTAACATTTGCATTCAAACATCTCTCACTGTTAAGTTAGTTGAGCACTGAGCAGTTGAGGCTTTCTGTACACATTCGGTAGCCAACAGACTTCATCTCTCGCAACAAAAAGAAAGTGGGAAGCATTGATGAGTCAGGAGAGCAGTTGAGGTAGTGAGTAGCATGGAAGTAGCAGCTCAGGACGGCTGGACAAGATGTGTCATAGTTGGCAGCAGGAGAGTAGTTGTCGTTGCTTAAGAATCGCGGAAGTGAGTTTCACGGTCTAGGACCTGCGGAGAAAAAGCTTCAATCGCCAACGGTCTTTAAGCAGAGGAATGGACCAGCTAATTTCTTTTCCAAATAGGACAATGTTGGGATCTAACCCAATTTAGCATTGTGCCACTGATACTTGGGCCTGTCGAGAGGTGCTCAAATAGGATCTGGTGGTCACTTGTGTCAAATGCTGCTTACGGTCTAGATACAAGCAGAGATGCTCATCCCGATCAGGAATGTACAAGAGATTGTTGCTATGCCCCCCCCCCCGCCCCCCAGCAAAGCAAGCCGTGCCCACTGCCCACTGGAGGTCTATCCGCTTGAGCCGAATCAACCATTTAGTTGACTGGAGGGGGCTAGCGGCCACGGCCAAGGCGGCCTCTTGCTGCCGGCACTGTCACGTGTGTGCAGTCGACTGCCCTGACTTGTGTATCCCTTCTCGCTGGTTGATAATCATCACTGGCTAAGCAAAAGGAGGCTGCCGCGATGAAGCCCTCCCCTTGTAGGATATGAGGGGCATGTCTATTCAGCCTCTGCCGCCCAGTGAGCCGTCAGCTCGGGTTAAGGTCAGAGCAGAGAAAGTTGTATGCACAAGACCTGTTGGCGCAGGGTTTAGAGGACTAGTGGTCTAAACGAAATCCCTAAAATAATTATGTATTATCTTACCCACAAAGAATTTGAGCAAATACTCTGCTAAGTCACGACTGACAGCACTGGAGAGTGCACTTATTTGTAAGCTGTTTAGAAGACGGTGGATTGTGGAGATTAAAAAACTTTTAGGGCTTCCTCTCCTTACTCCGTCTCAATCTGCCGTCTTCACATGGACTGATGCGACCTACAATAATCCTCATGTGTCAAGCGATAATAATAATAATGCATTTGTACAGCACCTGCAGAGAACCAAATCTCTTTCTAGGCACTTTACATTTGGTGTAAGTGAAGCATTTCATTATGGTGAGTGTTAACATGCACCAAGGCACCTTTCTTAAAGCATCCTAAGGACAATTCACACGAGACGCGACGTAAGTCGGGAGTGAGTTGCAGGCTTTGGGAGAATAGGAAACTACTGGGGCTGGGGCTCTAAAGGATTTGAGGCTGCTAAATGGGACAGCTAAATGACTTAAGAGTCAAAAGACTGGGTGGACGATGCCTAGTTTGACAAGGAACCCGTTTAGATAGGTAGGCCGGAGAAAAAGAATAAAGGGTGACGAAAGAGAAAAAGGATAAGTGCATGACGAAACCTTAAGTCAATACGCTGCTTGACGGGGAGCAAGTGCAGGTCGACGAGATGTGGCGTAAAGTAGCAACTGCACATGACAGACAAACTTGGCTAGTTTTGGAAAAACTTAACAGCCTAATTGAATAGTCCGGTAGACCTGCGGGGAAATTAATTACATAAGTCGAGACAAAGGCTCGCGAATGTACGAGCCAAATAAGATCTTGTAACCTAGTCTAAGCACGCCCGAAGTTTTACAATATTACATAGATGAAAGTAGGCAGACTTTATATGGGAGCCGATGTGGTCATCTAGTGAAAGGCCATTTTTATAAGGACATCCTTATTTCGTGTGAATCCTACAGGAGACATACTGGCATAGCCGACTTTTTAGCATTAAGTTTTCCAATTTCCGAGTCACATATAGGTTTGCCCATTACTAGTAAGTTGGTTTTATCTTTCAATTTGATAAAGTCTGCAGCCATCCAAATGCGAATGTCAGCAATACATGCAGCAAGACAGCTGACAGTTTGCAGAGCTTGATATCGAGGTGAGATAAAATTGGTACAGCTATGTGTCATCTGCATAGAAGTGGAGCCTAGATTGTGCTTGGCGATTAATCGGCAAGAAGAAAAGCATGAATTGAAAAAAGAAGTGGACCAAGCATGGAGCCCTGGGGTACCAAGTACTTGTGAGGCTTCTCGCATGATTGTTGTTAGTTGACGTCAATGCTCGGGAGTCTCTCACTGAGACAAGATCTAAACCATAACAGTGCTGTACCGTGATGCCAAGGCAAATGAGAGGTGTCCCAGAAGGACTTTGTGATCAAAAGTATCAAATTCTGCGGAATGATCCAGCGAAAGAAAGAAGTTTCTACAGAGGTCTGCATTCCTGAGATCGTAGACCCAAAGCAATGCTGACTCTGTGGTGATTAATTAAAACCTGACTGGAACTTGCTAGAATAGGACTTTTGTGAAAGAGTTTAGCTGCATTGCCACTACTCGTTCCAATGTCTTTGACAGGAACGGCTGTGAGCCCTGACTTTGGTGGATTTTTCAAGGCTGCCTTTAATATTCCTCGATTTCTAAATGCTTCGACAATGTGCACCGTCTTTCAAGTGCTTATGTGTGCACCAATTGTACAGGTTTTATAAATACCGCTAATCATATGCCTCCTTTTTATCCAAACGTGAATGGCCAAGAAAGAGATTTAGTTCTCTTGGGGTGCCATAAAAGTGCATTACTATTTACAAATTGGTCACCTGCTTGGCAGCCTAGTGCTTATGGCCTAGAACACGTGGAGCTACCCGCTCTCTTCCCAAATGCAGGCTCCGTGTGGCTCTAGCCAATGTGCCCTGGAGCTCCTGCTTGTTGTGAGCAGGCCATCTTCAATGTCAACACTCTTCTCATCCCAAGCTTGGATGTCACCTGCCTCTGCTGCACCGGCTGCCGATAGATTGTTGTGAGCACTGCAGGCCTCCCCCAGTTCCGAAAAATCTCAAGTACCGGGCTTGCTGCACATCGTCGGCATCAGCTATCGTCAACTGCCACTCACAATTTCCTGTGGGCACTCTCTGTTTCCTTGCAGTAAGGGAAGTGAGTGTCGTCCTCGGCACAGTTACTTCATTTACTCTGCTCCCAAGAATGCACAAGAGCACCGGCGCCAGATTGCAAAGGAGTTTTATCTCTTAATCTACATGGTACTTCACACTGCCACCTAATATCTAAGCTGTCAACTGGGTCCAGCCTTACTGTGACTATGAGGCCTGTAGCAGATCTGCCACGAGACAAACTACAGAACTGACTTATTGTCAATCCAAACCAGGTGCCTCCTGTTTTTGCTCCTGACACACTACAACATTCACCATGCCTGGTCGAAGTCATCACCCTGGCAGGTACAAACTCAACCCAGGAAGCAGTAACAATCGCTGTCAACCCTTAGGGCAGCCACTAATGGCAACAATACAAGCATAACTATGACAACCACATTGGGACACAAATACCTTCTCACACCACTGTGGCTTGGCAAGAGAGACCACGACTGGTCCCACAATAACCTGCATTCTGGAGCATCGTCGTCAAAAAACAACATCGATTGCCACTCCATTACCCCCCCCCCCCCTCCGGCGAGCCACACAAACAGGACATGTGGCCTAACTGACCACGTAGTCTCACTAGCTTTGCCCAGCTGATAAAGCACGTGCATTGCACCCCGAGCGAGCGCGCCACCACACCAGCGCGCCACCACACCAGCGCACATTGCTCGTGCCACCATCCATTGCAGGTACCAGTATCCATTGTTCGTGCCAGCATGTGTTTCGAGTGCCAGCCTGCATTGCTGGTACCAGCATGCATTGCACGTACCAGCATGCATTGCACGTACCAGAATGCATTGCACGTGCCAGAATGCATTGCACGTACCAGCATGCATTGCACGTACCTGGGCTGTATCCAGACCTCTCCATTCGAGCAGTGATAGCGATTCGGCCATGCTTGAAAAACCCACACAGCAGTGACTTCTCGGCCTGCCCTTCCACAGAACTCTGAAAGAAGACAGGAAATAGGTCTTGGATACTCACGACAGCAGATTGGGACAGTCATGTACACGAATGTTACAAAAAAGGATCAAACACCTTTCCACCAGACTTGAGTGGTCACCATTCAGTAGCATATATGCGCTCATGACCGAGGATTCCAAAACGCTCAGTGTGTGAACTGCACCCTCAAGGATTGTTGCACTGCAACCAAGGATGACCGGTATCTTTCGCACCGATCTCTATGACCGGTATCTTTCGCACCGGACTCTATGGAAGGCACAAGCTGGCAGCACCTTGTAACAACAATGTGCACAATGCCACATCAGACTGCAACAGCACATTCAAGGAGCCATTCATCCTGATGCAATCAGTTACCATGTAGTTACCAAGTAAGTGGTGGCTTGCCTCCTCTATACTAGCTCTACACACATACACACTGCTGCAAGCAATTCCCAATTGCCCACCGACTTTTTGCCGGGTCTCTCACCCTCAACGCAATGCCAGCCAACAACACAGAGGATTCACCACCAGCAGCTGGCAGCGTGAAGCAGATAGAATGAAGTGCCCCAACTCATGGGGCGATGGAAAAAATTGCATCCGCTGGCCTATTCTGCTCGATAGTTCAGACTCTCGTGTCGCTCGGTGAATCTGCCCACGGTCGGAGGCGATACAAATTCTTCCGATGTGTGGACCGATTGAGCTTCGGCTGGCTCTTTGCAGCCTCCTTTACACTTGGTCCGACAACTGGAAAACCCCTACCGATCATGACGGTCTGGAAAACCCCTGCCGATCATGACGGTCTGGAAAACCCTACCAATCGTGACGGCAGTCATCGCCTGACAGAGCCCATTAGCCTGGCAATTTACAACTGCAAGCAAGCCACAGGACGTCGAGCAGTCCCGAGAGGCAGCCAGAAGCTGCTGGCAAGCACAGCACTGGACGGCTGCAGAACGCCTGCCTAGGCCACAATTAAAAACACCTCTAGCTGGTACCGGCTTGTCTAAAAATGCTGGCGCCTAGCCAGCTCCAGGGAGCTCAGCTTCCCTCTTAAATGCAGCTCTCAGCACAGAGGTCCCTCGGTGCAGACAATGAGTAAAGGACAACAATCGCCATGGCGGACGATCGATGCAGCAGCAACGAGTAGCAGCAGCAGCTGCTGCTGCAGCAGGCTGCTTTTGTTCGTTCCTGCCTTGAGGTAGGAAGGATCGGCGGCACGCATGCATTCAGCAAGCTGTCAGGATTCAAAACGTCAGCAAGGGAGACCACTGGGTGCCAGGTGTTTTCTGTAAAAAATACCTATAAAGAGATGAGAGCCGAAGAGAGCAGCATCCGGCAGTGCTGCACGCATGTGCTTCACGCAGCTTCGCGCAGCAGACTGATCTGAGCGCTGCACGCCTGGTGATCTCGTGAAAACAAAAGCATTGCATGGCAAGTTACAAAGTTGCCGAAGCACATTCGTCGTTAGGCAGAGCAGACTCTGCTCGGATGAGCCACTCTCTTTCTCACACGGGGCTAGTAAACACGACCCAGTCGCCCTACCTTTGTCCTGCCGAGCATTAGCCGACAGGTAAGGCCGGCTCGCAGCAGAAATGGAACTGCATGTCTGCTACCGGGTGTTGGCGAATAGGGTTGAGGCTCCCAGTAGGGATTCCTAACCTGCTGAACTTTCCGAGCTGTTTTATATACACATATTTGATTCATTTTTATAGCACAGTAAGAGAATTTAATTAATCTCTATTCAGGCGCTTCACGTATGCCACAGGGCTCGAGCCCACGAATTTGGCCAGACCTTGGGTGGGGCGAGCACCTTAACCACTTAACCAAACCAGCGAGGCATGCATAGGTTAGCATAGCAAGTAGCCTAGCTTAACGTAAGCATAGCAAAAAACTGGCGCTTCGTAAAACACATTCCACGGGGGGGGGGGAGGCTACATGAAGTTTATTTTCGGGTGGACCAGTACGTTGGTCAAGGTAAAGCCGGAAGCTTTCATAAAAGGAGGCCTGGCATACGCAAGGTACATTTGCCTGTCTCGTCACAGCGAAAGTTCAAGTGAATATCTTAGCTGAGAGATACATTCCAAACAGGTTCAGGTCACTGCTCGGGTTACCGCACAGGTTGTTCATAGAATGTGTCACAAGACTTCAGCACACTTCAAGCAGATGACGTGGAAAGAGACTTCGACCACATGATAGGAGGACCAAAGTATACATTTGAAAGCACAAATTCCCAAGGTCTTGCTGCAAGACCTTTGAATATATGGGGACGTGATCGCTGTCCACCGTCTGTTCGTTGTGCACCTCGTGCTGCTCTGTACACATCCCCAGGGACATGACCAGCAGGAATGAGCCACCGAAAGCAGCCCCTGCATGAATTGATGAACCCACCGGCCAGGATTAAGTGAGTAGCATTCGTTTGCAGGTGGCCCGGACATTTTCAACATTCCGCTATTTGCACCCCTGGATAGGCAGGTGCCCTGCTAAATTGGATAGCTGCAGCTGACTACCTCTCTCTCTCTCTCTCTCTCTCTCTCTCTCTCTCTCTCTCTCTCTCTCTCTCTCTCTCTCTCTCTCTCTCTCTCTCTCTCTCTCTTTCTCCTCTCTCCTCTCTTTCTCTCTCCCCTCCCCTAAGCCCCAAGACCCCAAAGCTCACTACTAGCTGAGCCCTAACACATCTACCTCCATTCATCCTCCCTCCACACAAGACAAGCTGTTATAGCTGGCTAACTAAGCAGCCACTACCCACGAGCACCATAAGCATCGGCTTTCAGGCAGAGAAATGCACCGAGAAACCAATTCAATGCTGGCAATGCTGCTATCTTGACTTGAGAGAGTTTTGGCCTGCCAATGAGATAAGAGAGCACTAGAAGCAGAAGTCGAGCAGCACTGCCTGGTGAACTTGCAGTCGAAGTCGGCAGTATTGCTGGGCAGCAGAGCCGATTAGCTAGCCATGCCTCCAGCCAGTGGAGCTCATTCGGCCGATACCGATAGATCATTGCCAGAAACAGATATAACTATAAGACTGCTCTCTCGGTTTCTTTGAGATAATAATAATTCGATGGTGTGATCTGCAATCCTTCGACCGAGGAAGTCATAAAAAAATGCCACGATCCAACCGAAAGCTCTCCTATAGGTTGGATGCTCAGTGTCTTATTGATCCATCCATGACCAGCCATGACCTGATTGCAAAGAAAACGATTTGACTAAGCAGCAGCCAGAGCTGCCTCTGCCATGCTCTCTAACCAGCAGCATCGGCATTTGCATCCTTACCCACCATCCCCCAAGTCAAATGGTCTGGACCGTCAGCATTTGCATCTTTACCCACCATCCCCCAAGTCAAATGGTCTGGACCGTCAGCCTTCTTCGCATTGCACTTACACCACGAAAGAACGTCCTAGCTATGCACAGAAAAAATATCAACCATGTCGTCTCTGGGAATTGAGCCCACAACCTCCCAAAACCCTATTTGAAAGTCATGCCAGCTCAAACTTGCGAAACACACAAGCTACACAATAAAGACATCTTGGAGCAGGCGTTCATCTGAAACTGCCTAGGCAGCATAGGTCAACGGTCTAGTGATAGCTATTACATACATTTCCCAGCTCCAGAAATGGCTAAAATGGCATAGCCAGTAATTTTGTAAAGCGATTTAACCTTGATGTTGACAACACTGACCTTGCTCAAGCTGACCTTTGCTACTCTGACTTTACCGGAACTGCTGAATGGGCATGACCCGCATATCCTACAAGGGGAGGGCTTCAGTGCGGCAACCCTCTTTTGCTTAGCCAGTGGTGATTATCAACCACTGAGAAGAGATACACAAGTCAGGGCAGTCGACTGCACACACAACAATGCATTCAACTAAGCAGTAAATGTGGCTTGACCGAACAGGCCTCCACTGAGCATGGGGCATGGCTTGCCTCGATGGAGGTGAGTCAGCCCGAGGCCTCACTTAGGCCAGCCGATGGGTGGTTGACACGGCAGGATCTGCCAAACCTGTCGAAACAGCCGCACTTAAGGGATGAGGTGGGGCTATTAATAATAATAATACACTTGATAAAGTGCCCTCAGAGAACCCCCCCCCCTCTCTCTCTCTCTCTCTCTCTCTCTCTCCTCTTTCTCTGAGCGCTTTACATTTGCTGCAAAGGAAACACGGGCTAGCTGTGCCAGAAGATAGTCGTTGACCGAGCTCGATATCGCGCCCGGCCTACGAATGAATGGGATTGATGCCAAGCATCTGCAGCCACCGACGGCAGCACACATGAGGGATGATAAAGCGATTAGCAGACACGGGTCTTCTGATTTCGGCTAAGGAAGCAGGCAGCCAGCCAACATCACGTTGCCAGCAGCAGTTGCAGTACTCCTGGATGAGACGCCTGGATCTAGCACACCGGCAGGCCGATGGCCACCAGCAACGGTCAAACTCACAGCAGCCGGCAGCGAATGCAGCGGACGAGTGCCACTTGGTGATTGCCGGTGCGAAGAGCGTGCCGATGCTACCTACACACACAAAACGATTCGAACGACCAGGCGAACACGGCCTCGAGGCCAGCAATCATGCACGAGCGAGGGTCTGCACAGCGCGACACTATGCTGAAGGTGGATGCAGTGCCTAGTGCACAGACTGAAACTATGAGGGGGAAGCAACAGTCCGACCGACATTCGGGCGGCCTACGCACCTGGTAGGCAGGCGAGGAGAGTCCACATGGATTGATGACGGTGACCGGCCTTCGGCAGCACTGTCTGGCGTGGCCGGTCCGAGTCACCTCCGCCTTTAGCCAGTAGCTGATGCTGCCGTGCTTGCCGTCGAACGACGTCGGTAAGTGCCTGGAAGCACATCCGGTGCGATGCACTAACGGAGCACGATCGGTATGCACGGGATAAACGAAAGCAGTGGGGGGCAGGCAATGTCGCCTAGTGGTGGGTAGGAGCTCAACAGATGGCGCTAGCGAGCTGACGGACCTCGGGAGAGGCAGCAGGGCATGAAATGTAGTTGGACGGGTTAAAGAACCGGCCCCGGCCAAGCCCTGTCCCACGGCCGAAGCGAAGGGGCGCATTCCGAGCTGACAACATTCTCAGCCTCTGACAAGATCGAGGTCTGGCTCATTCTTAATAATAATGGTAAAACATATATAGCATCATAAGAGAATATATTCTCTTGGCAGACACTTGACGTGTGCTTGTTGGCTCTCACTTGCATTGCCCACAGGGCACTACAGAGCTCTGCAGCATTTCCCGTGTCATCGGGTCTCAGAAAAACTAGTACCTCTTGCGTGGACGGATAGCCTCTTCTCACTCGCTCTTTCTCTCTCTCTCTCTCTCTCTCTCTCACACACACACACACACACACACACACACACACACACACACACACACACACACACACACACACACACACACACACACACACCCTCTCCTCTCTCTCACTCTCTCCTCTCCTCTCTTTTGCTCTCAGCCTGTCTCTTTCAACTTCGGTGGAAATCAAAAGGCAACTAATTTTTAATCCAGCCCTTTCAATAAATCTCAATTAACTTTTTCCTAGCATTCCGTTCCTTTCACGGCAGAACAAGTGGTATGCACACTCCACATATAACGACAAGCATTTGCAGGAGTCAATGCAGCAAAGAGGAAGCAAACATGAGATTAAAATGTGCCCATACACACATGCATGCGCATGTGCACACACGTGTGCAAGCACACACGCGCACACACGCACACACATACAAGCACACAGACAGTCGAGCACTTTTGGATGCAAGAAAAACAGTCCACTCGTGGGTGGATAAGGATGTGTGTTGTGGGTGTGGTGGCAGTCTCTGCCCTGATCAGGTCCGTGTCATGCCCGTGTCAGGTCTGAAAGGTCGACCGCCAAGAGGGGCACAGCGGACCCTTCCGTGCTTAACTTCCTCTGCCGATCACAACTTCCCCAGCCGACCACTGCCGGAATGTCGGATGCACTGAGATGCTTGCAGCAGCATGACCGCGCATGCTGCTCGAACGAAATTGGTTGCGCATGCACCAGCCAGATCTCTCACCTTCTCGGAAGCACGACGGAAAACTGAAACCTGTGCTGTCCAGCCGGAAGCATGCAGTCTTCTCCCCCTGCAGAATTGGACATTAAGTCAAAAATAGTATGTGGCAATGACTGGATAGGCAGCACTCGAATCAACCAATAATGTATGCAAGCAGATCAAGCAAGACACGGCATCTTGCATTCATCGAGGAGTTCATCAAGGGTGCGGTGGTGGGGGGCCTGCAGTACGACTGGTCCCTTTACAGAGCGCCACTCCCCCCCCCCCAAAAACCCACCCCTACCTAAGCACCTCACTATTCAAACGGTGTCGGCTGCTGCAGTGCTACGGCTTATTCGGTGCACATCTGAGCCTTCAGACAGCTCCGGCCGAGGAAAGAGCGCTATACAAATGTTATAAATAAATTTTAGAGCGTGAGGCACAGATCAAACCAATCACGGGCAAAGCTCATCACAGGCAACATTGCCATGTTCTCTTGCTAACACAAAATAAATAAAAGATTTATGCACACCCCAGAATCTAGGTCAGCAAAAAAGAAGGAGACTTGTCTTTTGGACCTGCATAGTAATTTCAGCGTACCTACAGATGACGAGCTGACTGCCAGCCAGTAAGGAGCTGCCGGCCTAACGGCTGACAGCGTAGGCCATGTGATCATGTAGCAGACACACTAAAAACCACCACATCTGCAGCCATCATCGGATTCGGGTGAGCCCAAAAAAACATTCCAGAATAATGATGCAGCAAGATACAGGCAGCATCACTCCTTCTTCCTAGTGCACTCACCCATCAAATCATCCATCGCACGGTGTCCTCATGGACTTGCTTGGGTGAGCCAGTGTGCCCCTGAAGCTGTCCGATCGACGGTACTGCACAGCCATACTTCCAGCAAGCACTGTGCTTCATCCTCAACCAAAACAGAATATAACCCCCTCCCCCCAACTGGCCCCACCCTCTAGTCCTGCCGGTGGTCGAGATCAAACCGTAGCAGAAAGCATGGGGTGTCAACACTGGGCCAGTGTCCGCCGTGTTTTACCACAGGTAAGCGATTGTGAATGGCATGGCACAGAACTAAACGGTTGGTTGCAAGTACGTCCTCGCCCGAGCCTTGGCATTTTACACCGACAAGCAGAGGGAGATGCAATGTAACACTTGTCCACGGTCGAGACTCTCGACGAGAGCAGTGAGAATTTAGTGGTTACATTTTCAGGCAGGTGTTTCGATCCAAGTGTCCACCACCAAAGCTGCTTTTTCTAAGCCATCGTCAGCCAATAATGCACAGCTTGTGCAGCAAAGAAAATGAGCTAGGTGGCAGAAATAATTAGGACTGTTCCACCTCAGTGAAGTAGCAACCAGCCAAAGAGTCATTGGGGGGCCAGCAGAGCTAACGAATCAGTCGGCACAGTGAGCAGCTAATTTGCAGTCCTGAGTGATCTATGAGCACACAACAGCAAAGCAGCCTCGTGAAAAACGCACGGCCGAGCAAAGCCCAGCCCAAAAACTCCACTCGAAGTCTTCAGAAATCTGGAACATTGTCATGAAAGTAGCCTCGGTAAGCCCAACGTTGGTGACTAGGCCAAGCAGAACCCTCAACAGTTGGGCTCAGCAAACCGGACGTGAATAAACAAAAATTGGCTCGGCCTCCTGCTGTCGATAATACTTAACTTGTCAGCCCCCTACCTACAGAGTCGGAGGAAAGCTTAGGCAGCACAGATATCAGCTAGCTGGTCTGCCAAGATGGCCAGGCCAAGTGGTCTGTGTTTTGTTGTTACTCAAAAGGCTGCAACGATCTAGCTGACAAGGATCTGGTGATTCATGCTGACCCGATAGCTGCTGCCTCACTCCATGATAACCAGCCAGCTAAAACTCCTGATACTCGGCATCTATTCAAGAACTCGCGGTAAAATGAGGCATCTACAAGGACGAAAAATACCAGGTGCACACATATTAGCTGAAGTACCGGCCGTGTATCAGATGGTTGGCAGATCCTGGGCTGAGAGCCTGTCACACATTGACACTGCCTTCCTGTCTTGCTGCCCATCTGAGCAAGCCAGCTGTTCATTGCTGATACCTCCCCACTGCTCGACTATTTAATTATCGGCGACTATGTACTTATCAGCCCATCGACACTGAGAGCTCCAAATAATTTTTTCTCAATGGCCATAATCTGGTGATGAAGTGCGATTGCTTGGGAGAGCGCATGCTCCACACCCCTAGTGAATACATCATCGTGGCTTTGCGAGAAATGTAAGTTGAAGAGCCAAATGGCAGCAGCGTTTATAAAACTCTACCCGTCCCAAAGAGGCTATGCAAATCCACGAGAAGACAAGTGGTGTGGCCTTGCTATACGGTCATCGGGCTTTAAGGCTTCACTGGCCAACCCTGCACCTTTGAGCTAGAACGTTTTACGTTTCTTTTATGAGCATCGGCTTAATGATCAAGGGGGCTATACAGCCAGTGCATCCAATCACTTGCTGCATGCATTGATGACATCCGATCATGGATGGCAGCAAATTTTCTAAAACTAAACGATGATAAAACTAACTTACTAGTTGTGGGCAAACCTAGTGTTATTCAGAAATTGGAAAGGCTGACTTTCAAAATTGGCTCTGCCAGCATATCTCCAGTTGCATCAGCTCGAAATCTAGGTGTCATATTCCAAAGCGACCTCTCGTTAGACGACCACATCAGCTCCACAGTCAAATCAGCCTATTTTCAGCTTCATAACATTGCTAAAATTAGGGCTTGTTTAGATAAGGATACCACGTCCAAGTTGGTCCATGCATTCGTGACATCTCGTCTCGACTTCTGCAACTCACTGCTTACTGGCCTACCAGCATGTGCGATCAGGCGATTGCAGCTGGTGCAAAACTCTGCAGCTAGGCTTGTCTATCGTGAGCGTCGCAGTTGCCACATTACTCCACTTCTCGCCGACCTGCACTGGTTACCAGTCAAGCAACGGATTGACTTCAAGGTTTTGTCGCTCACTTTTAGGTCCCTTCATTCTATGGCTCCAGCCTATCTTTCAGAGATACTACCCCATCAGGCAAAGCATCGTACCACTCGCTTTTCGGAATCCAACAGTCTAGAAATACCTCGTACAAACCTTAAATCCTTTGGAGACCGTGCATTTAGCTCGTATGCTCCCACAGCCTGGAACTCCCTCCCGACCTGCATCAGAACATCCCCTGACCTGACCACATTTAAAAGAAACTTAAAAACATACCTATTTAGGACAGCATTTAGTGGGTCCTTGTGATTCGTCCTCGATGTGCTTATGCGTGCTGACACTGTTCATGCTGCCACTAACCACATTTGCATGCTGACCCAGTGCATGTAACCCCTAACCATGTTATTCATTTTGTTTGTTTTTCAAGCATGATTTTACCTACTATTCTATTGCGTATCACTTTGCAGCAAATGTAAAGCGCCTAGAGAGAGATTAAGTTCTCTGAGGGCGCTTTATCAAGTGCAATATTATTATTATTATTATCAAAACGGTAAGGATAACAGCATAGCTGAGTCACTCACCCACACCACATACACACTCCACATACACACTCAAAACACATACCGAGGTGAACGACGAGAACAGAAAAGCAGGCTCTACCGTTTCGGTGTCAAATCCGCCAAATTCTAATTAGCCGCTGGGGCAAGCATGTTAAGGGCAGCCGTTGAAGGCGAGACAATCCAGCCGCGTTGACGGCACCCCTGAGTACGTACCGGGCGAAGTGGCGACTATTTCGCATCGCTCTCGGACGTACTCGACCGCAGAGTAGACGTGCTGCGAATAAGGCGTCAGCCGCAGTCCGGCGTTCTCCGTGTCCGGCCAGTGCACTCGCGCCAAGCCTCGTAGGTTGACGGCCAGACCATGCACGCGAGCTGGGCTGGCGACATCAAGAATGACCTCGCCTTCGACAATATCTCCTGGTGCATAGACGCTCGCGCTCTCCGGCAAGTGAATCAAGATCGACCTCAGCGCCCGCATTCTGCTGCTCCTGCATGCGCACACAGCTCGTCGAGTGCGCGATTGGCAGCCGCATCCCGAAACGGCGAACCGCACGCAAAGGGGCGAGTCCTGTTTGTTTCGGAAAGCCAGGGGCCAAGTCAGGCACGTGGCTTTTCACGTGATCACCGGCCTGACCGCACGTATGGCTCAGAGCGCGTGGCCCAGCGATAGGCTCGAAGCGCCCGGCCTTCGGTGAGTGGCCGGGGTACTAGTTAGATGCCACGCGCTTCGCGATTCGATGGACATGTTGCCGCTCCGAAATACCGAGCGAGGCGATGTGCCCGACAAGCGGCCCAGCACGCGCGCAACTCCAGAGGCGGCGGCCCGATTCGGCCAATCGCAGCTCGACTCTCTAACATCAGAAGAGATGGAGCAGCGATGGCTCCAGCGACCGCCTGCCGCCGTCTCTGCAGAGCGGCTCAGGGGCTCCGCGTACGGGGAAAGCTGCATGCACAGCAAGCGGTGTCGAGTTTCACTGGCACAGCTCCATCGGGCGTGGCGCTCGCTGGTGGCTGGGAAGTGTTGTGTGACTTTTTTCCTGGGCGCATCGCGGTGGCGGCACGAGCCACCGCAGCCCCTCCGGCGTGCGAGGCGAACCGCAGCGGCGAGCCGCTCCGATGTGCGGAGATACCGAGTCGGCTTTGGGCACCTGGCAAAAATCGCTCTCTACCGGCGAAGCGAAGGTTACGCCGGTACGTAGATTACGCGATGGCACACTAGGTAAGGCGGTTGCTTTTCGTGACCTCTGCACCGAGATCGTGGGTTCGAATCCTGTCATTCGTACTGCACCATCGACACACACCTCGCCGTCTCGCGCACTGCTGCGGTTAACTACTCAAGATAATTTGGCTCGGCGCCAGAGCGCAGACGCCGCGACGCCTGGGCTTCCCCAAACCTGGACTGCCAACCTCTAGGGTTTAACCAGTTACCACAGTCCACGCTACCCACTCCACCGGAAACTCTAATTAAGCAGCGATTGACCGGAAATCGGCGGTCCAAAGCTCGAATTTCCATTGAATGTTGTAGTACAATGTCAGAAGATATTACCCACCAGATGCAATCAAGTGCAATATTATTATCTCACGCCATTGCGCTCGTATGTTCGTCATGCAAATGGCCTCCAACGTCGCTGGCCACTATCGCAACCTACCGAAATGTAATGTAACTCCATAAAGCCATAAAGACTATGTGGGTTTACGCAGGAAGAGTTTTGTATTTCGCACCTACAGTCAAAGCGGCTTTCGGTAAGCATTCGGTAGCCAAAAGACTTCATTTCACGCAACAAAAAGAAATTGGGAAGCATAGCAGAGTCGGGAGAGCAGTTGAGGTAGTGTGTAGTGTGGAAGTAGCAGCTCAGTACCGCTGAAAAGGATGCGCCATAGTCGGCAGCAGGAGAGTAGTTGTCGTTGCGTAAGAATTGTGGAAGTGAGTTCCATCCCAGGACTTACAGAGCTAAAGCTCCTGTCGCTAACGGTCTTTAAGAGGAGGAATAGAACAGCCAGTTTATTGTTTTCATACAGGACCGGAGGGCGCGAAGAGGCTGAAACTGGTGCAGCAGTTCAGTCAGGTATGGGGAGCCAAGTCGTGGCGTGCCTTGGGGGTCGGCGTCCTCGTAATTCCACTGAAAATCCAAACGAAATTGACTGGGTGACGCTGCAATTTGAATGTAATATTAAACTACCCTATCGTTCACAAGTGTACCCGCAAATTTACGTACATTCGCACGCCACGCACAGCGATCGATTGCAGCGCCCCTGGCGGTGGATTGCGGTAATGATCCGGAGACGTTAATTAAGACCGGATAGCTTCGGATTGCGGCAACTCCCTGCGAGAGCCACGGTTCTCTCACTACTCCGCTTGGCCCGAAGTCTTCGGGGGAAACATTCTGCGAGCGAGATGTGCGCGGTGGTAGGAAAAGACACTGCAGCTCTAGGACCACTACCCCCCCCGCCCCCACCTGCAGTTAACTAGTAAATATATAACTATATAATTCATTTATATAGCGCCCCAAGAGAACTTCATCTCTATTCAGGCGCTTCACATATGCCTCGGGGCTCGAGCCCACGACCTCAGTCAGACCTTGGTCGGGGCGAGCACCTTAACCGCTAGACCAAACCAGCTGTAAGGAACAGGGAATTATTTACGCTAACTAGAGTTTCGGGATAGTTGTTGTTCGTTGTTTTCGGGGTTTTGAGAGCTTCGTCTTTACCCTTTTGCCATCTTGTGGGATTTAGGGCTGTACACCGTAGCAGCCAGCACTGGGCCGCTCGCTGAGCGCTTTGTGGACATAGCAGCGTCGCTGTAAACGGCATATATTCCGTAGATCTGCAGAAATGAAGACGCTTGTGTTTTCCTCTTAATTCTCGTCGCCGTTCCCGCAGATTTTCGCTCCCTCTTCGCGTGCTCCTTTCGAACGCATGCATAACCGTAACCGAAACCCCATAATCTCGCGAGTTCCGGGTATGCAATGTTGAGCCAGAGCCAGTTATAATCGTGGCAGCCGCGTGCAGTGGCAGCCGCGACTGCCGCTTGCCTCGCCGCACCGGAAGGACCGGCATCAGCGGCGGCGGCGATGAGCCTTAGGGATCGCTTTTGACCTTTTGAACTCGCCACATCCACAATCGCAGAGCACTTGCAGAACCGTTTAGATGCCAAGTATGCAAGCGCACGTGTATGTGCTACGATATACACACAACCAGAATATACTCAGTAAATTTGAATGAAACGGTGCACACGCGGCGGCGGCACACAAAATCGCCCTCAACGAGCTTCAACGCGCGTATTTCCACGCGTCGCAGCGTGCCAACACGCTACCGCTCTATCCGACGGTCCTAGTCGCAACTGCCCTGCGCCTCTGCGGCTGCACTGCGAGCCGTAGCTCACCCTTTATAAACTGTCTCCATAAGCATGGCGATGGCCCATAAAAACGGAGCAGGGCCATAAACTCTGCTGGGCCATAAGCTGGCCGCAGCAGCAGCAGTAACCAGGCCATACACGGGCCACTACACCAATAACAAGACCTTAGACGCTAGTGGCCCACACAGTGGAAATAGCGCAGCAATAAATTAGCCGCATTCAGTTTCGAAGAAAATCGAGACTGGCAGAGCATAGGGAGCATAGCACTGCCCCGCGTGAACGTGACATGAATATCGATTCTCTCTAACTTAAGTCTGGTATTTTAAGGTTGCTACTTACTACATCTCCATATGTAGCTCCTCAATGCTACAAGGATTAAGTGGTTCCCATGCTGTTCAGTGCTCAAAGATCGCGGGTACGTAAAGTGCTCGCTCTTCACGACCCAGGTCGTGAGTTCCGAGCCTGCGAGCTGTTGAATGCGTTGACAGCTTATAAGGCTCTTCTTCCACTATGCTCAGCTGTATAAATCAGCCGACCATTTTTAAGTGGGTTTTTGCGGCACAAGTAAGCCAACAAACTTAATCTCACGAGAGAGTACGTCAGAGGCACCGCTGATTCAGGGAGCAGTCGAGGAAGTAAGTAGCACGGAAGCATAAGCTCGGGAAGGTAATGGAAAGTATGTTCCACAGTCGCTAGCAGGAGAGAATGGATCGCTGCGTAAGAACCGTGGAAGTGAACTCCACAGTCTAGAAACTGCAGAGAAAAAGCTTCTGTAGCCAATTTTCTTTAAGCAGAGGAATGGAAAGGCGAATTTATAGTCTAGAGAGGACATAGGGGCACTTAAAGCGTAGAGCTGGATTAGCTACTTTCTTTGTCCATATAGGGCACACGAGGGCACGAGGAGGCTGAAACTGGTGCAGCAGTTCAGCTAGGTACGGAGGAGCCAAGCCGTGGCGGGCCTTGTGGGTCAGCATAAGAATAGTCAGCAGCCGTAGTGGCTTATTGGCCTTTTAGGTAACCTTGCTAGTAAGTTCCAGTCTGGTTTTAGAGCTAATCACTCCACAGAATCAGCATTGCTTAGGGTGTACAACGACCTACTTAGGAATGCAGACATGCGTAGAGTATCTCTGCATTTTTTGCTTGATCTTTCAGCAGCCTTTGATGCTATCGATCCCCAAGTTCTTATGGAGCACTTCTCATCTCGCTAGGTCATCACTGGCACTCCTCTGCAATGGTTCAGATCCTATCTCAGAAGGTGACTCCAGAGTATTGAAGTGAATGGACAAAAAATCATCCGAGGTACCTCTGAAATATGAGTTACCTCAGGGCACCGTGCTTGGTCTGGTTCTTTTCACGGTGTATACTCTCCCTCTTGCTGATGTGATTGCCAAGCAAAATCTAGGCTTTCATTTCTATGCGGAGGACACTCAGTTGTACCTTTGCTTTGATCCCTCCCAGCCTTCGAGCACCTCAAATTCTCTCAACTCTCCTGCTGCATGTAATGATGACATCTGCAGATGGATGCAAGCAAATTTTCTTAAACTAAACGATGATAAAACTAACTTATCGGTTATTTGCAAACCCAGTGTGATTCAGAAATTTGAAAGGCTGACGCTCAAAATTGGCTCTGCCAGCATATCTCCTGTTAAATCAGCTCGAAATCTAGGTGTCATGTTCCAAAATGACCTTCCGTTAGACGACCACATCAGTTCCACAATCAAGTCTGCCTACTTTCAGATACGTACCATTGCTAAAATTTGGTCTTGTTTAAATAAGGATACCAAGTCGGTTAAGGTGCTCTTCCCGACCAAGGTCTGAGTGAGGTCGTGGGCTCGAGCCCCGAGGCATATGTGAAGCGCCTGAATAGAGACTAAGTTCTCTTGGGGCGCTGTATAAATAAATTATATTTTTTAAAGTCTAAGTTGGTCTATGCATTCGTGACATCCCACCTTGACTTCTGTAACTCACTGCTTGCTGGCCTACCGGTATGTGCAATGAGGCTCTTACAGCTGGTGCAAAACTCTGCAGCTAGGCTTGTTTGTCATGAGCGTCGAAGTTGCCACATCACACCACTTCTCGCCGACTGATACTGGCTACCAGTCAAGCAAGGGGTTCAAGGTTTTTTCGCTCACTTTTAGGTCACTCCATTCTTTGGCTCCAGCCTATCTCCCAGATCTACTCCCTCACAAGGCCACGAATTGTACCACCCACTTTTCGGAGTCCAGCAGTTTACCACTACCTGGTACAAACCTTCCAATCCTTTGGAGACCGTGCATTTAGTTCGTATACTCCCAAAGCCCGGAACTCACTCCCGGCTTGCGTCAGAACATCCCCTGATTTGACCACATTTAAAAAGAACTTAAAAACACACCTATTTATCACAGCATTAAGTGGGTCCCTGTGATTCGTCTTTCATGTGCTTATGCGTGCTGACACTGTGTATGCTGTCACTCACCATACTTGCATGCTGACCCTGTGCATGTCACCCCTAACCATGTTATTCATGTCGCTTATCAAGCATTATTTTAATCACCATTCAATCGCGTTTCCCGTTGCAGCAAATGTAAAGCGCCTAGAAAGATATTGAGTTCTGTGAGAGCGCTTTATCAAGTGCATTATTATTATTATTATTATTATTAGGCCAGCCAAAACGGAATCAGCGCGGTCCAGCCTATATCAAACCGGAGAGCTAGCAAGATTGTTCGCTACCCTCCGCGGTAGAAAGTCCTGAATTTTTGACAGGAATCGAATGCTACGGATCGATCGCTGTGGAAGCAAGCATCGTAAAGAAGCTACCGAACGCTAAGCACTTATCAGCGTGGAAATAAATTCCCGAGCGGGTAGTGACCGTCGCACTGCAGCATAACTCGTTAGAAGAGCAACGTCTCCTGGTCCAGCTTCGCTGTAAATTAGTGAGTCATTCTATGAATGGTCGTCGCTTTTAAATAGCTGATTGTGATTTGATATGAATTGATCTTTAAGCATTGCAGCTTTCTCTCCAAAACGTACTTGGCAAAAGATGTCACAGTGCCTCTCACCAAAACAGGACATTTCTATCTGAACGAAGCTTCCAAACGCTGAGCGCTTATCAAAGAGGACACCTAATTTCAGAGCACATGGTTACCGTTGCATTATAGCTTAGAGCCCAATTCAATCGATCGGCTCACGTTCCAAGTTACAAATAACTATATAATGCACGACTTGAGCCGAATTAAACCGGTAGTCTTGCTTCTGTCCTGCTTAAGTTATCGGTGCATACCTCACAAAGACTCGAGCGTGGTGTAAGACATAAGGCAGACTGAACGAAGCTATGTCTGCTGCTTGCGGGTGTTACCACCGTGGTAATGCTCTCTACACAGCATCTGTAAAGTACCTGGTAAGAGATTCAGTACGAACGACAAATCATAGGTTCAGTCAAGGGCTGGCTTTTTCAATTGCTTTAAAAGCCCGGCGGACTACTTAACCGGCGAAATCATCGATGCTATCGTCCTACGAGTGAACCTGTTTATGGGCGCATCTTGGGCTCTTTACGTAGAGATCAAATTGTGAGGCGGCGGACAAAAACGTTAATCACGGAACGGTTAAATTCTCCTGTAGGTGCTTCTCGGAGAGTCATTTCTTACCTCCCTGAAAAATCAACGTTCCCATCTCCACACTGGGGGTGGAGCTAGTAGGAAGCAAGACTTGACCGTGTAAACTTCCTATAAGAAGGCAGGCTGAGGTGGGAACAAGCAGAACAGAAGCAAGACTGACCGCGCGAATGCCGCTTAATCATAGATTATGGCATAAAAGGTTCTAAATAATTGCAATTCAAGCACCAAGAATAGCAATATCTCGGCAACTATAATTTTGCTGTTTGTCACAGCGCCGTTTAAATATTCGTGCTGTCACTAAACATTTTAGCATGAAACAATTGACATGTTTCTTTTCCACCGTATTTAAAAAGCCTAACCATTATACTCATCTTAAGCTTGAAACTTTAAACTTGAAAGCCCTATTGCCTCCTCGTGCCTTCAGATAATGTATGGACGATAAATTAGCTGTTTCGTTCCTCCGCTTATAGACCGTTGGCAATAGAAGCTTTAGCTCTACAGATCCTTGACTGTGGAACTCGCTTCCACGATTCTTACTCAACGAAAACTACTCTCCTGCTGCCGACTATGGCTCATCCTTTTCAGCGGTCCTGAGCTGCTACTTTCATGCTACTCACTACCCCAACTTCTCTCCTGACTCTGCTATGCTTCCCACTTTCTCTGTGTTGCGTGAGACGAAGTCTGTTGGCTACCGAATGCGTACCGAAAGCTGCTTAGGCTGTGAGTGCGCTATACAAAACTCTCCTGTGTAACACCAATTTTCGGAGATACAGACTGAGATACATTACATTACATATATGAATCAAGACATAGGTCAGGTTTGCGTGTTTCAGTTTTATTTTGCTCTGCAAACATATCAACGCACCTGCCCAGCCTAAGTACCTATTAGATCTACTCCACCATCAGGCGAAGCATCATGCCACTTGCCTTTCGGAATCAAACTGTTTAACTACATCACGAATAAATCTCAAATTCTTTGGAGACTGTGCCTTTAGTTTGTATGCTCCCAAACCTTGAGCTCACTTCCGACAGCCGTCACGACATCCCTGGCTTGACCACATTTAAAAAAAAGCAAAAAATGCATTTATATATCACAGCATTTAGTGGGTCAGTTCCAGTAACCATATTTGTAAGATGACCCCGTGCATGTCACCTCTAACCACACTATACGTGCTGTCATCGAGCATACCATTTTACTGCTACAGTACTAACCATCCGACCACGCTTTCTTTGCAGCACATAT
Organism: Cristatella mucedo; assembly: GCA_009760855.2. Classification (NCBI taxonomy): domain Eukaryota; kingdom Metazoa; phylum Bryozoa; class Phylactolaemata; family Cristatellidae; genus Cristatella; species Cristatella mucedo. The sequence continues at coordinate 58,504 of WPIO01000060.1, read as the reverse complement.
AAAGTGCCCAGGAAGAGATCCAGTTCTCCAGGGTGCTATAAAATGCACTATTATTATTAGGTCGCCGTACATTTATAAGGTCGAAGAAAAGTTTTGTACGCCGTGGTAAAATATTTGTTCCAATAATAATTTAATGAATTTAATTATAATTTAATGAAAATAATGCATTTTGAACCAGTGCCGAATGGTCGCACCATCAACTCTGAGCTTTATTGCGAGCAACTTGATTGAGTCTGTGATGTGCTAGTTGAAAAGTACCAAAGTCTTGTTCGTCGAAAGCGCTCTTTGTTTCAACAAGACATTGCAAAGCTGCATACCGCCAGAAAGACCAGCAACAAGTTTGAAGAATCGGACGATGACAAAGTTTGGCCACATCCAGCCTATAGTCCAGAAGTTGCTCGATCTTATCATGGTCTGTTCCGATTAATGCAGCACTTTATGAAAGGTAGCCGAATTTTTTTAATCAAAGCCAAATGAGTGGTACATTGACCAAATCAGAAGCTTTGCAGATCGTTGGCAGAAGGTCGTGGACAATGGTCTTTATTTTGAAGAATAGTTGTTATTTCTTTTGAATACATTATTGCATAAAACAATTTTTATTTTAACACTGCGCACGAACGTTTTCCTTAACCTTATATTATTATTGTTGTTATTACGAATATTATTATTATAAAATCGCCTAGAGCTAATAGAAAAACTATATGGATTTTTTTCGCGCATTCCGAAACAATTCCCAGATCCCTAGGATAGGGGGAGAATTGTTCACGGAAATTAAGATACCGAGCGATCGGTACATAGCAGCACTTATAAATTAAGTTCGCTGTTTAAATTACGTGCATGATAGTAACTCATATTCGAGCTAATGAAGTCGAAGCAATATCTCTTGAAAATCTAAATTTCTGGCTTGACATTATCAAAGAGGCTAGAACGAGATTTAGTTATCAAACTGTGCTATACAAACGTCTTATTATAGTTATCAATATCTATCTGAAGGTAACGCGCGATAGGGAGCTCATATTCGTCTCTCGAAGTATGGAAACTCGATCGCATTTTTGGCTTTACAAAATACGCCGTATCTTAGCAGCCCCTTTAACACCAGCAGCGATTTAGTATGGGGGGGGGTGTGGGTGGCGACGTCACGTTCTTGACCTCAGTAGCTTTGCGCAGCTGGAACATTCTGTGACCGCGTAGGGCAGGCTCGGCACGATGACCCCAAGTCTGTCGCGCGTGAAAGGATAATCCTCAGATTCTACACTGCATGTTACCGATGTTATCGGAATTATTCGGAAAGTGAGTAATGCAGGCTGAACCAGCCGTATCTGCTTTTGACTGAGGGGCACTCGCGACCCCGCCATTCGACCTTGACCAATGACATCACATAAATGGCCGCTTCCCCTGTGGGGATTCTCCTTCACCTCGTCAGGCCTCCCAACTCGTTGTTGTGGGGCATAGTTAGACGCGGAAGCAGCCAGGCGACTAAAGGTCGGTATATATTTAAACGAATCAGTAGATTTACCTCAATTTGTGATTAGCAAATGTAAATTGTCCTCGGCGCCTTACAGCTCAATGAGACTACTGTGTGGTCTCGCCATCAGCTGGCATTACTACGAATCTCTTCACCAAGCGCCCGTTTAGCAAGTATGCCCCTAGCTGCGAAGCGTTTTAAACTCTGCGCTTTTTTCTATTTCAGCCTCATTTTCACGATCTTTGTGTTTCGGGTGATTTTCGTCGAGACCAGATATTTTGCCCAAACTGCTTCAAGCAGTGCTTCGCAGCGACTCTTGCCGTCTGTGTACCACGATTGCTGCGGTAGCAGCTACTTGCTATGCATGGCTTTTTAGTGGCACTTGATTAATAATTAGAAATTTTCATAGCGCTTTCTGAGCACTTTGACACACGACAGCCGATAATGTAGCCCCCCCCCCACTGTCACGACCACACTGTCGATCATGTGCGTTTGCACGAAGGTTCTGGCATCACAGCACTCGAAGGGTACCCTTGGCCTGCTGCTTTATATTAATACTGTCCGACGTGCTGCTCAAACATCCCTCAAACTAATCCCTTGTCGAGTCCTTTAAAGAGTCTAACTGAGTCCTTTATGAGCTGGCACAGGAAATTTTTCAGCTGCTCGCTAAAGCATTTATCATTTATCAGTATTTACCCTCCCACCCTCCATCCGTCGGTCGGGGGGGGGGAGGCTCGGCTGCGAGCTCCCCTTGTTTTCTTCCGGCACATTGGTAAATAAATAAATAAATCCTAGCTGATTAAACAGCCTTTTTTTGTATAGCGACAGAAAACCCTTTACAGCTATCACCACCGCTTGCAGTGGTGATAAAGAATCGCCCACCGCAGGAATTGAACCCACGACCTCGGGGCCGAGGTCTTGAAAGCAACCGCCTTACCTAGTGTGTCATCGGTAGGTGATGGGGTGGTGCTTCGAGAACTTCCCAGAAAGATTTCCAGTTATCGCGTGATATGCCTGCCCTTAGGCATGTTTAGCAGGCAGCTTGGGTGATTCGTTGACATTGTGACAGGCCCAAACCTCTCTTGGCGAGTTTATGGGTTCGAAATTCCATCCCTATTTGAAACTTCAAACCTAGCTAGTAAATTTCAGATTTCAGAACTAGTCACTCCACAGAGTCAGGATGCTTTGGATGTATAACGACCTCAGGAATTCAAGCTTAGATAAAATCTCTGCTTGTTTTGCTTGATCTTTCGGCAGTTTGATAATATTGATAACCAAGTCCTTCTCAGGCACCTCTCAAGTTGCCTTGGCATCACTGGCATTACAGTGCAATGATTTAGGTCCTACATCAGTGGGAAACTCCAGAGTACTGATGTAAGCAGGCAAAGATCATCAAAGGAGCCACTAAAGTACCTCAGGGCTATATGCTTTGCTTGGTCTACTTCTTTTCAGAGTTTAATCTCTCCCTCTTGCTGCTGTGATGCTATGCCGATGACACACAGCTGTACCTGTGCTTTGATTCCTCCCAGTCCTCCAGTTTACGTCAAATTTTCTCAACTCCCTGCTTCATGTACTGCTGACATCCACACATGAATAGCAGCAAACTTTCTCAAATTGAATGCCGATGAATCCCAATTGATAGTTACAGGCAGATCTAATGTGCCTCCGAAATTGAAAAGCTTAATGCTCAAAATTAGCTTTTCCGGCATATCTCTTGTAGCATGTGCACAAAATCTAGGTGTCCTGTTCCAAAGTGACCTATCACTAGTCGACCACATTAGCTCTATAGTCAAGTCTGCCTAGTTACAGCTATGTAACGTAGCTAAAATTTGGGTCCTCTTAGAGAGCGATAGTACATCCAAATTGGTCTATGCGTTTATGACATCTCGTCTCGGCTTCTGTAGCTTACTGCTTGCTAGTCTTCCGGCCTGTGCAATCAGGCACTTACAGTTAGTGCACAACTCTGCAGCTAGGCTTGTCTGGCATTAGCGTTGCAGCTGCCACATAACACTCATTCTCGCCCACCTGCACTGGCTCCCAAGTCACCCCTAACTATGTTATTCATTTTGATTGTTTATCAAGCATGATATTACTCACCATTCAATTGCATTTCCCTTTGCAGCAAATGTAAAGCGCCTAGAGAGAGATTGAGTTCTCTGAGGGCGCTTTATCAAGTGCATTATTATTATTATTATTATTATTATCATCAAGCAGCATGTTGACTTCACGGTTCTGTCACTCACTTCTAGATCTCTTCATTCCTTGGTTCCAGCCTACCTATCAGATCTACTCCTGCACCAGGCTAGGCATTGTACCACCCACTCTTTCGTGTATCTATATCTCGTGCTAACCTCAAATCCTTTGGAGAGTGTGCCTCTAGTTAGTATGCTCCCAAAGCATGGAATTCACTCCCGACTTGCGTCACGACATCCCCTGACTAGGCGACATTTAAAAAGAAGCTAGAAATGTGCCTGCTTTTTACAGCACTTGTCAAGTCCTTGTGATTATTTGTCCTTAAGGGACAAATGGTTGACGATGGACAAGTACCTTGCACCATCGGGGGGGGGGGGGGGGGGTTGGCCTTTGGTCGGACGAGTCGAAGGGCTAGGTCGAGCTTGGTCAGCCGTGAATGGTGTGAACGGCGCTCTCAGCCGAAGCACTCGACCTGTTCGTGCCAGTTTCTCCGGTTTTCCTGCAGCTTGCCTAGTGCTAGCTGTCGAAGGCTGTGCTAGTTCCATGCTGGGAAGTGGGCTTGCAGCAGCAGCTGTGCGCACAGCTGCCAGCAGTAGTAGTGGTTGCCGAAGGGTAGTGGTGGATCCGTGCTGAGTGAAACTGCAGTCGCTCTGCTTTTGGCCGCTTGGCAGTGGTTTTTTCTGCCTGTAAAAGGCAGCAGGCTGCTGGGAAACCGGGTGCGGGAGGGCATTCGCTCTTGTGAGTGCAGCTGATTCAACACCCTCGTGTATAAGGCAGGAGAAAAAACATCCGTAGCCTGCATGCCGTGGCGATAGAAAATTGCTTGCTTCAGGATTCGAACCCGCGACCCGGATGTGAAGTTCGAGAATCATACCTGTCTAAAGCAAAACTCAGCTGCGTTGGCCGCATTCTATCAGTACTAGTGCAGGCTTTTTGCTGTGCTTTTTTGTGCTAGTTGGCAATTCAGGCCGTCCTGTCTGGCTTCTTGTTCACTGCCACATGCAGTGCTGCCTTATCCTCCAGGCAAGGTATGGCGTGCATTTTCAACCCAGCAGTTGTGCCAGCAGCAGCAGCAGACACCTGGCGACTCCAAGGCAGTTGTGGATCCGCGACAGACCGTCTACGACTGCAAGAATCTGCAAATAATCAACAGCAAGATGGGTTATATTTTCGACACCCATGCTGCCGTTAAGCTTCTCCAAGATAAAGGTATTGGTGTACCCTCCTCATCCCCCTGAGCCAGAGCATCACATACGCTTGAACGATCTTCACACCTTCCCCCTGCAAGAATCACCTGCAAGAATCACGTGCAGTGCTGGTTTGGCCCAGTGTTAGGTGCAAAATTGGCTCTGCCAGCATATCTTCTGTTGAATCAGCTCGAAATCTAGGTGTCATGTTCCAAAGTGACCTCTCGTTAGACGACCACATCAGCCCCACAATCAAGTCTGCCTACTTTCCGCTACATAACATTGCTAAAATTCGGGCTTGTTTAGATAAGGATACCACGTAAAAGTTGGTCCATGCATTTGTGCCAACGCATCTTGACTTGTTTAACTCACTGCTTGCTGGCCTACCGGCATGTGCAATCAGGCGATTACAGCTGGTGCAAAACTCTGTAGCTAGGCTTGTTTGTCGTGAGCATCGCAGTTGCCACATCACCGCTTCTCGCCGACCTGCACTGGCTACCAGTCAAGCAGTGGATCGACTTCAAGGTTTTGCACTCACTTTTAAGTCACATTATTCTTTGGCTCCAGCCTATCTCTCAGATCTACTCCCCCACCAGGCCAAGCATCGTACCACCTGCTTTTCGGAATCCAACAGTCTACAAATACCTCGTACAAACCTTAAATCCTTTGGAGACCGTGCATTTAGTTCGTATGCTCCCAAAGCCCGGAACTCACTCCCGGCTTGCGTCAGAACATCCCCTGACTTGACCACATTTAAAAAGAACTTAAAAACACCTATTTATGATAGCATTTAGTGGGTCCCTGCGATTTGTCCTTGATGTGCTTATGCGTGCTGACACTGTGCATGAAACCACTAACCACATTTGCATGTTGACCCTGTGCATGTCACCCCTAACCATGTTATTCGTGTTGTTTATCAAGCATGATATTACTCATCATTCAATCGCGTTGTCTTTGCAGCAAATGTAAAGTGCCACGAAAGTGATTGAATTATCTGAGGGCGCTTTATCAAGTGCATTATTATTATTATTATTATTATAGGTGCTCGCCCCTACCAAGGTCTGGCCGAGGTCGTGAGCCCTTTGGCATATGGGAAGTGCCTGAATATAGATTTGGTTCTTTTATGGCACTATACAAATTAATTGTGCGTGCGTGAATGAGTGAGGGAATGCTTAGCTGCAGCCACCGCGAAGCGCCAATTAGGGATCAATTTTATGAGTTGCCTACTGCAACACCTGTAATAAACGCTAGCACAAAGTATTCGCTAAAACCTTCTTGGGATTGGACACCTCATCCCCCCTTAGACTTGTTGCAATCGAGGCAGCCTTCGTGAGTCCGGGCAGCTACCAGAGTATGCCAAATTACTGTCAAGTAGTTTGATGCTCAGATCTGTGAGATGAACTATTCGTAACGTTTCGTGTGTCGCCTTGTTTTGTTCTTTGACTGAAACTTAGATGTTTGAATAACTGCTGACCTTATTCATGCAAGAAATTTGTTCTTTTACTGGTGCTTTATTAGCCAAGTATAAACAACCTTATTCATTTGTATAGCACTCTAAGAGAACTGAATCTCTATTTAGGTGTTTCATATATGCCGAATGTCTCGAGCCCTCGACCTCAGTCGTCTAAGGCAAGCACATTGACTTCAGTAAAGCCACTTGATTTAACAGCCTCTTTTTGCATAGTGGCAGAAAAGCCTTAAAGGCTATCACCGCCGCTTGCAGCGGCAATAAAGGATCGCCCACCTCAGGATTCGAGCTCACGACCTCGGTCCGGAGGTCGTGAAAAGCAACCTCCTTACCTAGTGTGCTATCACTACTTGACCTCGCTAAAGGCCAGTACCTTAACCCCTGGGCCAAACCGTGACAGTGCTTAATCAAAAATTTAAAGCCGAATGGGCTTTAGTCATATCTAGAAAAACAGGCGCTCTGGATTGCTGCTTATTCAGAGGTGCACTAGCCAAGAATTATGGGCAGCCTGTTATGACCAACTAGCCAAAGTATATTTTACACCAAGCTACGCAATACACACACACACAAACACACACACACAGATTGTATCCATCATACACTCAAGCAAAATAATCTTTGCAGTATGGCTGCCACTGCTGTGACTTTAAACTGCTTTACTAAAGTCGTCGTTGGCCGAGAAAAGTGGATTTCAAGGCTCAAATACTCTGTTGAGGGGGGTCATTGCATTTGGCAGCAAGATAGCGACCCTGTGCAAACTGTCTAGCATGTGCAGTACTTTTTGACGAATCATTATTTGGTGCCGGTTGTAAGTTGCTCAGCCAGCCGCCTGATTTGAACCTTATACCATGAGCTGTCCTCGGATATGCTACACAAAACAGGACCTGCTTAGCATAAGATGCGATGTCGCCATTAGTCGATACCTACCGGCGGGCCTTCTCCGGCGGGTCAGTGAGAACCTACCTGCATCCTGCGTTCGCCCCATTAACAGCTCGGCTATCAAACCTACGACTCGTAAGTTTAAAGCACTAAATAGTACTTGTTGCGGTAGTAGCCCACCCGCTGTAGCCCAGCACGTTGTGAAACGTCGTCCCACGGCCGTTACCAAGGTCCAATTCAAATTCGAAGAGCCAGCGTCTGCCGGGCCGGACGCAAACGGTAGAGAATACGAGCCACTTCATCGCCGTCGCCCAGTTGTTGGGCAGCCTCTTAAATTCCGCCTACTAAATGTCCGCTGGCTAAAAACCAAGGGGTTACTTATCCGCGATCAGGTGGTCCAGGAGAAGCTAGATGCATTTCTGCTTACCGAAACCTGGATGACGCCTTGTTCCAGTAGCTGTATTTCCGAGACCACCCCACCCGGGTTCTCATTCTATCAGTCCATGCGTTCTAACAAGGTTGGTGGCGGGGTTGCAATTGTTGTTCGCGAATCGTTTGGCTATAAAATGTGCAGTTTCTCACATGGGTCATCGTTTGAATCGGTTGCTATCAGGTCTTCATCAAAGACAATGCCTCTCACCGTTGTGATATACCGGCCTCCTTCTGGCTGTCTAAACTTGTTTATAGAGGAGTTTTCAGAGTTCCTCTCTAAAATATTTGTGTGTGACAGGCCGCTACTGATTGTAGGAGACTTCAATATTCACGTTGACAACCCTAGCAACAGCCAGGTCCGCTCATTTCTTGAATGTCTGGAGAATCTTGGTTTGGCCCAACACGTTAATCATAGCACCCACGTCGGTGGCCACATTCTAGATCTCGTGATCACTAAGGATGTCCTCCCCACTGACTTTGTGGTGTGACCACTGATCCTCTCAGATCATTGTTCGGTCTCGTTTACTGTTCCTGCTCCCATGTACGTGCAGGGCAATGTCGAATTTGCCAAACGACGTAACTTACAAAGCATTGACATGGACAAGTTTTTGAAATCTGTTTGTGATGCAGGCCTTCTTGATCTGCATTCAGACTCGACCGGCAGCCTCGATACCCTCACAGATGCGATGAACATGACACTCAGGAGTGCTCTTGACAAGCATGCTCCCGTTCGCTCTATCCGTGTTCAAAGTCGTCGAGATTGCTTTCAATTTACAAAAAAACTTCTTAAGATGCGCCGTGTTAAGCGCAGGCTGGAACGTCGTTTCAAGAAATCGGGGTCTGAGGCAGACCTAGTCAATTTTAAAGGCTTCCTTCGAGTTTACACCCGAAAGCTTAATAAAGCCAGGGCTTCTTTTTTCATTAGAAAGCTGAATTCCTATCAGTCGGACACTAAACAGATTTATAAGACGGTAAACCATTTACTGGCCAATGCTGTCAGGTCTGTCTCCCCAGATATTAAGGGCTCAGCCGAAAAGTTTTCAGCCCTCTTTACTGAAAAAATTGTGCACGTTCGTGCCTCCATTAAGCCCCCGCCGACCAAAGCAATCGACGTTCCTCAACCTGTGACCTTTCTTAAAAGGTTCTCCGATGTTTCTGCCTGTGATGTGGCTGCCTTAATAAGGTCTAGCAAAAAGAGCTCGTCTCCTGAAGACCCTATACCTTCATCTCTGTGGTCTTCACTTGCAGACCAACTTACCCCTGCCATAACCAAGATTTTTAATGCTTCTTTTGGAAAAGGGGTCGTCCCCAAGTCCTTCAAATCGGCAATCGTTAGACCTACTCTTAAAAAGCCTGGATTAGACACAGAGGTCCTAGCAAACTATCGGCCAGTTTCCCTTCTTCCATTCTTATCAAAGATTCTTGAAAAAATTGTTGCTAAGCAGCTAGTTGATCATATTGAAAATAATGGAATGTCAGAAACATTTCAATCAGGTTTCAAGAAGCAGCACTCTACCGAAACTGCTCTCCTCTGTGTTAACAATGACATTCTACGTGGCAACGACGACAGGAATGTCACTGCCTTAGCACTGCTAGATCTGTCTGCTGCCTTCGACACCATTGATCACGAAGTTCTGCTTGAACGACTGAGAACAACGATCGGTCTGGCAGACGAAGCACTGGCGTGGTTTAAATCATACTTGTCTGATCGTGTTCAATCCGTGTCGTGTGGGGGTCAGGTCTCAGACATGAGAAGGGTCACCTGTGGAGTCCCTCAAGGGTCTGTACTCGGTCCCTTGCTGTTCTCCGTTTATACGCAACCTCTGGGAAAAGTGATCAAGGCCTATGGAATAGGATATCACTTCTATGCTGACGATACTCAGTTGTATTTGTCATTCAAACCGTCGGAATCTGCTGCAGCAACTGAGAAACTGAATGCTTGCCTTGCCGATATTCGATCCATGATGTCGGAAAACTTCCTGAAATTAAATGACGATAAAACCGAACTGCTTCTCATAGGACACCCTAAGCGTGTGGCTGAATTAAAAGGCTTTGCTGTTCTAATAGGTGATGCTATTGTGCGACCTTCACCACGTGCTCGTAATCTAGGTGTCGTGTTCGACAGCTGCCTCAATTTCAAAAGCTTCATTCAGAAGAGTGCCTCTACAGCTAGCCATCACATCCGATCCGTATCCAAGATTAGAAGCTGTCTCCCACAGTGGCTTGTAAAAAATTTAACTAGCTCTTTAGTTCTGTCTCGGCTTGATTATCGTAATTCCCTTTTGGCTGGGCTACCAAAGAAAGCTGTTATGCCACTTCAGTGGACTATGAATATGGCTGCAAGGCTGGTCTTCAAGTCCCAGCGGTTTGAGCACGTGTCACCTTTGCTGGAAGAGCTAGGATGGTTACCGGTTGAGCAAAGGATACGGAGCAAAGTTGTTACGCTGACCCACAAGGCCCGCCACGGCTTGGCTCCTTCATACCTAGCTGAACTGCTACACCAGTTTCAGCCTGTTCGCGCCCTCAGGTCCTGTGTGGACAATAAATTAGCTGTCCCATTCCTCCGCTTAAAGACAGTTGGCGACAGAAGCTTTAGCTCTGCAGGTCCTAGACTGTGGAACTCGCTTCCACAATTCTTACGCAACGACATCTACTCTCCAATTGCCGACTATGGCACATCTTTTTCAGCGGTCCTGAACTGCTACTTCTATGCTACTCACTACCTCAACTGCTCTCCTAACTCTGCTATGCTTCCCACTTTCTCTTTGTTGCATGAGACGAAGTCTGTTGGCTACCGAATGCGTACCGAAAGCCGCTTAGGCTGTGAGTGCGCTATACAAAACTCTCCTGCGTAACGCCCACATGGTCTATATGACTTTGTGGAGTTACTGACGGAGATACATTACATTACATTACTATGGAGCAGTATCGGCAGGCAACTAACTGGTGTCGGGGGTCTAGCCTTTACTAGTAGCCGACATGTTCAGTAAAACTCAGGCTCTTTGGAATGTATTACAGTAGAAGTGACAGCACAGAAACTGTGAGCCTTCATTCCTGGCCAGACAAGGGAAGTCATAAAGAATTGTGGTGTGGTGATGTCGCACTAAATGCATACACACCAACAGCAAATGTGCTTGTTTTATGATCAATAAATATTTTCATATGCTTCGCATAGTTTGAGGATGCCTGGCGTAGAAAACTTATCCGAACTAGTTTACAGCTACAGCTTCGGCGGCCATACTGAGGATTTTTTGGGCCTGAGTGTATATGCGTGTGTATGTTTGTGATGGGTACAATATATATATATATATATATATATATATATATATATATATATATATATATATATATATATATATATATATATATATATATATATATATATATATATATATATATTTGTTTATTTATTTATATTTGTGTAGCTTGGTGTTAAATATAATTTGGTTGGTTGGTCATAACAGGCTGCAACACAGACAACTGTGTGTGTGTGTGTGTGCGTGCATGGAATATCAAGACGTAGTGTTTCAGTCGGTATCTTATTGCTAGTGGGACTTTTGATCTTAGAACCCGGGGAAACCAGAAGTGGGCATATTTGTTGATGCCCTCTTTGCCGAGTTGGTTTGGTCCAGCATTTAACGTATTTGCCCCGACCAAGGTCTGGCTGAGGTCGTGGGTTCGAGCCCCGAGGCATATGTGAAGCGCCTGAATAGAGATTAAGTTCTCTTGGAGTGCTATACAAGTAAAAATTTTAATTTTATTTAGTTATCTGGTGACTCAGTTACCGGTAGCAGGCTGTGGTTCCAGATTTTAGTGGCTGGGCTGGAGGTATTACTTTGCTCACTTATGGGCAATCTACGCTATAATACTGCTAGAATATTTTATTTATTTAGAAACATCTGCTAGCAGAGACAATTTGTTGTTTTTTATAGTACCTTTTAATATGGCCGACATCCCTTAGTTTGCATTTTCAGACTTATTTATCTAATTGAAGGTGCAACATCTTCACGTGCTAGTAGGGGGGAATCGGGCAGACACTCGGTGACCTTGGCCAAATCCGGCAGACCGTATCGACGTGTGTGGGTGTTGTTAATTAAAGCAGCCATGATTACGGGAGGCTGCCTTAAGGATTTTGTGTTGGGAGAGGGCTAGCCGTGGTCTTACCATCTTGGGAAGGTTAGCAACCGAGAGATCGTTTGGAAGCTGGGGATAAGTGAGAAAGCTGTCCCTTATAACATTCGGAAAGTTTCTGTAGCTAGGAACGATGAAAAACAAGCCTGCGTATCGACGCCCTCGAGCTTCTACCAGAATGATGATCGGCTCCTGAAAATGGAGTGCCGGAAGGCCCATTTTGCACCCACTCGAGTCCATGCGAAAACACTCGAGCTTAGCACCGGCACGATCGATCCACAGTGAGCAGAGGCTCCACGAACGCGGGCTTATCTCAAGGGTAGCAAAGAAAGCTAGCGACAAAAACCTACGAAGCAAGCCTTGAGAGGGTATGGTAGTGCAGCCATTGGATGAGGATTGGAGGTTCAGCATCGGCTGAGATCTCTAGACTGGAGTGTAAGACCGTGCTAGTGCAGGAGGCAAGGTGCTGGCTATTCACGACTGAGGTCGTGGGTTTGAATCCTGCAGTGGGCGACTCTTTATTGCCAATTGCAAGCAGTGGTGATAGCCGTTAAGGTTCTTCTGCTACTGTACAAACGAGGCTGGCAAATCAGCTATAATTTATTTATTATTAAGACCACCGGCTGCATTATGGAACAAATTGCAAGCTGTTTGGCATGCTATACCATTCGATGTAACTTTGAAACTCTTCAAGTCCATCCCAGCACTAATAGTAGACTCTGCTTTTCGGGGATGGGGCGTCATTCTGCGATCATTAGTGCTTCTAACGCCGTGCTGTGGTTGTCATGCAGTATAAATCCTTTGTTGGGCTGTTGCGTTTTTTCAGCATACGTTTCATTCGTTTGGACCCTGTGGGCAGATTAGGGTGAATATATTCGATTGCGGGCTCGAATCCATGGCATATGTGAAACACCTAAATAGAGATTAAGTTCTCTTAGGGTGCTATACAAGTAAATTATTCATTTTATTATATCAAAACTGAGAACGGTAGTAGTCGACCAGGCTTATAGTTGGTAGGTGTGGCAAACGTATGGCTATAGTGTGTGTGTGTGTTTGTGTGTGCATGCATACGTGTGAGCGAACCGATATGTGTATATAGACTACTGTATTGCTGTATGTACACTGTATATGCAATGCTGGCACATAACAATTCCGTGTTCTATGTGTACCAGCATATAAAGGCAAATTTTAGTGCTTCATAGAATGCCGGCCAACAAAGTATTTGACCAAAACATTAGACTTTCATGAGTTTTCAGTATTTTAACAAACCGTGCATGCTACCACCTTGGTCAGATGCAAAAAAAATTCAATATGACCATGGTTTGCAGTTTATTGGACTTGCTATTTTTTGGCATAACCACCATTTTTGAAGGTTATTTATTATCCTATAGCATCTTCTAAGCATAGCGAAGTAAGGTTTACTGGATTCACCAAGTATTCCTTCTCTAAAAACGTATCTCACTAATCGTGTCTGGCATTTTCTCAGCAATCGTTAAGAGCTTAAAGCATGCAATTTTTGGCATTCGGAATCACTAGTCTGACAGGGTTCGAAACGATGCATGGAGTCGACGATGTAAAGACAAGCCAAAGCGTTTTGGGATCAAAGTGGATTAAGGAATTCTTTTTAATCATCTCTCAGCTTGCCAAATGCATGTTCTAAACATTGGAATGCTGCAACTACATCTGAACGTGGTAGAAGCCACAAAACATGTTAATTTTTCGTTTTTTCAAAAGTAGTAGGCTAACCAGGGTGGCAGCATGCACAATTCGCAACATTATTTTATCATCGTGTTAATTCTATTTGTGTGAGTATTGATTTGCCTTAATTTTGTAAATCACTGCAATGTTTGATATTTGTGTTTATTCTCATGCTGTGCAAATTTTTTGCCAGCACTATATGTACATACACGTATATAGGTATACCTACATATAACTATGCATGTATACTCCTCTCCCCCCCCGACCACCTGTTGACCAGCTTGGTTTGGTGACAAGGAGTCTTTTCACCTTGAAGCTCAAACTTACTATCTGGAAATGAGCCTCTGGAACTTGATTGCATCATCTACTGCAGAACAACCAGTCCACTTTTCTATCCACCATCGCTTCACAGAACTTGATGACCTACTCCAGACAACGGCATGCAGCCCTTGATAATCAGCTAGCTAAAGACTATCTTTAGTCGAAAAGCTTGAGGCTGAACCTTTCTGATGTTATCGTTCGGACACAGGTTGTTCATCCATGTTTTTTTAGCAAATGTACTTGCATTGCTAACAATGAGCTGTCTCACTGTTCAAGAGGTCATTTAATGTGCCCCCTCACCCAAGTCTAGACACGTTTGTCTACTTGGGACTATCTCCTTGCTGTAAAGCCTTATAAGCCATTTCAAGAAGTTTTCTCAAAATGGTGCAAGCTCAGGCCTGGTAGACATCCATAATTTCTATCTCTGGACGGTCGAGTTCTTGCTCGGATCTAAAAGGGACAGACAAACTTCGGAAGTTTGTCTCCCGACTTCAACATGGTCTGTCAGTTAGCCAGCTTATCTCATTCCACCCCTTGACAGTAGTTTCGACTCATGCCTTTGTCGGCTTAACTTCGACAGCAATCTTTTTCTCAGAGAATCCTTTTCGAGAGCAATCTTTTTCTCCTTTTCCCTGAAGAAAAAAGTATCAGGCACCTGTGCTTGACTATCAGGCTACCTGTTAGGACAACTAGTATTGATTTTAGCTAATCTTCCTGTGCTTGAACTCAGCTTTCCCTAAATATATTTTGGAGTTATGCACTTCATCGTCTATGCCACCTTTGCTCGCCTAAACGACCGAAGTCAAAGTACTTGCCTTAGTCGACCTAGGTCGTGGTCTCCCTGCCTGCAGTAAATGTGAAGGCCCGGGTAGAAATTTCGTTTCTTTAAGGTGCTATGCAAATGAATTATTCATATAAAAAAAATTCTTTGATTAGCTTCTGCCACCTCGTGTCTTTTCTTTGAAGAGAACATATCTGCATTCTGGCATAATATGTAAAAGTCCGCACATGTTCTAATCGAGGTATTGTATGCTCGAATCCGGAAAGTTTCCATTGTGTATCCGGAAACTCACATTACTGAGGCTTTTTCAGTTGTCAATCTATTCTTCTGTGTCTTCATATTCTTTTGGCTTGCAAAATCTCAAACAAAAATCTTGTATCGAGTAATAAGTAATAAGAGGCTGCCATAGAAATTCAAGTTCAGGATTCTCCAAAATCTGAAATCACGAACATACGTTAGAATGCATGTGTACCCCAACTAGAGTGACCTCATCTTGTACCGTTATTGTGCTCAGGAAAACTTGCAATAACAAAATACCTGCATACTACCCCTCTCGGGTTGCTGGAGGATGCAGAAACTAAGGTTTTGTCGCTCACTTTTAGGTCACTTCATTCTTGGGCTCCAGCCTATATCACAGATCTACTCCCCCACCAGGCCAAGCATCGTACCACCCGCTTTTCGGAATCCAACAGTTTACCAATACCTCGTACAAACCTCCAATCCTTTGGAGACCGTGCATTTAGTTCGTATGCTCCCAAAGCCTGGAACTCACTCCCGACTTGCATCACAACATCTCCGGACTTGACCACATCTAAAAAGAACTTAAAAACGCACCTATTTAGGACAGCATTTAGTGGGTCCGTGATTCGTCCTTTATGCGCTTATGCGTGCTGCAGTGCATGCTGCCACTAACCACACTTGCATGCTGACCCTGTGCATGTCACCCCTAACCATGTTATTCATGTTGTTTATCAAGCATGATGTTACTCAGCATTCAATCGTGTTTCCCTTTGCAGCAAATGTAAAGCTCCTAGAAAGAGATTGAGTTCTTTGAGGGTGTTTTATCAAGTGCATTATTATTATTATTAAGATCACCTCACTGATTAGGCATTTGGTTTGGTTGTCAGATCAGGGTTGAGATATCACTTCTTCGTAGTTCGATATTGGGTCACAAAATTCGCTGGACGTGTAGCTGCAGCAAGTACCTTCATGTATCAATTGGTGAGTGGGTTATAGCCAGTGTCGGCTCATTAGTCAACAGAAGGCTAAGTTAAACCCAGAGAAGTGCAGATATTTTTGTTCAGTTCGTTTGACAATCATTGTTTCAAATGCCTCTAGATCGACTTAGGAACAGGTTGCACTTAGATAATCCCTATTAATTAAATCGAGAAAGTCCTTCCGTCATGATGCAGTTCCAACACACTGCAAGATGGCGGCCAGCAATTCCGGGAGTAACGTGTAATTCTACTATGACTCAGTGAAGCGAGTCCGCAGGCAGTGAGCTCTAGTATCCAGTTAAATAAGCAGGCACATTATGCTTGTGTTGGGAATCGCTATACAAAGCTACCGTCGACAATATAGGAATGCACCGATACTTTCTTATCATAACTGACGTTCACAGCTTGTCTAAACTTGCCTTGAAACCATGCCTGGATGTTAATACTCGTTGAAGTTAAACTTAATCGCTCCTCTTTCTGCCATCTGTAATTCCATTTCCCATCAGTAGCAGTGTTACATTGATGTTGTTAGGCTTCACTCAAGACCAGGCCGAGTGCCTCACTCACACCATGCTGCTCGTCACCGATGTGTCCATGCATTATCGCGAAAAGGAGGCTGCAACAAAAGCACAACTGGTCAGTATCGACGTGCTCTCGCTCACTGCATGTTTTGTTAGTTGCAGCAAGTAGTGAGTGCAGAAGGCAGGCCGAAGCATTCTTGTCTCGGTCCGTGCAGGAGATCATGCGGGAGCAGATCATGTCGCATCTGGCGTCACTCAAAAAGGACATGATCATTCTGGAGAAGAGTGAGTTCTCAATGCTGCGCACTGAGAACGATAAGCTCAAGATAGAGCTTGCCCAGCTTCGTGCTCAAGTCAAGGACGATATGAGCAACTTGCACACAAAGATGGCGCTCGACATAAACCTCGAACGGAGTCGTGCCAAGGAGGACCATGCTGAAGGTCAGCGAAGCATCGGAAAGTTGGACACTCGCGTGACAGGCGAGCTTGGCAACCTGCGAACACTCTTCGAGCAGTACAAGAACGACATTTACAAAATCTCTGCCGGTGCCGTAGCATCGTGCCTGACGATTATTCTAGGCTTCTATAGGATATGGATGTGGAAGTAGAGCCGAACTAATGCAGAAGCATGTCCATATCGTTTTTTTGCCCACACGTGCTGAATTCGGTGCAAAATCGTTAATTCTATAAGCCAGTGCTCAGATTTCGTCTCATAGCCTTTGCCTGTCATGCTGGTTTCTTCTTGCCAGTGCAGTCTATGTTAGTTTCAGTCGACCAAGGTGTGAATTGTTAATGATTAAACTGTGATATTGCATTTAGCTGGGCAGCCTGCCATGTAATTAAACTGCTGGCGTACAGAGAGCTACCCCCTCCTACCGAGGCCTCTATCTTGCAGTGCATGAGAATTCTGTTGATCCAAATGATTGGCTGTGGAAGTACAAACAGGCTATGTCTAAAAAGTGTGCACTAACAAGATGAGGAAGAAGTAGAAAGAGTCCCACATTAAGATAGTAATGAGACTGATTGTGTTCCACCGAATGCCTTCTACCGTAGGTCTGTGATTGTTCAGCTGTAGGATAGATTTTGTGCTAGGAACCCCCCCCCCCACCCCCACCCACAAACAGGTCAGTGAAGCATAGTTCGATGCTCTACGTTGTGCAACTGTTTAGAGACTGGTAGCCTGGCATTGTGTGGCCTGGTATACAGCCCGGTCTGTCCGTCTTGACCTTAGTACAGCCGGCTCTGTCTTGGTCAGCCAAAGGTTTTAGGTAGCCAGTCTCCAGCTGCTTAGCCATGGGGCGTGTCAGCCGCGGCCTGCTGTTCTTGTCGCTTGTAGAGGCTAGCTAGCTCTGGTATGTAGGTGGTTAGTCATAACTCTTGAGGCAATTTTTGCCAAGGCGTGTTGATTGATCTTTTCACTTTAGTGGTGATTTTTCATTGAATTACTCAATTGTTACCCACCCTCGTGGAACTTAAGTCAACTAGCATCTCGGAGCCCAAACTTCCGGAATGCACTATCGGGCTACATTTTGCCCTATAAATGTACACTCCTACCACATTTCTCCGTGTTGTCTTAGTGCAATACGGGCATGTTCAGACATGCAAAATTGCCAGGGCATTGCAAGATCGTGGGTCTTCGCAAATGGTTAAGGGGCTAGCACTTCACGGCTCTGGTCGTGGGTTCGAGTTCTACTGCAGGCAATCTTGCCCCACTTCAAACTGGGGTGGTGACGGTAGCAGCTGTTCGGCAGCTATATGAATGTAGCTGCTGAATCAGTCGACCTTGATATTTTTGTAATTGATAGTTGACTTAAGATAATTACTTAAAGCAGGCCTCACGCCCTTCTTCTCGGCAATTTCTTTAAGCAAACTTGCTGGCTGAATTACTTGCGTTTTTCGTAGTTGCTTAAGGTGCATATCAAGTATGGAGGTTTGATGATGCAATACAAAGCCAAGAGGTCAGATGGGATTGTTTACTTAGGCACATTAGGTGATGTCTTCGCTTGTCAGCTGTGACCTTCGAGAGCGACGTCGTTAGGGAACCGAGTAGAGTATTGTAAAGAGTTAGTGAAGGATTGCCGATAGTATTCACTTGTACATCATCCCTAATATTGGCAAGGCATAAAGAATACTGCACTGCAACTGTAGGCAGTTTTGCAGAGTAGAGTACAGTAGAGTGTTTCTGTATGCATGGTTTCAATCGCGATTTTCTATGCATATATTTTAAGAGAGTATGCTTATAGAGAGAGATTGATATGAATTGAGAAGCACTCGGCCATGGTAACCCAGAAAGTAAGATGCTCGCTGTCACGACCGAGGCCGTGGGTTCGAGTTCTGCGATTGAGCGATCCCTTATTCCCAACTGCAAGCGGTGGTGATAGCAGCTAAGGCTCTTCTAACCGCTATACAAATGAATAATATATCAGGTAAGATTTTTTTAGCAGTCTGGATAAGCTACGAGTGAACCCATTGATTTCATTCTCATTGGCTTACAGCCCGAGGAAAAATCATAGCCGATTCAACGTCCTTATTTATATAGTTGCAAAAGAGCCTACCGGCTTTGATTTCCGATTGCCGTGTTCAATAAATAAATCCCGCCTCACGGCTCGAACCAACTACATGGTTCGCACCTACGCCAAGACCGCTGGAAATAACAAATGAGCAGCGACTATGAGAGTATGGAGATGCAAATCAATGCATTATACCGGAGAGGCTAAGACCGGAAAACCAACTCTCCAGTTATGGGCGAACCTTGTGTTCTACAGTTATTGGAAAGGCCGAGTCTTAAAATGGGTGTGGCTAGTGTATCTCCTATATCTCTAGCATCCGAAATAAATCTGTGTACCAAAGGAACCTTTTACTGATGACCACATTAGCTTGAAAGTCAAATAAGCCATACTTTTAGCTACTGCACAATGTCCAAAATTGCAGGCCTGTTTAGACTGACACCAAATCGTTGCATTCTCGATGTTCCGTCCCTGACTACTAGAACTCATCACTCGCGGGTCTTCCCATCAGTGCAATAAGAGGCTTATATTTGGTACAAAATTATGCAGCCATGTTTATCTGTCGTAGACGTCGAAAGTGATACGTTACTCTTTCTCATCGACCTGCACCGGCTCCCTATCAACCGCCAAATGAACAAAAGAACATGTTGCTCGCTATTAGGTCCCACCATGTTCTTGATTCTGAATACTTATGCCTTTTCTTCGTGTACTCCCAAAGCTTGGAACTCACTTCCGACTGACGTCGCGACAGCCCCTGACTTGACGGACAGTTAACCGTGAATAATCAGAAATGTTCGCTTTTTCGAAAAAGATTATTTTTGTATAGAGTACCTTTCAAAAGGCAAACGTGTTACAAATTAGATCAAGTTTTTTACAATGTACTTAAAAGGAAAAAACAACAGGCAAACCATCTAGACTGGACAGTATCTACAAACAAATCTCTGCATCATTTGAGACTTGTGCTCGAATTTGTTGAACCGTAGCACATCAGGAATCCTGCTCATAGCTTTTTGATGTGTATCCTTGAGAGACTTCCAAACAGTATCCTTTGTATGCATTGTAAGTTTCATTACTCGACTAACATTACAAGGATCAACGTGAAATTTAAAATGTGAGTTCAGCTCTGCAGTTACATCGCGGACTGTTTATTTCTGATTTTTGGGATAAAAGCATCCTTAAACTTTATTTTCTAAAATCATGCTTTATTAGGTCAAACACTCTTTGGATTTTTAACTTGAACAAATGTTCAGCAAAGTGTTCTGCATCTTTTGACGGGTTTATGCATTCTTGTAGAGCATAGTATTGAATTTTTTAATTTTCTAGACTGCTGTGTTTCGTGATTCGGCCACAGACTGACTGTGACCCTCTGTTATGTTTGTTCGGGCAGTCGCGCACAGATCAAGACGGCTCAGGCAAATGCAGTTTATTACGGAGACGCGGAACCGGCCCGCACGGCCAGCACGCTGGCCTGCAAGCAGCCGCTGCAAGCGGGTCCGCTGTCTCGACCGGAAAAGCTCGGTGGATAAGCCAGGCGGGCCCTCACACCCTCCAACGACATCGTTGACATTGCAGCTGTAGTTACATCGAACGATGATCATTGTTGGCAAGACTGCACAGCGATTAGTTCTCATTATAAAGCTCTCATTATAAGTGAATGATTATTAAATCTGAGAGCATAAATCCCAAGTATTTGGGTGATAGCTCTTCAAGCCTTACTATTTTCTGAAGATTCCCCTTAAAAATAGGCATCTGAGTGCCTAGAAAGAGATTTAGTTATCTTAGGGCGCTATCCAAATTTATTTATATGATTATCGTCTTAGGTAGAGGGCTCAGGACTCATTCCGGCTGCCGGATCAGGCCAGCAGAGAGCAAATCAAACCGCTGCAGTGGCCTTCACCAAATTAAAGCTCTAGACGCCAAAAAGAAAACGGAAAATGAATTGGATATAGTCGTATATAGTAGGCATGTGCTGCTAAAATTTAACTGTGGTATGCTGGATATTTGGATATAAAGAAGTAATGAGGTAGTTGACCGCTGTATAATGAGTAATAATCAACGCTGCTTTCACCGCACACTGCTTCTGCAACAGAAAACTTACTACAACGCCACTTTCGCTAATGTAATGCAACGTATCTCTGTCTGTAACTCTACAAAGACTATGTGGGTGTTATTCTGGAGAGTTTTCTATGGTGCATACCGAAAGCCTAAGCGGCTTTCAGTGTGCACTTGGTGGCCAACAGACTTCACCTCACGAAAATAGAGAAAATAAGAAGCACGGCTGAGTCAGCAGGGCAGTTTGGGTAGTGAGTAGTATGGAAGTAGCAGCTCAGGACGTTTGGAAAGGATGTGCCGTATTCGGCAGCAGGAGAGCAGGTGTCGTTGCATAAGCACTGTGGAAGTGATTTCCACAGTCTAGATTTGCAGACCAAAAGCTTCTGTCGAAAATAGGTCTTTAAGCGTAAGAATGGAACAGCAAGTTTGTTGTCCATAAAGGACCTGAGGGCACGAGGATGCAGAATCTGGTGCAGCAGTTCAGTTAGGTATGAAGAAGCCAAGTCGCGGCGGGCCCTGTGGGTCAGCGTAAAGACTTTGCGCTGCATCCGGTGGTCAACTGGCAGCCATCCAAGCTTTTTCAGCAGAGGAGACACATAGTCAAACCTCTGGGATTTGTAAAGTAGCCTTGCAGCCATACTCATTGCCAGCTGCAGTGCCCAGAGGCTTTTTTTAGTAGCTTAGCCAAAAGGGAATGACGATAATCTAGCCGAGAGAGAACTAAGGAGCTAGTTAAAACTGTTTGCAACCCACTGCGGTAGACAGCCCCCAATGGGGATCCACCGTGATGGCTAGCCGTTGAGGCAGTCTCCCTTACGAAACTTTCGCAATTTAGGCTGCTATCAAAGACGACGATTAAATTCCGAGAACGCGGTGACAGTTAGAGAACGAAATCGCCTATTTCAAAAGCCAAGTCTTCTAGTCCAGCTACACGCTTGGGATGTCCTATGAGTAGCAGCTACGTTTTACCGTCGTCAAGTTGGAGGAAATTTTCCGACATTCAACATCTGTTGTCTGCAATTCAACCATTCAGTTTATCAGTCGCTGCCTCCGATTCCCTCGGATTTAATGAAATATACAGATGAATAGTGTCAGCATACAAGTAATGGCCGATTCCATGGGCCCCAATCACTTTTCCCAGAGGTTCGGAACAAATGGAGAAAACAGCCAAGAACTGAAGGCGGATCCTCGTTGAACTCCACAGGTGATTGGTCAGGTGGATGAGACTTGACTACCGCACGATACGGATCGAACACGATCGGGCGAGTACGATTCGAACAAGTGCCAGTGCCCTCTCTGCCAGTCCGATGATTGTTCTCATCGCGCCTGCAGTGGAATGTCACAATCAATAGCGGCAAGCGCAGCTCACAGATTGAGCAGGCCACTGCAGTGACATTTCCGTCACCGTTACTCCGTAGTACTACGTCAGTTACACGAAGAAGAGCAGTTTCTTACGAGTGTCTTTGAATCCTGACTGAAATTTTTTCTACAATTCTTTTTAATGTGTGCTACAAGCTGCTTAGCGACAACTTATCAAGAACCTTTGACAGAAAAGGAAGAAGGTAAACTAGGTGATAGTTTGCTAGGACGTCTGAATTGGTCTAATTGTTTAACCATGTTATTCATGTTGTTTATCAAGCATGATATTGCTCACCGTTCAATCGCGTTTCCCTTTGCAGCAAATGTAAAGCGCCTAGAAAGAGATTGAGTTCTCTTAGGGCGATTTATTAAGTGTATTATTATTGTTGTCTAACGATGGCTGATTGGAAGGACTTTGGTGCAAACCCCTTTCCAGAGAAGCGGTAAAAATCTTATTTATTGCTGGGCCAGGTTTTTCTTCCAGTGAATATCACAGAGGGTATGATATATGGTCTTTAGGAGACGAGCTCTTCTTAATAGACTTTATTAAGGTAGCCACATCGAATGTAGAAACACCAGAGAATTTCATAAGGAAGGTCACAGGTTGTGATTTGACAATTGCTTTAGTCGGGGGGGGGGGCTTTGTGGCGGCACGGACATGCCCAATCTTTTCAGTGAAGAGGCTGAAAACTTTTCGGCCGAGCCATTAATATCTGGAGAGTGAGATCTATCAGAATTGGCAAGAAAATTGTTCACTGTCTTAAAAAATGTTTTGGGTCTGACTGGCAGGACTTCAGTTTTCGAGTGAAAAAAGAGGCCCTGAATTTTCTAAGCTTCCTGGTGTAGACTCGCAAGAAGTTATAAAAAATTGGCTAGATCGACATAATACCCAGTCTAATTAAAGCGGCGTTCAGGCCTGCGCATAGAATGGCGCATCTTTTAAAGATTTCTTTGGTAAATTAAAAGAAATCTCTGCAACTTTTTACACGAACAGAATGTATGGGAGAACGCTCGCCAAGGGCACTCCAAGCTTCATGTCCCCGTTTTCAGTTAGGGTATCGAGGTTGCCGGTCGATTCTGGGTGCAGATCATGAAGACCTGCTTCGCAGACAGATTTCAAAAGTCTCCAACTCAATGCTTTTTTAAGCTGCGTCGTTTGGCAAACTCAATGTTAACCTGCACGTATAACGGAACAGGAACAATAAAAAAGACTGAGCAATGATCCGTAGTGGTCAGCGGGCACTCAACAAGGTCAGTGCAACCCATATCCTTAATGATAGCGAGTTCCAGGATATGGCTATTGGTATGATTAGTATGTTAAACGTGTTGGACCAAACCAAAGCTCTCAAGACAGTCGAGAAATGAGCAGTCCTGGCTGTTGCTAGGTTTGTCAACGTGAACTATCAAGTCTCCTGCAATCAATTACGGCCTGTCGCAAGGACATATTTTAGCGAGGAACTCAAGAAAACTCTTCCGAAAATAAGGTTAGACAGCCAGAAGGAGATTGGTACATCACAACCGCGAGAGGCGCGGTCTTTGATGGGGACCTGATAGTAACGGATTCAAGTGATGGACCAGGCCTGAAACCGCTGGTCTTATAGCCAAGCGATTCGCAAACAATTACAG
Organism: Cristatella mucedo; assembly: GCA_009760855.2. Lineage (NCBI taxonomy): Eukaryota > Metazoa > Bryozoa > Phylactolaemata > Cristatellidae > Cristatella > Cristatella mucedo. The sequence goes on along the minus strand of WPIO01000060.1, from coordinate 34,667 downwards.
ATACCCCGACACCCACATTGTCAGACCGCAAAGACTGAAAGAATGATCATCCGTGTGATGCGGTCTCAGATACACAGTCACCAGAGCAAGGCGTTATTCTCGTCTCGGTCAGCAGAAATGCATCTAGCTTCTCCTGGACAGCCTGATGGCGGATAAGTAGCCCCTTGATTTTTATCGAGCGAGCATTTAACAAGCGGAATTTAAGAGACTTTCCTATGCCTGCGGGCGGCCGACTAGAATTAGTGGGGCTGCAGCGAGTAGGTTGAGCATTTACCGGCCGATTGCGACTTCTGATCCGTGTAAATCAGTGGTTCTCAACCTTCCTAATGCCGCGACCCTTTAACACAGTTCCTCATGTTGTGTGACGACCCCCAAACATAAAATTGTATATGTAATATGCGAAATGTGGAAATGCGTGTTTTCCGATAGCCTTAGGAGACCCCTGTGAAAGGGTCGTTCGACCCCCCCCCCAAAAGGGGTCGCGACACACAGATTGAGAACCGCTAGTGTAGATGGTTCATTTACTAGCTGTTTAATGCTCTCACGCAAAGCATTAAATGCGTGACGCCAATTAAGTGGCTTGCATACTAGGCCGAATGTTGCCGGCACGGCCGACGCCGCGAATGCGAATTTAAACGGAACCTTAGTCGACAATCGACTTTCACAGCATGCTGAGGCACGGCGAGTGAGCTATTAACACGACGAGTGCTAAACAGCGCTTTAAATTTACGGGTCGTCGACAGATAGCCGAGAGGTTGATAGGGCAACGGCAGTATTCAGGAAGGTTCTTGCAGATCCGCTGAAGAAGGCCCGCGGGTAGTTATTGACTAATGGCGACATCTCACTTTACGCTAAGCGGGTCCTGTTTTGAGAGGCATATCCGAGGGCAGCTCCTGAACAGTCACAGCGAGAATATCGGCGGAAAAACCGAAGGTATTACTAAGAAGTCAGGTAAAGGTCCGCACAGCGCTTCGATTCGCCTAATGCCGCTCTCTAGCGCGTCGGGTAATGACCCAATCGTGGTTCCGAATAAGATGAGCGGTCACACTTTAGTGGTTGGTGACTGCTGTCTCTCTCATTTGCAATGCTGCGCTCGTAGCTTGCATTCGCAGATCCAATCCGTAACATTTTACTATAACTTTGTGACTTTTGATTGAGCACACTGGCTAAATCGTCGGGCGCTTTTAATTTCAAGTGCTTCTTTCTTCCGTCCTGAACTCGGTTCATTCGTTCATTCCACCTGGAAAAAGTGACTGTCGCTAGAAAATGAATGAAGACGCGCTCGGAGCTAACCACGTCACTCCCTCTCGGTTTGTATCCCTGCCAAAAAAGTGAGCAAATATGCGTTACAGGAGACTCTGTATACGCCCGGTAGAAGAGTTGGATTTGAATATGTTTAAGCTTATAGACTATGCATCCACTGAGGTGCAACATGGTTCTACTGTAATTCCGTTCGGAAATCCTATTGCATAATTTGAGCTGTGGTGGGATGTTGTGCATTAGCGCTTTCGGTAGAACTCGACACGATTATGAACCTCAGCGGGTTTGCATGCGTCGGTTTCCTTCGCAAATGAAAGATACCGTTGGGCCTTCACAGGCCTACTTCTATATTATACTTCTATATTATTCTACTTCTATATTTAATAATAAAGGCGATATAAAGCCATCCGCTTCAATAAAATCGTAGCTGTAAACTAATAATCCGGGCTCTGGTGCTTGCGGATTATTACCGCGGCGGAAGCCGGGTAGGCGTTTTAAAGCGCCCTTACCCAAAGCGCGTTCCTCTGTCGAGTGGAGCTTGAAGTGCGGTGCCCTCTAGTTGCTGCTCGAGTCGCTAAGTGGCAGTTTCTCAACGTACCGGTAAGGCTCTGCGCGTCTGCCGTCAGTGCGAGCGGTCCTAGAAGAAGCGGGCGCCCGCGGTCGTCGTCCGAACGCTGCGCTAGCGCTTGCTTACTTTTTGAGACTCGCGTTGCTCGGAATAGTCTTACGTCCTCTTTGAAACGCGGGAGAAAAAGCCCTGCGAGTACAGCCGCGAGAGCCTGGTGCTGACGCGCGCGCCGAGGCCGCATTTAAAGTACTGGCCAGAGGCTGATGCGCTCGCATTCGGGGGGCCTCGGTGGGCGAGGGGGATGACGACTGCGGGCTCGTGTTCTTGCTTCGCGTTGCTCCTCTCGAGTCGTAACGAAGTGTTGCACTGAGTAAGCCAGCGCGACTGTAAGAACGTTCCCAGGTAGTTATGTGGGCGTACCTACAGTTATAGCTGCGCATGCGCTCCATTTTGCTCGGGGCTGGTGGAGGACGCGGCCGCATGACCTTTAACTCGACGTGTTCTTGACGCGTTCTCGCGAGGGTTCTCGCGAGCGGATGCGCGTGCAAGCGCGCGCGCTCCCGCCTTGCCCGCCGGGAGCGAGTGTCTGCGAGTGGCGTGTCGTCGTAGCGAAGAGCGAAGTGAATACTTCACCGCGCGCTTTATGTATGCGTGGTGGGCCTGGCTAAAACGCCTTTTTTCGCCAGAGGGGGTGGCTTTCTACTCGACACCAGTCCCTGTTCGCTGGCTGCATCCGGCGTAGGGGCGGAGAGATGCCTCCCTGTTGCCGCTGACGTCGATTGCGTTTCTTGCCACCGGAGGTAGGCCCGGAATTACCTCGCAGAAGCGTTCTTTGAGGCTGTTTATCTGCGGTCTAGCTGGCTATAGGCCTGGCTATAGGCTGGCTATATGTCCTGTGCAGCATCGGCAGCTACCCGTTAGCCGCCCAGGGTGAGGGCCAAACCCGAAGCTGTAGTTAAACGAAACGTCAGTTCTACTTTTGGTGGCGAAAGGCCAGTCATCCTATTTGACTTTATTAGCGCTCATGCCAGCTACGACGACTGTACAGTGCTAATAATAATAATACATTTGATATAGCGCCCTCTGAGAAATCAATCTCTTTCTAGGCGATTTACATTTGCAGCAAAGGAAGCATGATCGTAGGGTTAGTGGTAGCGTGCTCAATAAACGACAAGAATAACGCGGTTAGGGATGACATGCACAGGGTCAGCTTGCAAGTTTGGTTAGTGGCAGCATGTACAGTGTCAGCACCCATACGCACATAAAGGTCGAATCGCACGGAACCACTACATGATATTATAAGTGCGTTTTAGTTAATTTTTAAATGAGGTCAAGCCAGGAGATGTGAGGAAAGTCGGGAGTGACAAGCTTTGGGTGCATACGCATTAAAGGCACGGTCTCCAAAGGATTTGAGGTTTCTAACAGGCATAGGTAAACACTTGGATTCCGAAAAGCTGGTAGTACGATGCTTAGTCTGGTGGGACACTAGATCTGATAGGTAGGCTCGAGCAAATGAATGAAGTGACCTAAAACTGAGTGACAAAACCTTGAATCGATGCGTTGCTTGACTGAGAGCCAGTGAAGGTCAGCGAGAAGTGGTGCGATGACTGCGACGCTCACGACAGACAAGCCTAGCTGCAGAGTTTTGCACCATCTGTAAGCGCCTGATTGCACATACCGGTACGCCAGCAAGCAATGAGTTACTTAAGTCGAGACTGGGTGTCTCAAATGTATCTACTGATTTAGATATGTTATCCATGTCTAAACAATCCCGATTTTTTAGCAATGTTATGTAGCTAAAAGTAGGCAGACTTGACTGATATATGTTGGCTGATGTGGTCGTCTAATAAAAGGAACCTAGATTTCGTGCAGATTAAACAGAACATGTGCTGGCAGAGCTGATTTTTAGCATTAACCTTTCCAATTTCTGAATGACGCTTGGTTTCTCAAACTAGTAAGTTGGTTTTATCATCATTCAATTTCAGAAAGTTTGCTGCCATCCATGTTCGGATGTCATCAATACGTGCAGCAAGGGAGTTGAGAGAATTCGAGGTGCTCAAAGGCTGAGGGAGATCAAAGCCAAGGTACGAGTTAATGTCATCTGCATAGAAGTGAAAGCCTAGATTGTGCTTGGCAATCACATCGGCAAGAGGGAGAGTATAAACCGTGAAAAGAACAGGACCGAGCAAAGAGCCCTGAGGTACCCCATATTTCAGAGGCTCCTCGGATGATCTTTGTCCATTCACGTCAATACTCAGGAGTCTCCCACTCATGTATAATCTGGACCATTGTAGAGCAGTGCCAGTGATGCCCAGGTGAGATGAAAGGCACTCAAGAAGGAGTTGGTGATTGATAGTATCAAAAGCTGCCGAAAGATCGAGCAAAACAAGCAGAGATACTCTACCTAAGTCTGCATTCCTAAGTAGGTCGTTATACACCCGATGCAATGCTGACTCTAGGGAAGGATTAGCTCTAAAACCAGACCACGACTCGTTCCAGTGTCTTCGATAGTAACGGCAGACGTATGGCTACATATTGTGCTTGGCAATCGCATCGGATAGAGGGAGAGTATCAATGGCGAACACGAATGCAAACAGCTGAGATCCCTTGAGTACCCCATAATGTTCTCATTGACATCACTGCTCTGATATCTCACATTGAGATTGGACCTAAGCACTGTAGTACAGTGGACTCCGCATAAAATTATATCGGATGTAGGATTACTTCGCTTATAGGAATAGCAATTGTGCATCCCAGATTTTCATTCAATATCAGTCTCACTCCGCATATGGGAATACTCCGCATATAAGAATCTCTATATGTCGCCCTAGCGTTTTCTCATAAGCGGAATCAACTGAAATAGTATCGAACGCGGCAGAAATCAGAGAGTCGTTTGGCTCGCACAGCAGAGAGCCAGCCGATGAACAAAGCCGGCAGGTTATTGCACGCAGCACGGAGCCGAAGGACGCATGGCTCCCTTCGCCCCCTTCTCCCACTCGAGTCTCTCGACTCGACTGCTCCGGTCCCCAGGTCGACCCAGATGATTCATCTAGGAGGACCACAACTGTGAGCCGGCCGACCCTGATGGTGAATCCACCACCTGTTCACCAGCAGGTTACCGGCCTGTGTCCACGCCACATCACAGGCGGACCACAGCTGTGCACCTCCCCCTCTCGATAATCCCCCTAACAGCTGTTCACCCGCGCGGCTGGTCAGAGGAGCCTGCATACAGTCGAACTACACAGAGCTAGGAAGGACACTATCGAGGTCTGAATTCTTAGGAGACCGCTTTGTATAGCACTGTAAATCAATTAAATCTTTTTAAACGCACTTTAAATATGCTTGGTCTAATTGTGAGCTCTGCTGTAAGTTGCTGACTTGCGTAGGGGTAGGCAATCTGAACCCGGTCTCTAGCGGTTCAGGGTGTAGATATCACCCAGCAACCATTAAATCAAGTTTAGCGTTAACAATATTTTAATTTTATAGTCTCCGATTCTTTTTTGATAACATCTAGTACGTGGGACTTTTCTTCACATTTGTGCATGCATTCATTTGCTTCCTCCCGACATTTGAATAGGCTTTTGCCTCGTTTTCGCGCCCGGTCTGCCTCTAGTCCACGCGCGTTTGCCCTTCAGCAGGCGGCACGCCGGTTCGTCGTTTTGACATTGGATTTCAGCTAGTCGTCTGACCAGCAATAGTAAGATCCTGCGCATTCTTTAGTGTGAATTAGTTCCGCTGCGTTACCATATCCATTTTGGCGCCTGCGAACCCATTTCCGATTCACCGCAACTGTATGGACAGACGTGTGACCAGAACATCGAGAATCGTTGTGCTTTATACTTATTTACTTGCGCGATCCGTCTTTCATGTCCTCGAACCCAGATTAGGAGCTATAAATCTTTTTCGGTTGCGCGTTCCTTCTGCGATTGCACCGTGCTGGCTCGAACACAAGTCGTCGAGAGACCAAGATTGCAAAGAGCATTATTGTGTCTCGTTTTTTGGAGACTGCTATATAATGCACTTTGCAAGCAGTTATCGACCTATTTTTCGTAGGGGCGCACGGTCGCGTGTGTTTAGCGTGTCGCCATCAGACTTTCGGCCTCCGCCTCTCCCTAAACTTATGCTTGCACCCGATAGTTGTCGCCCGGCGTTAGCTGCACTACCGCGGCGCTCGGAGTGGCATGTGCGCGTGCGCGAGACGCAGTGTGGCGCTGCCTGTTGTCACTTATTATCATTCATACTTTAGTTACAAATTGGTTCTCGAAATGTAGGTCGTAGCTGCATTTCCATTTCATGTCCTTCATAATTTGCCGAAATGGTTTGGTTTTTCTGCACTATTGTGAGGTAGTATTGAGACTATAGTCGGTGCTATTTATTGTGCCGCAACTACTGACTGCATGATTGCCCGGTTTCTTACTTAGCCTTCCTATCGACGTTATGAGAAGTGAATAACTCTTTAGGTTATGTAAATAGAGCTGTTTTTAGTGTTAGGTGTCTTCAACGTAATCTTTAGCTAAGTTGACTTAGAGCATCAGGCTTGCATTTTGATAGCAGTGGCTGGCATAAGCTTGAGGTTCTCGTGCCATTCAGCTTTGGAGAAACCCTGCATCGATTTCGGTTGTCTGGGCAGTTTGACGGTACTGCTGCTGCTGGCTCAGTTTCTGACCTTTCTCAGCCTTGATCCCTTCCTATCATGATGCTTTTCCATGTCCTGATGCCCTATGCAGCATGGGCTTCTAGATCTTAAACGTCGGCTTCCTGGTCTAACCTGGGTCAACATTATTGCTATCAATGAACTGCTTCAGCAGCTGCTCGCAGACTGGGCTTTGATGCTTGCACTTCCTGCTTCAGGCTTTCCACAATTGTCAACGGCTACCCGAAGTTACAGCTACCCCTCCACAGTAAGGCTCTTCTGCTGCAGTAGGTGACACCTGCTTCGGGAATTTCACCTTTCAGAACAGCCAAAGGCCGTCTGCCATGACACTTGCCGTTTGCCTCGAGTGGGGAGGACCTTTAACCTCTGGATTGCCTGTAGTAGGTTCTGAGCGATTGAGCTAATCGAGACTGGGACACTCAACGCTGGGCTCAAAGCCTTTGGTTTTTCAATAATTTCCTCTAAAGTGGTCCAGCAGAACCCGGCCCACTGTCAGAATGCAAAGTTTAATTATGATTGGCTGCCGAGCTGCCATCGTTACTTATTTGGCAGCGCTATTGCAACCTCTTTGAACCTGTCAGCCGTCACTTGCTGTAATATGAACATTCGAGACATCATGGCTTACGTGTCTCCATTGTTACTGTGAAGAAGTTTAGCTTGTGCACTTCTTGTGTCATTCCTTGTCTTACCAGCAGTCTGGCTTATAATGGGGTCATGTCCATTCATGCCTTACAAACTAGTGTTTAATTGTGCTAATTTGCTCTGGATCAAACAGCTTCAACGTATTAGGACTTGACTAAGCTACGGTATTGCAGGGCATTCATTATGGAGTCATCGTCTGTCGGAGAGCCTGCTGCAAAGAAGCTGAAGTTTGATGAGATTGCTTCTGGCGAGTACAGCAACCCCAAGGGGGCCCACTTTGCTGGTGATGCCGAGGGGGACAACCTTGCCGGCAGTGCCGAAGGAGACAACTTCGTTGGCAATCCCACAAAGACCAACTTCACCTGCGTGCCCGATGGTGACAACTTTGTGGGCGAGCCCGAGGCAGGTAGCTCTGTGTCCGAGATGCCCCCTCCATTTGATGGAAATGGCGATGCACTTGCCGCCTCTCCGCTTTCATCAAGCCCTGACGACGAGCCTGTGCCACTGGCTTATGACGACGAGGATCTGAACGAGGATGCAGAGAGCTGGCTGGATAGCAACTACGACAGAAGCAAGGCTGCTGCCAAGAGCCGGGCTGCCGCTAAGCTGAGGGGCAGCAACGATGGATCAGCTGCCGGTGAAACTGCAGATGGTGCCAAGGGTAGTGATGAGACCGCCGGCCACTCAGTCGAGTCACGGCGACAAGTGTACGAGAAGACTGTGCTTGTTGGTAAGCCCCCTACCGCTTGTGGCCAGTGATGCTGAGCTTTGGCCGAGCTCTGCAAAACGTGTGACCCGGCGCCACCTGGTGCCACTTGGATTCCCTTCTGTCTTGTCTAGTGAGGTGCTCGTGGTGCTCACAAGCAGACAAGCTCGGTTGGTTGGTCGCCTTCGTAGCCATAGGGTTAAAGTCAGGGGGCACTACCAGCTAAGATCTGTAGCTGGCGACTAGCATCTAATCTGCCCCTGCTTATGCCTGCGCTTAACGCTTCGGACTGTGCCCTTGTCTCAGCTGTAGACTGGCTGTCATGTTCGTGCCTGTAGTGGGATGGTTAACTGTGCGTGCCTTGCTAGACCATACCAGGATATTACCAGTACGAGGCGCTCTCGAAGGTTATAACCTCTTTCTGCATTCGCCAGGCATTGGTATAATGAAAAAAAAAACAGTGGGCTCCCAACGTGTGCACTTGTCGAAGAAGGCATTGGGGGAGAGAATTCGTTCCATTGATGTATGGGACTCCAGTTTTCTTGGTCCCAGCATCGATGGCAGGAGAAGTAACAATAAATAAATTGACAGATTGTTTCAGTCGTCATGTCAATCAGGTTGAGATGCCGGACCACCGAAAGTGGTGAAGTGCAAAGGACGGCATGCAATTGGTCGTGTTGGGCATCAGCTTGTAGGATAAAATACATGTGGAGGAAATTCCAGGCAATTTGTGATGATGAAAATGATATGTGGAGTCTGGCTTACTAGTGCACAATACTAGACTGGAATTAAATCATAGCTGATGCTGCAATCCGAAGTGTTGTTGGTACTGATTTAGTTTTCCAAGCACTTGTTTTTCATGTTTTTCTTGCTCTGGCAGTTGTTTATAGGTGACTAGTTAACTAAGACAGCTCGATTAGGCAGATCATATGGCTTTGGCTATAATGTTTCTGCAGTTGCTATGCTCGTGAATTGACGTGTTCAACAAGCCGTGCTGCCCTGATTGGGCAGAATAGCCTGGCTCCTAGCAAGTTTTGAGGTGTCGAACTTAAGACTCGTTATGCCATGCAGTGTCGTAAAAAGTTTGGGTAAGCTGGCATCTCGATTAACAATGAGCCTCCTTAACATGTTTGCCTGCCTTGGGATGTAAAGCTAGAGCCTCTAGTGATATGACTGGCTTGGGGGATAAGTGGATGGTCGAATGGAGCATGGAGGTTGGGATTCCTTGACTATGGCACACATCTTTGCCTGCCATTATTAGCCATTACTTTCGACGACTTAGGTGAATCTGGCTGTAATGATAATGAATGTTATTTTTATTTTCTATGCAGAGAAAGCCAAGCGCTTTAAGAATTTCAACATGCTACCTGATGGATGGGTGGCGGTGACGCACGACTCCGGAATGCCCGTCTACTTGCACAAGGAGCTTCGTGTTTGTACGTTGTCGGTGCCCTATTTCCTCGGTCCTGGCAGTGTCAGGGTAGGTGTCCCAGCTTGCCTACATGTGCAGGGCATATGACACTGTTACCCAGTTCTCCAACCGACCTCCATCACTGTGATCATATATTGTGTTTATATATATACTTTTCCAAGGCTTTATTGTTTTTCCAGCCTCACATTCTTGCAAATTCTATGATAATCTGTTGTGCTGTGCATTCTCATATCCAGATAATAATAATAATTATTGTTGTAATTATCTGACACTTTTAAAGCACCATGAGAGAACTAAATCAACAACATTCCAAACGCGGCCTTCTTTCATGCAGTTGACTTTAAAATTCCACAAATGCTTGAGGGCATTTGTGGAATTTTTGTAGGCGATACTTTGAAGCTGTGTGTTGAGTATGGAGGGAATTCTAGTCTCGGTACCTTTTTCGTTAAAGCGACGGATCGATAACTAGAGATTGCAGGATCGTTCCCTGCTCAAAATGAAATTCTTAGTACTGTTCCTCACTGCAGACAGCCTCCAGTTGCTCTGTAGTTTTAAATTGCAATTCAGTTTAGATGGTGTCTAATTTTTGAGTGCGCCATTTCTAGAGCAGTGTTACATTATCTTCTTGGTGTTTTTCTTTAGGTAGTCGACTCATGTAGCCAGCTGTCAGATTTTTGTATTGATGGTTGCATCACATTTTAATACTTTGTTCGATGTAGCTTGTGTTAGCTGGTACTTACTGTCATGCATTAACCAGAAGCATTTGCTGACTCCGGTAGAATAATAGTAATAATAATAATACATTTCTTATAGTGCCTTCAGAGAACTGAATCTCTTTCTGGGTACTTTACATTTGCTACAAAGAAAGCCTGATCGAGTGGTTAGTGGTAGCATGCTCAATGATAACAGGCATAATATGGTTAGGGGTCAGCACAGGGTCAGCATGCAAATATGGTTAGTGGCAGCATACAGTGTCAGCATGCATAAGCACATAAAGGAGGAATCACATGGACCCACTAAATACTGTGATAAATATATGCATTTTAGTTTCTTTTTAAATGTGATCATGTCAGGGGATGTCGTAACGCCAGTCGGGAGTGAGTTTCAGGCTTTGGGAGCTTACTAACTAACGGCACGGTCTTCAAAGGATTTGAGGTTCGTAAGAGGTGTAGCTAGAGGATTAGATTCAGGAAAGCTGGTGGTACGATGCTTATCCTGGTGGGGGAGTAGATCTGATAGGTAGGTAGACAGGGCAGGCTCGTTGGTATGTTTGCAGAGTAAAATAAAACTGAAAGACAACCTGACCTATGTCTTGATTCAGATATAGGACTCTTTTCAATTTTAGATAAGCATCATTGCCACTTAGATGCAGTAGTTTGTCTTGCAAGTTGCCTCATTGGTTAATTTTTACATTTTTAGAAACACGACATTCCATTAGCAGCAGTGCCATGTCTTGAGTACCGCCGTGCAAAAATGGTGCCGGAAGCACCAGCCAGTAGTGCCGAGTATGCTACCTCGGGACGTCTTGACACTGATTCCGGTAATATATTTTAGATTCCAAGCACTGCTGGATTGCTGTGAGTGTGCCATGCATTCTGCACGGTTTTCCATTTTGTTGCTATGAGGCTTAACATTATCAGGCTGTTACATCTCGAGCCTGGTGCCATTGAAATATTTTTTAGTCAATTAGGAGTTGCTATGCTTTGCATGGGGTTATGTGGCTTGCCTTTTCCTATATATGATCCCCGGTTTTTGTTCTACCGTTGCATGTGTGCTTTGTGTTAGTATGTGCATATGTATGCATCAGCAAGCATGCAGGGGGCATGTTTTAGGCACAGCTAAACGACTTGAGTCAGAAGAGAAGGTAATATGATGCCTAGCCTTATAGGAAAGTAGTTTGGATAGGTCTGGATAGATATGCCAGAGCAAGCATGTGAAGGGATCTAAAAGGGAGTGACCAAACCTTGCAGTGAAGTTAATGCTCTGATTGATGGGAAGCCAGTGCAGGTTGTTTAGAAGCGGTTTAATGTAGCAATCAAGGCGTTCCCGACCGACAAATCTAGTTGTAGAGTTTTGCAGTAATTGTAAGCTCCTTACTGCACTGGCTGGAAGACCTACAAGTAGTTGGTTACAGAAGTCGAGATGGGATGTCACAGATGTATGGCCCAACTTGGATATGGTATCTATGTCTAAGCAAGTCTTGGCTATGTTGCTTAGCTGAAAGTAAGCAGACCTGACTGTGGAGCAGATGTGCTCGTCTAGTCAAAGGTCACTTTGGAAAAGGACACCGATACAGATTTTTTACAGATGCTCTAGAAGATATGCTAGCCAGCCCATTTTGTGAGATGAATTTTTAATTTCTGAGTCACGACTGGTTAGTCCATAAGTTGTAAGTTGGTTTTATTGTCTCACCTGGAGAACGTTTGTGTTGCCATCCAAGTGTTAAGGTCAGCAATACCTACGGCAATGTAGTTGATAGAATTTGATGTGCTGTAATACAGTGACGGATCAAAGGATCAAAGCTCAAGTGCAGGTGTGCCAAATGCATTGGAATTTAAGCCGATATTGGGCTTGGTGATTAAATCAGAAACAAGAGAGTACAGAAAAGAAGTGAACCAAGTACAGACTCCTTGGGTGTGCCATATTGTAGAGGCATATCGAATGACTCTCACTCATTGACATCGAAACAGCCTAGCCTGAATTCTCATAAGTTTAGACAATGCTTATCCATAATCATATACTAGCTGGCTACAATCTTGAATTTATTTACTCTGTTCATATTACACCTCTCTGGTCTAGCCCAGGGTTAAGATGCTTGACTTCAACGACCAAGGTCGTGAGCTTGAGCCCTTAGGCATTTGTAAAGCGATATAGAGAGAAAGATCTCTTGGGGTGCTATTCAAATAAAATGCATCTGACAGTCAAAAGAGTCCTGTATTGAAAAGCGTAATAGTAATAGTAATAATAGGTAGTTGTATAGTGTCAAAATGAACTAAATCTTCTTTAAAGTGCTTTGCAACCCGCTGCAAACTGAATCAGTAACCAAGGGTTAGTTACAGGCATCATAACATGCTTAAACAGGCATGCAAAAGTAAAAAAGACTAGGGGCCACCTGCCAGTGGGACCTCTGGCTTGTTGCATCCACTAAATCATTCTAAGGTGGGCACGTAAAACGCACACGAACAAGAAAGACTCGCTCACTGGGGTAAAGAAGAAAGCTGAGCAGAATAGATGGATTTTAAGCTGAGACTAAATGATGCAACCAACGTGAATTGTTTGCTCCCTCAGCAATAGCCACTAAAAATAATATTGAGCAGATCTGGAAGGGGTGGCGTGTATGATATGATCAAGTTTTAAAACAGCTGGAAACTACTGCAAATGGGAGCTTTTCTCTCGCAGAGCTGACTGATTGCCTTTGGCATGATGCAGGCTCATTCGGTCACCCGTGGGGTGCTTTTGTTTTGGTTGTTTAAAAGGTTGCTGCCATTTTCTTAACCTCATCTCATTAAAAAATTGTATCCCTATTCGAGATTTCACAGATAAACGACCATTGGGGTCCACCCCAGCCTCCATTCATGTCAGTTTGTAGTTTCCCCATTGGTTTGCCTCAAGAATCTTTGGGCATGGACCCCAAGTGTTCAAAGAGAGCACTGCCACACTGCCCCTTAGTCGGCCCAATTTGGTGAAGCCCTGGCCAGTCTGGCAAGGTATGCTGCTCGATACACCAGTTTGGACAAGAGAAAAGCTTGACGGTATACACAGTAAATTTTTGGAATCGTGTAAACACGGCCTAGTTGTTGCTGGATTAAGCCAGGGAGGCCAACCTTGACCTTTCCAGGGGTAACCAAGACTAGGGCATCTGTGACTAAGTGTACTGTGTCCCCCTCATCTAGACGGCCAACGATTTACTGCAGACATTAAACTAGCTAGGTCTACTAAGCAAAAGGTTGAGAAAGCATACACAAGATCAGGACTAACTGTCCATAGGTCTACTAAGCAAAAGGTTGAAAAAGCATACACAAGATCAGGACTGACTCTCCATCATCGACAGGCATAAAAGTACTGTTGTAGATCATACCAATCGATCCTAGCTAAGGCCAAGTCTAGCTTCTGTAAAAATATTGTTGAATCACATATGCACGATCCAAAAATTTTTGTCTGCCATTAACCGTCTCCTTAACCACTCCCAGGTTAGCTCTTTACCTAGTGATCCTTGTGATCTAGCTGATCACTTTTCTAGCTTCTCCATCATCAAGATAGGTAAGATCGGAGAGTCCATCGCTAAGGAAGCAGCATCTCCCCTAGAGTCCTGTCCCTCAGTAACAACCCCACAGGACTCTTCTTCCTTAATTTCGCGCAGCACCTTAATGTCTACATTCAAGGAGACCACGCGAGACCTCATCCTGAAATTTGTTCCCGAGTAAAAGAAGACTACTAGTCCTCTAGACCTTGTACTCACTGTCCTACTTATACGGTGCATAGATCTGCTGCTGCCATGCATAACCAATATCATAAATATGTCCTTAGCTTCAGGTGATGTCCCTGCACCTTTCAAAAAGGCTGTACTTTGGCCACACCTCCCACGAACCTCAAATTCTTACGAATCTCAAATCCTTTAGGAATCCCTGTCTTTACTTAGTTTTTTATGCTCATGCGATGACACTATGCACGCTACTGCTAACCCCATTTTATATGTTGATGTGTGATTGTCACCTCTGTCCATGCTATGCTTGTTGACATACTGCATGTTACCACTAACTATTTGATCATGCTTCTGTTACAGCATATATAAAGTCCCTAAAAAGAGATTAAGTTCGTTTAGGATGCTATGCAGATTTATTATTATTATTATTATTGTTAACCAATCATTGCACGGTTGAAGAGTTGTCTCTTGGCCCAGCAGTTTGTAATGCTTTTTGTTTGTGATGCCTTATTGGTGTCAGTCCAAGGTACGGGCCGAGCCTGCCTTGGTCTCACCTTTGTCCATCATCTTTAGTCTTTAGTCCCCGTTTCAGCTTAATATATTACTTGTCGGTATTAAGCCTCTTTTTCAAAGACTATTTGCGATTCCATCGTTGCAGATATTGGCCAATCAGCTTCCGCCGAATCTGGCGAAGGTTGTGCTGGCCAACAGTCAGCTGAATCGACCATCGGCGGCTGCCCGATGGCTCCGACCCAGCTGCCTGCAGCTGCTTCTGCTGCTTGCCTCGGAATGGCTCTGGCCCAGGCGAAAGTGCACGTCGAAACTGCTGGGGATATGATAAAGAACACATCACTGAGTATGCCAGCTTGCCTCTTAGAAGCTTGGTGCAGCTTGCTCTGCATGCATGCGTTTGTTGGCCTCTATTCTTCGTAATAGACCCTGGATTTAGTGATGTTTTATCTAGCAGATCTGGCAGCTCGGTTGGGCTGAGCTCGGCTTAGCCTGTTAGCCATTGAACGCCATTGGGGGGATCAAGGGGGCTGTGAGCCGAAATCTGTCTGCCGAAATCAGTCACATATGCGGTTGTTGTACCCGGTCTATGAAACTGACCACCACAAAGTTGCCACGGAAGCCGCACAGGGAAGCGAATGCTTTCAGGTGCAGAGGAGCTGCACGACTATTGCAAGAGTCTATTTGAGTTCACCAAAATACACGTCGAGAAATTTCCGTAAGTTGCTTCAGCTGCATGGCAGCACCTTTGGCAGGTCGGCTGCCTGGAAACGTGTTGCAGAATGTCTCATCGCCACTCGATGTCCTTTTTCTTTTTCTAGCACGTGGAAAGAGAGAAGGGAGCACACCCGAAAGCATCGGCCTCAAATGGTGTGTGATGCCATAGCTTTACCGTGCAGCAACTGCACCTACCCGTGCTGCTGGCGGTCTGTCGAAGTGTGCAGCTTGCAGAATTGTTGATGCATAGCAAGCACCACGTTCAGCTTCAGCTTCTTGCCAACTCTGCATAATACTACGCCTGCCGATTGTGTGGTCATGACTGTGTTAATGTGGGGATCTGGCAGTGCGAGCTTGCCTGCTCTCACATGCATGTTACACAGACATGCATGTGACACGCCCGCCCCGACCCCTTGCTTTTTCTGCTTTGTAGCCTGCTAGTTCTGCCCTGATCGTCTGCTCAGCAGAAGACCTTCCCGAAGAATTAACAATGGGTGTAGTCAAAAAAGGTAAGCCACACTTGACTTTGTTCCACTGTGTTTTTTGTGCGTATCTGGGCATGATCAATTGCTTGTTTCTAGCCGGTGGTCTTACTAACCGGCAGACATAAGTGTCATGTTTGCTTTAGCATGCTTGGTCTATGTATGATGCTTGTTTGGTTTTAGATTCTTGGCACCGTTCTTATCACAAAACCCATGTGTATTGATTATCTTACGGGGAGTTGTTTGAGATCAATTTTAATCTTATCCTGGCCTTTAAACACACTTCATAACTCTCGTAGGTCGCTATACAAGTGACCTGCTATCGTTATTATTAGAATTATAATTACTTGTCGTAGCCAGTCTGCAGTTTTTCTATGGAAATACTGGTAGAT
Source organism: Cristatella mucedo (assembly GCA_009760855.2). Lineage (NCBI taxonomy): Eukaryota > Metazoa > Bryozoa > Phylactolaemata > Cristatellidae > Cristatella > Cristatella mucedo. Next base: position 18,881 of record WPIO01000060.1, on the reverse strand, counting down.
CGTAATTATATCCCACAAAAGGACTAGTGTTGCTATGTTTGTGGACGTTGCTATGAATCTCGTATTCTTCTTAACCTTACCTAATGTTATGCAGCTTAACTTTTTGAGCATGCACAATACTGAAACCTCTCTGGCCTCTGCAGTCGTCTCAGCCATTCCTGCCTGCACGATAATTAATTCAGGTCGTGACTTACAAAGCAGTTGTTTGTGTAGGCTGTGAGTTAATGGGGATGAGCTATCTTAATTGTTAGTATTAGAAAACGTGCCATCTACCTAGCTCTTTCTTCGGCCCTATCAAAACGTTGGGCTGGCCCGCTCTTTAAATGCACAATTACACTTTTTAAACAATTAATAGGCGAGCCAATGTGAGTGGCAATTAAGCCGCTGCTCGTTTATCATTCGGAAAACCCCAGAGTCTATATGTAACATTAGATTCTAAAAGGAAAACTGCAGCTTATGCAGATGGCAAACCCGAAGGTGTGTGCCACCATGCAGTTCTTTCTTTATGGGCTGGGTGAATATGGTCCTTGGTCCTGACGTTTAGAAATATCTCCAGAAAAACAGCCCGCCCCTGCCTGCCCTTCTCGTCCTGGACAATGCACCTGCTCACCTACCTAACATCGATGATGACATCCTTAAAAAATTCAAGTTTATAAAGGTTCTCCGTCTTCCACCCAACACAACCTCTATCCTGCAGCCCTTGGACCAGCAGGTGATTTTAAATTTCAGCTCTTCACCAAGAACGATTGATGGAGACACAATAGTGAGAACCCCCATCCGGTTCTCACAGTCTGCGACATCTTAGGTCACGACTTTTGTGACAATCAATCTATTCCCAAAACTTTTTTCACGGCCTGCTATCATATTCATTCTCCTCAGAATCGAAGCTTCTCACCACAGCAGAAGACAAGGATTCGTTGGAATGGACAAGTCTATCAAAAAATTACATCTAGCGACTACAGTGGGTCTTGAACATGGCTGCTAGCCTGAAACTCGACCACATACTTCTTTTGCTTAAGGAGTGGTGTTATCTACTGAACAGTATACATAGGACAATATATGAACTATAAAACTTGAAGCTTCGATAGCCCTAATATTATTTGTAAGCCTGCTGAACTTACTAATGCAATTCTTGTGCAGTGACTATACCGATTTTCTGTAGCAGATTTATTGGGTGGTTCCGGTACCTATTTCTTGCTATTTACGTTTCTTAATGTTATTTTTTTGCCACTGTTTTCCATGACTGCTGTAGTTACTCGAGCTATGCTTCTCCCGTCTTTTTTTGTTTCCTCACATTGACACCGTTTATCTCCGATAGCAGGCTGATGCTGCCAAAGCTGTGGGTGTGCTATGGAAAATTTCTCCAGTATAATGTGCAATAAGTCCTCCTGCTAATGATCAGCCGGAGTCGTGGGCAGATAAAAAAAAAATGCACACCTGTACGTGCCTGTTGGCATACACTTCAGTAAAACTCGGTCTTGATGTGCACAGCGTTATTTGGTCTTCAACCAAATCGCTGGCATATTTGATGCATCTTTAATGATGGTATCATCTGGCAGAGCTACGATTTTGTCAGATAGTCCTTTCTTTTTAGAAGTTCTTGCTTTAACATTCAGCTGAGTCGTCTGACTGATGCTGTTTCAGCAGCCTGCTGTCTGATGTACCTTCCTGACTAACTAACCCCTCCTGAACAATGGCTTGCAGCCAGAAAGGTTATTGGTGTCCCATGGTGCACAATGCTGCACCATCGTTGTTGCAGCTGGCAGTGGGAGTGTTGGCAGTGCACAGCGGCCGGGGGCACTGGGTAGTAGCTTTAAGCACGCAGGCGGCTAACAGTGGTTTTCTGGGGGTTTTGGAGCATTGCTTTGTGCTCTACACCTCGACGTGCTCGTTTGGTGAAAGCTCGTTTGGTCCGGCTCAGTTCATCGTGACAAGTGGCCAACGGCTGCCATTTCGCGATTTTACTCGCGCTCTCATCTGTGGCCGTTCACGTTCGGGCGCCGGCACTATTGCGGTGGCCACCGTAAATCGTGGAGCTGAACCTCAGTCGCTCCGCCACTGCTTTGGCGCTTCGTGTGTGCAGGCAACCTCGTGCTGAACCCCAAAGGCAAGACGTTTGTATGCATCCTCCACGAGTATCTGCAGTGGAGTCAAAAGACGAAGCCGATTTACGACTACCGCGAGACCGACAATTCAACGAATCCGTACTGTGCAGTCGTTAAAATCGACGGAATGGAATATGGGACCGGCCATGGAGCCAACAAGAAGAATGCCAAGAGCAATGCTGGTGAGACGTTTGCCCCCTTTCCACAGGCGCCACAAGCCTTTCTCTCCCCCTTGCCGAAGCATGATGCCATCGTCTGTAGCAGAAGCGGCAGGTGGTGCGTTGTTCTTTGGCCGTGGTGGCATACTGAGCGCAAAATGACTCAGCTATCGTTCATGATCTTTAAAGCCCGGAAGACTCTGGCTGTGCTGCTTAGCCCTGAGGACATGCGTAAGGTCGAGGTGCAGGCGAGCTCTTGGGAGAACCTGAAGCCGCTGCAGGACCCTAAAGGCGTTGAGGTGAGCCATCTCTTTGTCCCCTCTTCATTTTACCTCACACCTCCCACCGCTGCCCCCTGCTTGCAGGAAGCAGGCGCGTGCTCGACCGGCTGCGATGACACGCATCTCGTGCCTTATGTGGCTAGCGTACCTTGTCGTTTGCCCGTTGCCTTTGCACTTGTAGTTCTTCGACAATGTAAAAATCGATGACCAGAGAATGACCGAACTGTGCAAGCAATCTGGGCTGCCATCGCCTTATGCTGTTCTGCTCGAGTGCCTTAAAAGGTAGGCACATCCGGCCACGTCTCGTGTCAGGTCTGCATTAGCAGGGCAGGTCATGGCTTTGGTGATTGGTCATTTGGTAAGGAGCATCATCATATTGGCTATCCTGATTTAGAGGGACTCCGGCATTGCATTGGCGCACTTAATTAACTCGTGCTGCATCGATTTAGAAATTCAACCAGCCCCTTTCTATAGTGGAAACTGCAATTTAGTCTGGCGATCACCCACTACCAGCTGGCTACTGAAATCTCTACTCTAAAAGAATTGGCCCGTACTCGAGAGGGCACTTTTCGGTATCGGTGCCTGTGAGCTTTGGATTGACTGTCTAAGGGTATCTATAAAGATGTAAGGCCTTCGAGGTATAGCATATGCCGATGTATAGTATATAGGTATAGTAAATGCCGAGTTGGTTTGGCCCAGCGGTTAAGGTGCTCACCTCGACAAAGGTCTGGCTGAGGTCGTGGGCTCAAGCCCCGAGGCATATGTGAAGCACCTGAATAGTGATTAAGTTCTCTTAGGGCGCTATGCAAATGAATTATATTTTTTTAGCACTTTGCACAGATCATCCCTATGGCCACATACTTGGTCCTCGTAGGTCTCAGCTTGAGTAATGGTCGTGGTAGAGTTTCTTGCCGGTCGATTCACATCAACAGTAACCATGCAGCCTGCAATGCCTGTGTGTAACACCAGGAGCAATATTGCAACTTGGATGGTGCTCCAAAACGCTGCTAGGACAATCCACCCTTGCCCGAGCTAATACAACCTGCTTTTCTAATGTGTTTGCCTGTTATGGCATGATACATGACTCTTTGCATGATGTTTTGGAAACCGGTATCAGACATTGCCCGTCATGACCCAGTAGTATCTACTAGTAGTAGCACTTGTAAACGTGTGACGATGAGCAAGCAGTCCAAAAGGCAGTATCAACTCTGCAGAAGCATTTGCAATGAATCCCTGTAACTGAAAGCCAAGAGTGGTAAGTTTTTGCTTAGGTGTGTACTCTCTTTCTCTCTCTGTCTCTCTCCTCTTCTTTTCTTCTTCTTTCTTCTCTTTCTCTGAAGGAGCCAGACCATTTTTAACTTGCAAGTGGGGGTTTGTGTTGTACCTTTCTTCTCGTTGATTGTAGTAGTCAGCTGTTACTTTAGGTGTGTTTTAAAGAAAGCTATAACTTAACGTGTGGGGAACTCTGATTAACTCAGCCACTCGTTATTTTGCCCTGTAGCTTTTACAATAGATAAGTACTGTAGTTGGCAATTGTAAGTGCGGCAAGTGCCTCATGACTGGAGAAGCATGCTTTTGTAGGTGCTGTCATGTTGATGCTCGTCGACACCCAGTATGCTCTGGTATATGACGTTGTAGAAACTTCATGATGGGTGACACCGATATAAAAATGCAGACCAACGTCATTGCCACGGCCAAGGTCGAAGTGACACTTACAGTCAGCAAGTACACAGCCCAGGTTAGCTGCACTATGTATGCCAACTGCTTGTACCAGGTGCTCCAAGTCAGGGGCAGATTAAGAACTCAAAAAGAGAAGAACTCTGCGTGCCATAGCTTCTCCATAAAAATGCTAAAAGTTAGCTGCATGCAGAAATGATTGTCTTACAGGCATGAGGTCATGGAAGGCAATACCACTGTTAAACTACCCGATGATAAAACCTAATTGTTCCACATAGGAGCTGCCAAATGTTTAAACATGGATGCTACTGCTTTAGTCATAAGTGCTCCAGATGTTCCATCTTTTATTGCTTGCAGTCCCAATGTCCTCAGTAACAAAAGTTGACTGTCGGCAAAATTATTATTCAAAATACTTCTGACTTTCCACCACCACATTGAGAAGACCACCTGTCATCTTGTTCACTCCCTCACTTGGATTAGGGGCTGCTTACCACAATGCTTGCCAATGGTCTTTCTACACTCCTGTTTTTTCTCTTAGCCAAGCCAGCTTTAACTTGGTTTTAGCTGTGGTGCCAAAGCAAATTTCAGAGAACGGTCGAAATCCAACCACCGGTGTTCGGTAGCTGCTATGCTGCTTGGCCTTGTGGTGGTGCCAGCTCTTTGGACCTTTACCGAGATGGTCTCCTCGTGTCCTGCTTGCTCTGAGATGCCAACGAGCTCAAGCGTTTGGTACTTACACTTTTCATAGCAAGCTATCAATCTTTGCTGTCAGAAAGTCCATGAAAAATAGGCTGCGAGACTCGTGTGTTGTCCGTGCACTAGCAACAGCATGCCTGGAGTGATCAACTCATGGTCACTTGGTTTTGGCAAAATATTGAGCTGGCTAGTATCATATGCCTAATAGTCGAAGGCTGCTCGACTGCACCCAGCTTGACTGCATTTTTAAGAGATCTCTAAAGCAGATGTAGGTCTTTGTCGTGATGGCACCATACCACCACATTTTACTAGGGGTTTGCTAGATCAGCCAAACTCAAATGCTAACCAGAAATAGACTGAGACAGGCCATCCATTTTTGCCGATGGGACTTGGTGCCAGAGGGATATTTAAATGCAACATAAGCTAATGAGCCGGATTCTAACCGGAGGAGATTGTACATCTACATATGCCCTGGCTTTTGCATAGCTGACTGAGTTTCTGCACATTTCGAATGATACTGCATCGTCGTCCAGAGCTGCTTGCTCTTAGCACTTGACCACGGCTTGCCTCTGATGAGCTGTCGGCTGGTGTTTCCCAAAAACCACCGGTTCTCAACCTGTCGTTACAACATGAGCAACTGTATTAAAGGGTCGGGGCATTAGGAAGGTTGAGAACCACTGACCTAGACTGTTTGCCATTTATGAGTGATTAATTCTCTGAAATTGCCCTGATCAGTCCAGCTTCTTATCTCCTCACTTGGAACGGTGTGGCTTGCAGTTCGACCGCAAGGCTAGTGGTAATGGGGATTCATTTTGTGACCGAGCAGATGACTTATTGTTTGTTTTTCTGGTGACTCCATTTGTTAGCTACTAGCTGCTCTTTTTATTTTGATGGCAAAGCCGAATTGCTGAACTCGATGATAGCTGTCTGCTCTCGGTTGTAGGTAGTCGCAAAAAATAAGAAACTTGGCAAGCAAGCAGCTTCTCAGAAGTTACTCCAGGTGGGGTATAATTAATCTTAGTCGAATTTCTGTTTACTCTTTTTTTTATTGTGCCGAGCTGGTCGAGAACTGCTCGGGCACAGCAGTACGTATGACATTCTTGTAGCAATTGCACCCCAACATCACCTGCTGGGGCTCTATCCTGCGACTTTATGGCGATGGCTCGATCGTGTCTGTCAACGAAAGAAAAGTAAGTTTCTTTCTGATTGGGCATCGTGCATGATTTTACACGGGACATTCTTCTTCTTGACAAAGTGTGTAATATATCTCGGTCTATAACTCTACAAAGCCTTAAGGACTAAGCAGGTGTTACGATAAATAGTTTTCTATGACACACTCAAAGGCTAGAGGCTATTGATGCACACAAGGATCTCTAATCATTCCTCCCCATCTTAGTGGTTTTGCATGCAAAAGGAACTTTTTGCTCCCGTGAAAGCTGATGCTCAAAGTATGCAAGCATAATCTATAATGTGGATTAGTGGTGACACTGTCAAAAGGCGATTGGTTGAAGCTGGTCTGCATTCTCGAGTCGTTAAAAATCCCCTTCTGTTTGCAACAAGGAAGGATTGTCATGGTATGGTTGTGCTTCAGCTTAAATGTTGTCAGAGTCCCCCAATGTATACCAGGCATTATGACCCAAGGCATCTAATTAGACCCTCTTCAGATCTTCAGATTCCCAAGTGTGATGGTACCTTGTGGACTGGATGATATTTTCCAAAACGCAAAAATCTAAAACACATCTGCCAAAGTAATACGTTCGCTGATGCGCTTTTTATCTACTTGCAACTTGCTTGGAGAAGCCTCTCGGCAGATGCTTTGCGATAGTTTGATCAGTTCCATACCTATGTGAGTCCGGCATGTATCATTAATCTCTGCCTGTAACTCCACAAAGACATAGTAATATTAATAATAATAATATATTTGTATAGCACCATGAGGGAACTCAATCTCTTTCTAGGCACTTTATATTTGCTGCAAAAGGAGCATTATCGAATGGTGAGTGGTAGCATGCTTAACGAAAACAAGCATAACACGGTTAGAGTTTAAATGCATAGTGTCAGGATGTGAAGTGAGTGTTACAAAGGCTAGGTTTCTATAGCACAATCAAAGTATGTGTGCGTGTGTGAACACGTGTGTGGGTGTGTGTGTGCTCATGCACCTACAAATTATATGTAATGTGTATGTATCTGCTGCATGTATATGCATATATGTGTGCGCACACACGCACGCGCACACACACACACACACACACACACACTACACGTGTATATGTGATGTAAGTAACAGCCCCTTATTAGCTTATTATACCAAAAGCGTGCATACACAGCATCACAAAAGCTACCAAACACGGGGCTGCATGCGCAAGATGCACCCCCGGAAGCTGTTTAATAATGTGCTTGAGCTGTACTCGGTCGCCTATTGTGGTTCTTGGCTCGGCAGCCCTTGGCTCGTACAGCCTTTGGTTCCTACAGCCCTATGCAACTGTGCTTAGCTCATCTGTGCTAGTCAACTGCTACGTGTAGTTGCCCCTCCCCGAATGCTACTGCTGTTCCCGTTTGATTGTTTGATAACTTACCTAATGCCAGTAGGTTTTATGATAAGATTTGAATGTCCCAAATGTAGTTGTGTTCATGGCAGCAACTCCGGAAGCAATGTTCTGCTCACTTTGTAGACTTGCATATCGGCTCCCACACTCAGACCGTTGCCAAAAGTCCGAACACCAACCAGTGGTAGGACTGGGCCATCCTTTATTCCATTTGTCATCTCTCATTCCTATCACCTGGGATGCCTTGGCTGTGGTCGAAATGTTTTCGATGTGGCAGCCTTCTACTTGCTGCCCCTTTACTCGACTTCTTTGCCGGTTTGCTTGTACCGAAAGCTTCTTGACCTTCGATGTGTTGCCCCCTCTGCTAGTGATGCTGGAGCCACTGGAAGGCCTCACCCCGGTGCTGTTAAGCATTTGCTGAGCCATTAGTCTCTAGCAGTTGGCTCAGGCCTGCTGCAATTAGCTTACAAGTAAAAGAGAGAAAAAAACAATATAAAAACGAACCCAATTCACCAGCCTCATTTTAATACTTGTGGAAGAGCTGGCATCATCCGACTGGCATCAGGAGGAGTTAGGGAACTGCCGGGAATGAGCAGGAATAGCAGGACTAGAACTCGGATCATTAAATGTTAGCAACTAGACCATTTATCACAGCCTTGCAGCCCATTCAACCGATGAGCCAATGCGAACCCTGTCGGCTAGCCTCTGGTCTACATGGCTCCACCGGGCTTGTGCAGGCCACCCACGGTCGTGTCTTTTAGCTAAAAACCTACCTTTTAAAGATCAGGATCTAACGTGGGCTTGTGATTTGCTCTAGCAATGATGTATGTTTGTTTGTATTGTAGAAGGCTGCCAAGTCTAGGCAGCTTTGGCATCAATGCTCGGTTGCATGCCATGCCTGCCTTTTTCAGCCTTATGCAGGTGCCGACAGACCAAGAATTTTGTCGAGGCAATTGTTGAACCTTAAGCTACCGATTGCTAGCACCCTGCAGTAAGCAGGGGTCGCATATTAATGAGGTCGAGAATTGTTGTTTGTCAGACCTGCATTTTGATTTGACGATGCAGTCGTGCTGAGTTATGTGTACACAGCATGTCCTGCCTGGATCATCTTTCCCAACTGCAACACATGATCTTGTGATACTTTTAAGAAGATTTGGTGGCCATGTTTGAAAAGATTTTTGTAAAAAAAATTTAATCGTAGGTGCATAGCACACTGATTTACGCTTTTGCCCCAACTTGGCATGACCTGTTCTGCTAAGTGTGGCCCCGTGGTTGCCGCCGGCTCGGCTACCGATTGATGCTCGACTTTCTGCTGTGTTTATGTTTCCGTTTGTAACTCCCCAAAAGTCATAAAGACTCTGCGGGTGTTACACAGGAGAGTTTTGTATAGCACACTCACAGCCTAAGCGGCTTTCGGTATGCATTCCATAGTTGCCCACCTGATCCGATCTTTCTGATTGCCACCTCATGTGTACGGTTTTCAAAGAAGCTGCAGCTGTTCCCCCAAATCCCCTGGTATCTTTCCAGCATTCAATCGTCTCGTGTGATTGGTCATTCTCACTCCACATTATCTTGCTCTCGTGGTGTCTGCTCCTGTCCCCGTGGGTTTTAGATGAAGGGCTATGCTGTGCAAGTGTTTCAAGCAGCATCTGATCTGAAGCTGAGCCATGTGAGCATGGCGTGAGCAGGTCGCCATCACGGCTTGCTGCTGCAGCTGTCTCCCCCTCGTCTGGCAGCAGTAAACAGTGTCGTTGGATCCGAATGCTGAAGGCAAGCATCTCAGCTGATGCCACCACTTCCCCAATCCGGCAGCGCAAACGAAGCACTAGCCAGCCACACATCCTTAATGGCAGCCGTCAGATAGAAGCCAGTCCAAGTGCCGAGAGGTCTACCAATTGCATCGGAGCTGTTGGAGCAGTTAATTGGCTTGCGATGGCCTTAAGGTCAAGTTCGTGGTAAACTCCAGTCTGCCTCGGGAGCTGATGTGGACAGACAGCCTAGGAAGCAGTGCCACGGGGCCTGCCTGTGTATACCTTGGTGTATAGAGAGAGCATCTACCCTGCCAGATTTCTTTTGGGTGGCTTTTGGGCGTGGAATGTTTGTGACCTCACCTCGTGCGATGGTATTTTATGCCAGCAGCCATGCTGAGTGGTACGCATAGAGAAATTTGCTTAAAAAGGCTAGACTGCAGGTTCAGGCAACAAGCAGGTCCTGGGAAGTCGCAATACGCGCCCTCGGCTCACTTGCATTATCGACGACAGGAAATGAAGGTTAGTACTTGCCAAGGGTTTGTGGTGGTGGTGACTGCTGCTGCTACTACTGCCCTCCTCCCTGCTGCTGCTGCTGCCATCGCTCCGAGGCATCGCACGTCTGACTTGCATCCCACTGCCTCAGCGGTGCCTCTGCCCGAGTTTTCTCTTCACACACTCTCTCTCTCTCTCTCTCTCTCTCTCTCTCTCTCTCTCTCTCTCTCTCTCTCTCTCTCTCTCTCTCTCCTGCACATTTCAGTGCTACTCCCGAATGCAGCAACCAACCATTCGCAGTCGGGAGCAGACAGCAGCCAATGCCATGATCGCTCCTGCTTGTCGATTTGGTGGAGTGACAAGCATATGTGTATGTATATATATATATATATATATATATATATATGTACATATATATGAATATATATGTATATGTGTGTGTATGTATATATATATATATATATATATATATATATATATATATATATATATATATATATATAGGAATTCTTTCTGCCGATGTTCACTGTTGCACTGCAGATTGTCGCCCTGCAGTGAAGTGGGCGTGGCCGACTGGGTGCTCGGCAGTGAGAGACCAATCAGCACGTGCCCCACCCACTGTAGGCTTGCTTGGTCCTTCGTGGGCTTCTTGCCCCCAGGCCGCGCCGGTGATGTGTGCATGCACCCTCCTGCGTGTGTGAATGCATGTGCACACACTCGCACCTGGCTATTTCGGTAGTGTTTGCTACCCGGACCACTGCTTGCACGCATGCAGCACCTCCCTCACCTCCGTCGGTTGCCCGCTCACCGCGTTTCCGGCTGGCACCGGTGTTACCTGCAGACCTGTGGCTCTCCACGTGTCGTCTGAGCAAGCACAGCTCGTTGCGCTAATTGCCTTGCCCGGAGTGATGGATGGGGGATGCTCGCTTTGCACTCAAATGTCGAGGACAAGCGTCTCCATCGGTGCGCTTCAGTCGCGATCCGGGTTTTCTACTCAGGTGGCCACTGGTGGCGGCAGTGGCGAGCCGGGTCCACTGGAGGATGAGGATGGTGGTGTGCTTAAGCAGTGTGCCGAGCTAAGGACCACCAAAGCCTCGTCGGCGCCGCTGCAGCAGCCGCCCATAGACTGCCCATCGGTCGAGCCGCAGCGCACCGATGCAGCAGCAGAAGCAGCTGCCTCCATGCCTCTTGTGACCCAGTGGCAGTGTGACGACCGCGAGTGCTCGAAAGCCGACGGATTGCCGGCCTCACGGCCGCCGTGTGCTGTGGCTGCAGCTGGTGCCATCCAGCAGCCTCGGCTGCCGCTGCAGCAGCAGTCGGTGGCCTGCCAGACCAGCTGGTATGGCTACACGATGCTTCACAAGGCCACGCAGCATCCCGACATGTCCTACAGTCCGTTCACGAACAAAAACATCGTGCGTGGCAGCGTGGGCGGCAAGGGACCGCCAGTGGCTGCAGTGGACCCAGCGGCCACCTCCGGTGGAGGCGGTCCGAGGTGCAGTACGGCGGTGCAGACGGACCCCCTGGGGCATGCCGTCATGCACAAGGCCATACAGCATCCGGATGTGGCGTACGCCGCCGACGACGGCTGCACCACCGAGCGCGGCCTGCCTCGTTGCGCTGCCGTCTCTGCGCAGCCGCCGGCGCTGCCTTCTTGCTGGGCCGCTTCGCCCTC